>OX244270.1:16313963-16913963 GCA_945867215.1 Epinotia demarniana | reverse complement strand
TGAGGCTGTTTGCCTCAAGTTGCGGCTGCTCGGCCGGAGGCTGCTCAAATGGATACGCGGCTTTACACGTAGGTACCTACACGTACACGTACGGTTATAGTGTTCTAATTTTAGTAAGTGATATTATAAATGTGTATTTATAATATCACTTACTAAAATTCGTTCATTTGTTCGTCAACCCTCAAAAATTATGTTATTATTGTACTTATTGTTAGTGTTAGTATAAAATGTAATCAATGTTAATAGTTAATGCTGAAAGTGAATAAACTACTAATAAATTCACAATTGTTATTGTCTAGCTTAGTATACCTTGCGAATTTGATAAAATTATGTTAAAACTGTATTAATTACTTACGAAACATATGCCGTAAACTTTCAAAGGTGTTTAAGGCCGATAAAGTAATATGCAATTTATCATGACTTGTAAATAACTGATGCATTGTTACAGTTAATTACCTTGTAAGATTGCATTTTATTTTGAAATAAAGATCATTTAAGAAACTTACTAAAATTCGGAAATTCTGGCGTTATTCAATCCACGGTAAGCCGTGTCCTCCTGTGCGTACGACATGTTGTTGCTGGCGAAGTTCATATTAGTCGGCGTAGCCCGGTATAATGGATCGGGGACACGTCTACCAGAGATCTTGCATTGAGAGTGATCGGCGAAAAACTTTCTGATACAGAAGGCGTCATACGCTTGGCATGGACGCTTTATTTCGCCATGAACATCTGCCAACAAAGAAAATGGGTTAATCAGCTATTTATCGAACGTGCGAGCGAAGCGAAGTTCTATTGGAGCTTGGGCTGAAAATCGTTTGTCTAGTGTCCGGTGTTCCATGTCTCGCTGTCCGGCTTTCGGCTGTTCCGGCCTCTATAGGTCTCATTGCTCATTCGATTCTCGTGAAATTTTAAGAGCAAGTACAATAATTGTATAGTATTTTTTGTCGATTAACTTTTTTCCTCTCGATCTCAATCATTATCATTTACAATCATTAAATTTTGCAGTCTATTCTAATATGGTGAGGAAACCTGCATCTGAGAAGAAATTCAAAAATAAATGAATAAATATTTGGGGACAATCTTACACAAAGCAATCTAGTCCCAAAGTAAGCAAAGCTTGTACTATGGGTACTAGACGACGATATACATACTTATATAGAGAAATAAATACTTAAATACGTAGAAAACATGCATGACTCTGAAACAAATGTTCATGCTCATCGCACAAATAAATGCCCTTACCGGGTTTCGAACCCGGGACCTCCGGCTTCGTAGGCAGGGTCACTACCAACTAGGCTACAGAGGTCGTCGAAGATGTATGTGAAGTGCTCAACCAGCACTGGGCCATCGTGGGGACTACAGCCCGTTCCCTCTCATTCACGAGGGGACGCTTTTGCCCAGCAGTGGGACGTCTATAGGCTGATGATGATGATGATATTGACGATGATGAAGATGTGAAAAAGAAATAAAAGCTAACTCACCCGGATTTCCCGCATGAAATTCGAAATCATAACCGTTGCTTTCAAATATTCCTCTTCCTTCATAATCGAACCCAGTTTCGACGTCGAATAGAATATCGTCACTAGTGGCACCATGGGAAGGTGCAAAATTACTAATATGCATGCCTCTGATATTTGTCATGTAATTTTTCCCAGACACTATGCCTAAATAATTATGAGCATTTCGGGTTTGCTCCTTACTTTGATCATTGGCATTGTCTTGTATTACTTTAGCCTGAATTGTGTCACTTGTTTCGATCTTCACAAAAATGCTCGCAAGAAGACACGTAACACAGATATATTTTTTCATATTGGACCAGTCCTCTCCGGGTGATGATAGGCACTTATTTCTAGCCAAGACTTGCTAATTTATATATATACTCAATACAAGTAATAAATCTTAAGCAATGGACCTTGCCCTTATTTAACACCTGAATGCTAGGATTATAGGTAAAATAATAGCCGAGTTCTGATGTAGTCTTTCCTCCTCCTATGTGTAACAAAAAAAACTCATTAACTTTTGTTTACTTAGGCCCATAACAGACGGTGAAACGCAACTGCAACGTTAGGGAGAAAAGGTTTTAGGCGTTAACAGATAACCCTATTAATCCAACTAATATTAGAAATGCGAATGTTTGGGTGTATGTGACTCAATCACGCTTTAACGGCTCAACCGATTTGGATAATAGTTTATAGCCTGGATTCAAACACAGACGAAGTCACGGACGGACAATAATTATGTAAGTGGGTGTTGACTGCAAAAAAACGGGTTACCTTTGTTTTACCAAAAAAAATTGACAAACTATTACTTCCCAAAACATTTTTCGTAGAATTTCATTTGCCAAATAATCGTTTGCCAAATTAACACTCGACAAATAATTCTTACGCAAACTTTCTGTTTGGCATATTCATGTTTAGGCAATATCTCGTTTACCAACTGGTACTTTGACCAAATTACATTCAGTCAAATATGTTAGTTGGCATAATATGTTTTAACCAAAACAAAATAAGGCAAATGATTTGTATTGTCAATATTTAATTGACTATTTCTATTCCGTTGGTTAATCAGCAGAGGAACTCTTCAATGACAAATCATTTGCATCTTTAATTCAATGGTGTATAAGATACACAATAAAATAATAACTTTTTTTGTTATTTGGTTAGGGAAAATTAATTTGTGTAGAGGTCGCAATTCTAACCTAACCGCCGTATCGACGTCACCCCGCTTCGCGGGGTGCCTATTTCCGCTCTAAGGGACACAAGCTAACCCTAACCTAACCTACCAAATACTACAATAGTTACGATTGTTTGTTTTTTTTACTGCTAGGAGGCTTTGCCCTCCGAACCCCCCCTTTTTGGCTGCCCTAACCTAATTTAATACCTTTGCCTACCGACCTACTTAACCGTGCATTATTTTATTTCAGGGACCGTGCCGTTTTTTCAATAGTATTTTGGTAAAATGTCATATCCTAAACAATTGTGATTTTTGTCTATTTATAGTTTGCCATAACATTAACTTGACGAAATGTTTATTGTCTAATGTTTTTTTGCCTTACTAAAGATTTGCTAAAAGACCACATACCATAATGTAATTTTTCGTAATAATATTTTGCTGAATGAAAATTTGACGCAATGAAAATATTCGTATTAAAATTGTGCCAAAGTTTGCATTGGCAAACAATACAGTTGCTAAAATTTGTTTGGGAAATGAAATTTGACCAAAATAACTTTGGTAAACAAACAGGATCCCCAAAAAAACACTCGGAATTACTTTCTGTATAGCGTCACACTTAATATTATTGTACCTACAGCTTTTAAAGGCCGAACGAGGAATACTAATTTCATGATTTTATTGACGATATACCTGCTATCTTAATCTATATTTCAATACAAGAAACACAAAAAAATTACGAATACAAATTACAAATAAATACAAATTATAATACAAATAAATTGTTTCATACTCTTTAAGAATTTGAAGAATAACTGTCCAGTCTATCCAGCCACGACTTCCAGGGGCGGCGGCAGTGGGTACGTGTGAGTGAGTGATCAGAGCGCGGCTTTTCACTCCCCATGCACATAAGTACTTATGCCATAGCGCACCTCTTCCGCCGCCGCTCAAAGTCTTGGTCGAGACGTGATGGCATTGCAGACGGTATGACGGCAAAATGAACACTTGCAGCCCGACCCGCCATCGCGGTGATGCGATCCGCCACAGCTCCAGTGAGCTGATGGCCACAGCTGGGCTGTTATTGAGGTGAGCTTAAAATAAGTGACAGAATAGGGTGACTGAAGGCGTAGGACGTCGTCTCAGATATACTCATAGTACCTTATTGCGTTCCTTAACTTATTACAGTTATTACAATATTAAGGTGGCTTCCACCAAACCGTCTGTAATCGCAAACGGTGTCCATGAAAACAAGAATGTATGGAAAGTTTGACAAGTCTCTATGGAATGACAGCTGCCGCCGCCATATTTATTACAGAAGGTTTGGTGCAATTCACCCTTAGGCTGCAGGAACATCCACCCAGCACCAAGGAAGGCAGATCGAAACGATCTGCAGACTTGGCTTACTTACAGTCGTGCCTCCTTCCTCCATCCTTAAGTAATTTGATAGCAATTAATTCTTGTTAGGTCATTATTTTTGATGTGTGTATAAATATTCTCACGAAATGAAATTTGGGTTGAAGGGTAGGAATAAGTTATACAATCTTGATCAAAAATATCTATAACTTATTCTGCCCTTGTGACTTATTCAAAATAAAATATACAATTATGTTAGATCTTATAAAAAACAACTTAAGAACTCGCTGATTGTGAAGTAGTAAATTACATAGACATGTGAGTAAGTAGTACCTATGGAAAAATACTGATTCGCAATGGCCAATTGCATTTTTTCACTTTGAAATAATTGAGTACTCTCCTCGTATAACGTAATTTCGCTATAATAATAATAAACCATCAAATCAATTAATCCAAATCGGTTAAGACGTTTAAACGTGATTGCGTAACAAACATACAAACATCCCAACTATCACATTTATAATATTAGTGGAATTCATAAAAAGATACGAGACTTGAAAGTTCAAAAAGGTATTGTATTTTATATCGGCCAAGACCAAGAGCTAATTAAAAGATACCAAGAGAACCATTACACTTTTAATTATGTACTTAAACGCAATATTACACGAACACAACACCATTTACGTGATTTGCAATACAACGCAATGGTTTAGTACGAAAATAATGCTGTGACGTCATAATAGGTACTATGTAAATTTGTATGAGCCGCTTCGGCTGTCGCCAGCGAGGGCCCGCCTTTGCCCCGTTTTTTGTCTTTTTACGTGCCCTAACCGTAGGTATAGTCCCATGCAAACATTTGATCCAATCCAAAAACTGATACGAATGGCACCGTGATAAAAATTGTCTATAATAGTAAATTTATTATATATTTTTTTTGTGTTTTACGGAAGCGAGTCCTGGAGTCTAACCCAGCGTGATAGAGAGAGACTAAATAGTACATTTGATTGAAATAGTACGAGTTTTTAGTGGGTTTTCAGTTGCATAGGAATGGTTGCTGTCTTACGGGGTACACTTTCGCAAAAATAAAACTAGAAAATCAATCGCGGACCCCTCATTAATAAAAAAATAATGTAATTTTAGTTAATGTTAGTTATCTTCTTGTATGTACTTTAGAAAATAAATGATTATAGTACCATGTAATAGTACATTACAACAACACAATAAAATTACAAAAATTAAATAACTTTAAGACCGAAATCACAAATATTATATTGTAGGTAATTTGCGCTGAAAAATGGGCCGTCCGTAGTGAACTCTTCCATGTGTTCTGTGGGTACGTTCACGGTGGTAAAGAACACTCCCATGGCTACAACTTCCGGGTCTGAAACAAAATGTGAAAATAAGATTTTGTTAAACCTCTAATAATGGTTCATTTACGACTTCCAGCGGGGGCTAGCTAGCTGCTAGTGGCAGCCGAGCGCCATATGGAACGTGGGAGCGAGAGGTCAGAGCGTGGCCTCTCGTTCTCACGTTTGGCTCACCACTCTAGATACCTAGACGTGGCCGAGTCTTAAGGCGGTGCATTGGAAATTATCGCGTGCTTAGAAACTCCGTTCTGACTAGATTAAGAAACAATAAGGTCTGATTTTCAGATATATGGGTTCTTGACTACATGATTGTTTATCTGATTTGATCGATATATGATTGCTTAAAATTTCCTCTATAGAAAAAAAAACTAAAGTTGGGTCTGTATTTTCCTTTTTTACTCAGCCTACTCAAACGATACATTATTTTACGACAAAATCAAGTTAATATACTATAGTATTTTATCTCATCTTAAATCTCAGTTAATGAAATATGAATGAAACTTCTCTAACTTAGGTACATGTTAGGTATTTGTCGAAAGTCCAAAAAAAGCCACTCCTCAAGAGTGTTGCATATCTTTTCTCGTGCGGAAGGCATAAGCGTGTCTCTGTCAAGGGGCGTGGTTTTCGCGAATCGACTCGAATCAAGGCATCGCCATTAAATAATGAGGCACACGGATTAAGCAATAGATCAACGAAGAATAATCAAAGTTTAAGGTAGGTAAGTAAACAATTGAGTACTCTCCTCTTGTTAACATGTATAACGTAACGTCGCTATAATAATAGTAGATAAACCATCAAAATATAATTCAACTTGCTTCCGCCCGCGACTTCGTCCGCATGGACCAGGGATAAAAAGGTACAAGGTACAGTCAGCATCAAAAGGTACAAGGTTCAACCAAGCCAAAAGAGGTCCACCCCTGGAGCAATACAATATTACTGCGCCGTCCCATACTCACAGTAGCGAGTAGGAAAGCGGCCCCGGCAAAGGTAGGAATAACGCTAGGTCCGCTGGATGCAGCTGGCACAGGACTGGTCATTGTGGCACTCTTTGGGGGAGGCCTATGTTCAGCAGTGGACACCTTTCGGCTGATATGATGATGAACGTAGGTTTTCGCTGCGCTGCTTCAATGAAGAAAAAATATAAGATTGTAACATTGACCCACCTGAACTCACTAGTAACTTGGGTGAAACAGCATACGGAAAAAGAGGACTTTCTGTATACGTATGTATCTCGGCTCTGTCCAGCCTTAAGTCATCTAACCCTGGTATTATCACGGTTATGGTTATTTGTCCTGAAACAAAATATGTACTTAGTTCAAGAAGATGTCAACAAGGTGGAAGATTTGAGATTTGAAACAGTTTTATTTATTTGGGAACTCCTAGAGACCTGGAAGTGGGTATTCTGGTATTTAGAACATTGCGGATACTTTGCCACTTTAGAAAGTAAGTCAGCAAAATCATGTTTTACGCTAAATTGCTGAACTACATTTTAGTGAAATTCTCTTAAAGTTAACTTTATCGAAATGTAAAACCGCTTGAAATAAGTCATTGTTTTCTTTCAAGTGGTTTCGACATTTCGATAGCTATTAATAAGTATAGGATATTACCCAAAAATAATGACGCAAACCCTTGGTGTACCTCCGGTTCTCTGCCTCTCAGATAAAACTTTATGCTAGAGTCGTTTGCAGCGAATGTGACGGCGTCGAAATTGATAGCAATAACCAAGTTGTCGGTGACTTTGTCGATACTGAAATTGAAGTATATATATAAAATTACGTACAATATTTATAGGACACAGCGCTGCTTTTAGAGCTTCACATGACAGTAAGACACAGAAACACATAATAACATGTAGTCGTGTCGGCTTTGATGGACGGTTGTCGTTTTCCGATTAGTTATACTCATAATTACTAAGCTCAACCTAGTTTGCGATCCGTCAGATATTTCTATTTCTAAATATGTGTGTGTTCAAAAATTATGATTACTGTTAAATGGTTCCCTGCATACTCACTAAAATTCCTCGATTCTAGCATCATTTAACCCGAAGTACAAAGCGTTATTACCAATAGCCGACATATTGGCACTAGGGTACACCGCTGGAGCTTGAGCTCGGTAGAAGGGATCCGGCAGGCGTCGTCCAGAGATCTTGCAGCGAGAGTGCTCTCCAAAAAACTTACGGATACAGAAGGTATCGTACACTTGGCAAGGGCGCTCTATCCTGCCGTGAACGTCTGAAGGAAAATCGTTACATATCGTCAGCTTAGATAATTACGAAGCGTTAGAAATTGTTATGAATAAATTAGTCAAGGAAGGCGCAGCGTGGGTAGGCCTCCGACAAGGTGGACTGATGACCTGGTAAAGGTTGCGGGAGTCCGCTGGATGCGGGTGGCGCGGGATCGGTCACTTTGGCACTCTTTGGGGGAGGCCTATGTCCAGCAGTGGACGTCTTTCGACTGATATGATGATGATGATGAGTCAAGGAAAAGTAAAGTGTAATTTTATTATTAATATCATCCGCTCGTTATTAAGCTAAATAGGCTAAAGTGGTCGCCAATACAGATCATAATATCAAAATCCATTAAGTTGCTTGACCGGATCGTAGTCTAAATAAATTATACTGGTTATTAATGAATCATGAAATTGTCATGAGGCCTTCGATATTTATTTTTGAATTTATAAACCAACCCGTTTTTAGGGTTCCGTAGTAAACAGGGAAACCTCATAGTTTAACCAGTGACTCTTACTACAAAAAAGCTGTAATTCTGCATATATAAATTGATATAAATTAATTGATATATGCTGTAATATAAATTAATCACTGCGGGTTTATAAATTAATCACGCCGACAAAACGGTGGAAATACATTCTGGAAAAATGTTTTTTTTCGTTGGGTGCCTCCCCTACTCGTAGGCATTATTTTTCTCTTCACCTTACGCACTTGGCTGGTTTTTTCCACTTCAGGTTAGAAAAAGTCGATCTTAATATTAAAAAAGTTACAAAAAAAAACTTACCAGGATTGCCATCATCGAAGCCAAATCTGTAGCCATTTCTTTCAAATATCCCTCGACTCTTATTGAAATTATTAGTAAAATCTAATTGTTTGTTGAATAAATTATCACCTACATTATAGTGATCCCCATATTTATGATTAACAATGTCATTAAGAAAGCCGAGTTCCTTGTACGAGTAATAGCCATTCTTGCTGTAGAAATCACTTGAACCCACTATTGGTCTATACCAGATTCCTGTGAGAAAGACGATACAGAGAAAAATCTTCATTTCAGAAAAACTGAATTTGCGCAACTAAGAGGCATAGATTCCGTGTCTATATTAAAATGTTGTCTTGCGTACTACAAATTTCGCTCGAAAAAACAAATTGATGCATGAACTGATCCGCCGACACACATATATAGAGTTTGCTTTGAAGTAATCACTTCGCTAATAACATTGTGTGTGCGTGCTTGCCAATTATTTGTAAAGTGTTAGTTCAATTCAGTTATTAGGGGTTTACATCAAAGTGGGATTATTTATACGAAACAGAATAACATTATGAGAGAATGACAAAGCTATCTCTGTTAAATATTCCAAAGGATTATATATAACACCCATCATAAATTGTGGATGTTATATATAATTCTATTATTCGACGTGCATTTATTTAAACAACCTAAGCAGTAAGATAAATGTATATGTAAAAGGCATGATTCCTATGGGTTTTTCAATGCCATTCGAACCAGTTTTTAGAGAGGCACAAATGTTTATAGGAAAGTAACTGCAATGGAAGGACATCAATAGATAAAAAAAGAGTCAAACATGGACCGGACTTCGCTGGCGAAAGACAAAACGCCTCATACCTAATAGAAGTATGACTTCATCGTTTTTATTTTGTAATAATCTTTGTATGGTAAATCAAGTAAATTGCTGTTTAGGTCGTGAAAGACTGCGTATAACTTGCATAGTTATCATTGATTATTTTGTTATTAAAGTGCGATGCACTCATTAGCAGAAATAAAATTATTCTTGGACGATTGAAAAAAAAAGACAAACATTTTCTAAACTTTCAAATTCCATATATTTTTATGATTTGGTAAATATTTGGTAATTTATACTTTTTTGCAATAATTTATTGGTTTCCTATGCATATAGAGACATTATGTTATGAATGATGACATTCGGAAAATACACTAGTTTTTTATTTTATTTCATTGATTGAAATACAAAGTAACCGTATATCTTAACACCGCAATCTAAACAATTACCGAAGAAGACCAAGACACAAAACATAACAAGTTACCTGCGCCTATCACAATTAAATCTGCAGCCCTCAACAAGTCACGATACAGAATAGCAAAGAAGGGGTTGGTTCCTTGCTATTCTAACCTAAATTTAACTTAAGACTTTAAGGAATAATTAAAACTTACAAACTAAATAATATCTCATAATCACAGGCGTGTAAACAAATTTCGTACTTATTAAAAAAAAAATGTGCACATGTCCACATTACTAACTACCTAACCTAATCTAACCTACTCGGATATACAACGTGTTAATAAAATAACGCAAAACCTGAAAACAGTTTGTTCAGAATCGAGAGTGGAATGTGGAAAAATATAGGAATTTTTATTTTGACGCCATTTATATTCTATATTTTTTACTTACGATTCTGAACAAACTGTTTTCAGGTTGTGCGTTATTTTATTAACACGTTGTACAATGTGAAATTATATAATACTAAAATAATACTGTTTTTTTTTAAGCTATTGGATTATTAAACGCTAGTTGCATTGACTTTAAATGTATCCAGGGACACTGAAAATAAGTTACATTTTGACAAAAGTGTGACAAATACGGATAGTGGGATTTGCCGAGAATAAAATAATTTTACAAGTCATTATGTTACATTTCTGGTAAATCACAGTTCAGTTCAGTATCACAGTTTATTATGGTATAAAACTGTAAAAAACATGATATTTCAGGGGATTAAAAGAAATATAGTACAAACCTTACGTAAAAAACGCTATACAGTCAGCATCAAAAGTGAATTCGTACGCATCCGAGGTTTTACTCGACGGTTAACTATTCAATTTCCAACATTTACTGGCTACTGCATGAATATAATGATGATAATGGGGACTCTGACACCGATTTTTAAGTTTTAAAGATAGGTGAAACAGACAGACATATAGACGTAAAATTAATCTTAGTACCAATGCCTTTGGTGTAATGGAACCCTAAATATGCACGTTTAGATAAAATAATGTTATTTTATAGTTATTTAACGACCGACCTTTCACGAATCACGCAAGTGTTCATAAACAAGCAAATAATGTTGCAACCTTATATATACCAGTGCTCTTGTGTCCATCTGATCTGATACAGATGAATAAGCTATAGAGTCGGTCAAGCGAGTCGTGTCCTTAGAATTTTTGCAAATTCTTTATAAAGCAATAGTTTTACCTATGAAATAAGCTGTCAGTTATAAGTATCTATTACGCTGCCATCCATTGCGATTTACCAGCATTTGTTTTTTTCAAATGTGACGCCATTTTCTGGGAGATTACTCGACAAACTCTACCAAGCATGACCTTACTTGCAACTCTAAACTACCTAAATATGTCATCAACAGTGGCTACGTGGTTCTTCTCATATCTTCAGGATCGCCAACAGGCTGTCAGCGCTGACAATGCTTTTTCCGATAGATATGAACTCACCTCTGGCGTTCCACAGGACGGCATTCTCACCCCCCTTTTTTTTGTTTTAGTTACCACATTACGCCTATAATATATAGTACTTATCTCATATTTACTTCAAAGTCAAAGTAATTTATTTCTTTCAAGTAGGCTTATAATTAAGCACTTTCAAAATGTCAATTATACAATGTAAAATAAAGCAATAATTAGAACAAACACTACGAGTAGTTAGGTACTAAACTAGCACAACATAATAATTATAACGAATACAGTTACACATGTAGTAAAAATATCTAAATGCGCAAATGCGTAGAGCAATTCATTCCCAGGCACTTTTGTCATTCATATAGTCTTTAATGTATTGAAATAAGTTCAATGTAGGTACCTATATCAGATAATTACAATCATAATCATAACAACATAATCAATAAAATAAACGAATAAACAATAAATTAATTACCAAATAAATTAAACACTAACCTAACCCAGTCATAGCAAAAATACCCCGTCCAGCAGTTCCGTCTGCGGCATGGAGCCCATAACGCTGGCGGCGTTACCTCTCTGTATTGCTAATGAAATACGTTGCGAGAGGTAAGCGTCAGCCCTATGGTCCCCTGAAGCGTCGACGAGTCGCTTAGTCATTGCCCTCAAAAATGATTTCGTGTCAGCTGACCAGGGACCCAATGTTTCTACCGCAAGCGCCGCAAACTCGTAGTCTTTAAGGCGCCGTAGGTTCGTTGGTCTTCTCTCCCTCTCATTGAGCATAAGCGTGAGCGAGATGGAAGTGCGTGCTCGGAAGCGCGGATATCATGTTTTTTAATTTTAATTTTCGTGCCGTTCAAATAAATAAAAATGTAATCACTGATTTCTCTCAAACATGATATTGCCGATTTTCAGGAGCCATTTTAATTTTTTTAGCTTTTGTGCATAATTTGTTATGAATGTTTTAAGTGTATTTTAAACCCTTTTAGACCAATGTTTGTGATTTTTTTCTATCTAGCGAATATTGCTAAGTCATGTTTTGAATCATTGATCTCCCTGCAGAAAAGCCTCAAGATTACTATTCGTATTTTTTTGAAACCGTATTATTATAGACAGACGCATTATATTGTTTTGAAAACTCTGTTCGCTTAATTTCGCTGAACCTACGGCGCCTTAATTATAGACGAGTATTTGCAGCGTTTCAACACCCGGGCCTGGTCAGCTGCAGCGCCGGCTTGAGAGCGAGTCCCCTGGATGTGGGACTGAGCAAACGTATCCACGCACGTTGCGTCCCACACCAAGGCTCTACCCAACCTAATGTTGCACCATCGGCACCACGGCACTAATGTGGCACCATCAGGTCGCTTGCCATCGTCTCTTGCCAAACCCGTAGGTCCGAGTATAGCAGGCACAGAAGCGATGGCAAGCGAACGACGGACCAAGTCGTTTATAAATAGTGCCGTGGCGGTATAAGCGGCAGGCGCTTTTTGTACACGAGAGGCCATGCCTACCCAACCCATCGACGCTTTTGCCACAGACGCATGTATGCAGAACACATATTCTGGCCCCAAACCTCAAGCAACAAGCAATTCTTAAGGTGCTTGGGTCCAGAACGGTGCCTAACTGTCGCGATGGTAGCGCGTGGAGCCAGTGCCCGACTCGGGGGCGAAAACCGCCAGGAGCCGGGCCCGTTCAAAATCATCCGGGCTATTTTCCCAAGCTCGCTGAAAATGTCTAGCGGCCGGGATGTCCGTTCCAGGGCACGAGTCACGCCTTAGATTTAATGCTCTCTCTATCTATGTATACGCTGACGATGTAGAAATTTATACCAACAACGTAAGCTCCAGACAATCTTGACCTATAGAAAGAAAAGGCCGGGTTGTTCTCTGGGAGTGCCGGCAGAAGTGAAAACTTGAATAATTTTAATTTTGGCAAAAAAAATCCCTTCCTCCCCCCTTCCTGCCCCTGCGTGCCAATACAATATATCTAATAACAACCTTATTACGCAGTACGCTATAGTTAAACTTCATCACATCACATCATCAGCCTATATACGTCCCACTGCTGGGGACAGGCCTCCTCTCATGTATAAGACGGAACGGGCAGTAGTCCCCACGCTGGCCCAGTGCGGATTGGGGACTTCACATAAACCTTTGAATTTCTTCGCAGATGTATGCAAGTTTCCTCACGATGTTTTTTCTTCACCGAAAAGCTAACGGTAAATATGAAATCATATTCCGTACATAAGTTCCGAAAAACTCATTGGTACGAGCCGGGATTCAAACCCACGACCGCCGTTTGACAGCCACATGCCTGAACCATTGGGCTACCGTAGCTAATACTGATAATACTGATAATACCGTGATAAATGAAGGAGACGATGAAATAAAATGCCAATTTGTTTTTGCCATTGCCAAATATTTTTCAAAGCTCGTTAGGAATAACGTCCAAATTCGAACTATTCGAATTTGCTCAATAGCAAAACGGTAAAGGACGCGTGGACTAAATTACAATTTGCAGAACATGCAATCGTAAAAAGTGTTTAACGGCTTTATACTCTTACGAATATTGTTCAGTTTTGAATGAAGTCGAATAGGCTAACAGCATAATATAAAAGTTTGATAAAACAAAATGGACTATGAATTCACGGAAAATGTGTTACGACCTTATACTGTTAACAATAAAGTACAAATTAGAACTATGTGCCCCTAGTCAAACCCCCCACCCTAATTGACACACAGCACTTACCGTCGGTTAATGTACTATGTGTCCCACCCAAAAAAGTTTCCAAAAAAAGTCGCGTTACACTTTCATCTATTTAGTCAACACATGGCAAATATTAGTCTGTTACACATCTGTAAATTATGTTTCACAACTGTTTACTGTAAAAGTCATCCGTTTAATTGTCGCGTGACCCTATTTTTTTTTCAAAATGCAAATCGCCTTTTAAAGAATGGGTAGGAATTATCTTACACAAAACTCTGGAAAACCTTATCCAAAATATGTCTTATAAAAATATTGAACCGATTTTCTCTTTTCGAGGTATAGTAATCACTGCTTCCTCTCTAAAAGCACAATAATTTGGTATCAAGTGGAAATTAATGTTGTTGGCCAGTAAACGCTAGTACCAAGTGCGTGAGCCACCGAACACAAGTCGGTTTAAACGCGAGCGACAAATTCTTACACGCGATCACTCGTGGTACAGAACAGGCTTCGGATACTCTAGGGTTCATTTTCACGAAATATTATTTATGCGTGGGCTGGGCCCTGTACCCTGTGGGACCTGTAAGATATGGACTTCGGCAGAAGTTAATAGTACATTGTTATACAAGTGAGGTATGTTGATAATTACATCAGAGGCGAAATTATTCACGCGAACCTCAGGTGAGCGTGATAAGGAAGCCGAGGATATAATTATCAAAGCTCACGCGTGTCATACAACGTCTTTCAACACATTTTGCGAGGAAAAAACATTTTTCGATGAAAATGTTATAGGCCTGTCAAATTATTTTCTTTACATTAAGTAAATCATTAAGATAACAACAGGTTTTTACTCACAATTGCACATCGCCAAGAATTTCCAGTGGCGTCCATTCTATTTATCACTTTTCTAGTCACCACGAGTCAAAATTTTTGATAATAACCAAACACGCACAAATTTTACAAATATTTGTGAAATAACCTATAGTGACGCGCAACAGTTTTTCTTTCGTGAAGTTTGCGCACAGTGCGGGCACATAAATCTCTAAACAGTCAATACTTGTATATGTATTGGCTGTTTAGTGTTGATTTATAAAAAAAAAATCGTTTCAAAATGTTATCCGTCTTAAATTCATGTAAAATGTTATCAAAAGTGAATAGTTTTACTAAATCAAACGTTTCTATATCATATACAAAAAGAAATAGTCAATTAATTAACAAAAAGGATTTAATTTGTTTAGTCGAGTAAGAATCCATTTGCTGAGAATTAAAAAAAAGCTGTACATTCTGTACAACCCGGTTAATTTAAGAATGCACCTTGTTCATGCATATATCTTGCTGCAAGGTGCGAACGTGACTTAATCGGGATATAACCATAACACACAAGTGTTGTTATAAAACACGCGTGTTTAATATCTAGGATTATGAGCCTAAAAGCGACACAATAAGAGGTACGTTACGAGCAATTGTGTTGAAAAATATTATGTTTAACGTTTTCACAATAAATTAAATATTGTTTATAAAAAAGGCATCACGTCTGGCACCTGTTAAATAGTAAACAGCTCTCAATAAGACAGTAAGGAGGCTAAGTTTAAGGTTGAATACAAATAAGGTTAATATATATATTATCTTAAATACCTTAATATAGATGAAATAAATACCGGAATATGTACCGTTAGCTTTTCGGTGAAGAAAACATCGTGAGGAAACCGGTGTAATCCCAATGAGGTCCAGTTTTCCCTCTGAGTTAGAAGGTTAGATGGCAGTCGCTTTCGTAAAACTAGTGCCTATGCCAAATCTTGGGATTAGGTGTCAAAGCGGACCCCGGGCTCCTTTAGGGGCATTACCGGGAATAACGCTAGGAGGATGATGACCTTATTATATATTAACGTTTGCATTATAATTTCAATAATCCAATAGCTTATTGCACATTATTAACACCAAATAAACAGTCACGGACCTTTTAAAATTGCAAAAAAAATTACAAAACTGTAAGACCAAAATCACAAATATTGTATTGTATGTAATTTGCGCTGAAAAATACGCCTTCCGTACTTAATTCTTCCAGATGTTCTGTTTCTATGTTCACGGTGGAAAAGAACACTCCCATGGCTACAACTTCCGGATCTGAAACAAAATGCCTTTTTTGTAGTTACTTATATTGCAAAAAAGAAAATGGAAAAGCCTCGACGGGAATGAAGTTCACTAATAGTAGTATTAATTCTCAGACCAAAAACATTTTTGTTCATTTCATAACATAAAAAGTCAATGTCAAATCGAAACATGTTTAACACTTTCACTGCCATGAACCCGGCAAGCCGTTGTCGCTTTTTGCATCCGAGAAAACCCACGGGATCGGCTTCGAGCGTAGCGCGTAGTGATTCTTGACAGTGAACGTGTGTGTTAAGTCCAATTCTTTGATTGGCGGAGCACAATCGGTATGCGCTAAATTGAACGTTTCCGAGAGCTTCCTGATGTCGCCCAGATTTCCTTACTTGTCGTTATACTGTCAGTATTACATTTGCGCAGTATTATTACATTGCTTGGAAGCGCTGTTACGCATGATGTTCTTATTGTAAACCAATCAAGTACCAAAACAAGTGACTTTTCGAAAGAGCGCACAGGCGAGCACTTCAACTGTAATTTTGTTATCCTACTATTATATATTATATTATATCCCTTCAGCTGTGGCGAAAAAACATGGCCGCTTACCCACGTCTGTGGCACCCTCTGAGGGGCGCTCCACTGACAAGGTTTTTGAAGTGAAGTGATTTGGTAAAATTAAATTTTCTTTAGTTTTTTACATAATCACAGCCAGGATTTTGGATGAAACTCAATATTTATTAAATTATCTAACTGCAACAATATATCATTGTTACATTAAAGTCGTATTAAGGCTATCTAGCTGACCTCGTCACCACCTCACTGAAGGTTACGACGTATTTTGGTTATTTTAAATATAATCTTTTAGTTTTTTGGGGTGTTAAATGGGCTTAATTTGAAGAAATTTGTGTTATACTTATTCGAAAAACATAAGATGGCAGGCTCATGAGTATTTTTTTTACACTAGACCATTTGAAATATTCTACCAAAATAATGCCTACACTCAGAAGTTGCTCGTGTGGGCTTCGATTTACATGCTTATATCTGAAGTGTTGTATACTGTATATAATCAAATTCATGCCTGAACAATAAATATGGGTCATCAACTAGGTGTAACCGCAGCTTTTTTTTATTGTAAGTGCAGTAGGTTTTATCTGAGAGTAAAATGAAAAAAGTATGTCTACTTTCATACAAAATAACCTCTTCCAAACGAGTGCAATTATCACAGCAACTAAATGTTTTGAACCAAACAAATTAGGTTTCCTAAAATTCCCATTAAGTATACTTTTAGTTTAAACTATAATATAACCATCAGTTAAACAAAAATCACATCAAAACATGATTTGAAAACAGTACAAGTCAAGGTCATGATTAGTATAGAGTGCGGATCGTAGTGACGTCACGAGGTATCATGTGGACATCCCTCGGAGGGAAATTCCCGGTCGGTTAGGTCCCCCTCTGAGGGGTTTGTTGTGATCGTTACCAACTTCAATCTATTTATTTACTTTCGGGCCATTGTTAATCGATTTAAGTTCATTTTAAACAAATGTATGATAACTAACGGTAATTTTAATAGCTAATAGTAATATTAAATTATTAGAAAAGCGCTAAAAAACGTGTTGCCAAATTTTTACCATGAGTATGTCATGTTAGTCACGGTTTTATTACAGTTAACCCGTTGAAATAACACTTGTTTCTATGTTATTCTAAAGATTACTTACATGTCTACAAAAACTGTCCTTCTGGCACTACAATTCAGCACTAAACCCACAAATTTTCACTCGCGAACACCGACCATGTCAAACGTGCCACTGACTATTTTAGACTAACGACTAAATTGATTTTTTCCTCCATTGGCCATTGAAGTTTTCGCTTGCTAGCTGTCTCACTGAATTGGCTATACGTTTCAATGGATTAAAGCGAGATCGATACACGAATGCCGGTTTTATTTCTAAGAAAGTAAGCAAAGCCATTGCGCCCCTCCGAGGGGCGCTCCACCGACCTGCAGGAAAAAAATGAAGCCCACAGAGGGATGAACACAGCTGAAGGGTTAATATATTATATTATATATTATATTATATAATTATATATATATATTATATATAATATATAATATTATAAATGCGAAAGTTTAGATGTTTGGATGTTTAGATGTTTGGATGTTTGTTACTCAATCACGCTTAAACGGCTGAACCGATTTGAATGAAATTTTGCACGAATATAGTTTATAGCCTGGTTTAAAATATAGGATAGTTTTTACTCGACATCATCACTCAAAGGGTTGAAATCGGGGGTAAAATTATGGTCCAAAAACCTGAGTGATACAAATGCCAGGCATGCCATTCTAGGCTTTAAGATTCAGTCAATAAGGAGTGTAATGTCGTGAATACAATGTCACTTAAACGTTTAACCGAGTGGCTACATTGAATACTAAAATACCCTTCTTTACTTTTAACTAAAACTAAAATTATATGACATCTTCTTAATGTGCCCTCGCATGTTTTGTTAATTGTTTCTCGCCTAAGTTTTTTTAATCTTAGAGACATAAAAAAAAATATACAGTTTAAAAATCAACATCTACTAACTAATACTCGGTACCAATAAGTGAGGTGAAATCAAATTGATTTGTTTCTCACAGATGATATGTTAAAATTTTGAATGTCATCAAAAAGAACCATCCATACTAATATTATAAATGTGAAAGTGTATGTGTTTGTTTGTTTGGCCGTCTTTCACGGCAAAACGGAGCGACGGATTGAAGTATTTTTTTAAGTGGAGATAGTTGAAGGGATGGAGAGTAAAGACGAGAGCTTTCCGCAATTTTCAAGGTATGAAGCTAAAAATTGGTATGTGGACTATTTGTGACTAACAAAAAAATCGTGCATATTTTTTTTTTCAAATCTGCCCCCAACTCTTTAAAGAGGGGGTGAAATTTACCTATATTATATTTAAGTAGTTTATTGGTAATAAAGTAATATTTATTTACTTATTTTTTTGTTTATTGGCAATAAAGACTAAAACTATGACAAATATTAAAAATCAAATTAAAAACTAAAAAAAAATTGAAATTTTATATGGGACTTTTCGCAGTTTTCAAGGTAGCTGTACCAATTTTTCGAGTCTCACACAAATTTCCATCCGCTATTTTAGGGGCTGGGAGAAGATTTCCAAGATAAAATAAGGCGGGTATTTTTCGTTGGTTAAGACAGAGACTGTGTACCAATTTTTAGAATTTAGAAACTAAATAATGATGAGTTGTTGGACAAGCAATGTTAATATGTAATTTTGGGCACATACCTTGTTACTTTTTTATGGACTGTAAAAGCGAAGTATTTTAAACAAAATAGATCAGTAAATGAATGAACTCGTATTTGATTGGACGGCCGAATTTTGATATGTAGATGCTGTACATTTTTTATAGTTCTCTTAAAAGTTAAGTAATATCACCGAAATGCCGAAACCGCTTGAAAAAAAAACACGACTCAGATATTGCTAGTATAATTAGTACGAGTATAGAATATTACCGAAAATTAATGATCCAAACCCTTGATGTTCCTCCGGTTCTCGACCTCTCAGATAAAACTTTAAGTTCGTGTCGTTACCAACGAGTGTGATGGCGTCGAAATTTATAGCAATAACCAGGTTGTCCGTTACTTTGTCGATACTGAAAAAAAAAGAAGTTACAATTTTCATACAACAAGAGCACTGTTTACGAACCTTCACATGACGATAAGACACACACACACACACACAACTAATAACATGTTGTCGTTTTCCGATTCGTTTTACTTACAAAATAAGGGCTCAACCTAGTTTGCCGTTCGCTATCTGTGGCGGTTGTCATAAATTTATATTTAAAAAAGGTGTGTGAACCAAATAAATAAATATGATTACTGTTAACCTTTTATTGGGCACAGTCTGAATTTCATGGCAGAAATGACCAGCTGTTAAGGTTATCTTTTCGTATTTTTTATGGTGTAGAATTTTTAGATCTGTGGAATAGCAACATTATGAATTTCATGGCAGAAATGACCACCTGTCAAGGTCATCTTTTCTTATTTTTTTTGGATTAGAATTATTGAATGAAGAAATAATTTTAACCTGGCCTGGTTAAAGGGTTATGGCTCCTTTTTGCGTACTCACTAAAATTCCTCGACTCTAGCAGCATTTAATCCACCGTACATAACACCATCTATAATAACCGACATATTGGCACTAGGGTAGTCGGCAGTGCCTTGAGCTCGGTAGAAGGGATCAGGCAGGCGTCGTCCTGAGATCTTGCAATGGGAGTGCTCTCCGAAGAACTTGCGTATACAGAAGGTGTCATAGGCTTGGCATGGACGCTCTATCCTGCCATGCACGTCTGGAAAAGGTTAAGTACCTTCTGTTGTAAACAAGTTGATTAAGGTCCACGGGAACCTTATAATAGAAACAATAATCAAAATCCTAAGTGACTATCAAAGGTTCTACGATGGTAGGTAACCTGGTAACTTATATTTTCTTGGACATCTGCTATTAGTATTTTTACACTGGTTAGAGCTCAAGCCCAATACAAGACTTTCTAAAATCACCCAAGTTGAAATATCACATCTTTTGAGTGTAAACATCGTTCGTTATCGTAATTATACTTAAAAAGTCGAAACATGTTAGTTTTATCAAGTTTTAACGCATCCATGTATTACTAAACACTACTGTCTACACATAAAAATTAAAAACTTACCAGGATTCCCATCGTCGAGTTCGAATCTGTAGCCATTTCTTTCAAATGTCCCTTTACTCTTATTGAAATTATCAGTAAAATCAAATTGTAGGTTATGTAAAATATCACCTATATTATGGCGATCCCCATATCTATGATTAACAAAGTCATTAGGTAAACCGACTTCTTTGTAATAGCGATTATTGCTGTAGAAATTACTCGAATTCAGTAATTGACTATACCAGATTCCTATGAGAAAGACGATATAGAGAAAACTATTCATCTCAAAAATACTGCAGTTATGCATTTAAGTAGTAGTAGATTCTGAGACTGAAGTGATGACTTCGTTTATGCTTGCGGCATTGTTTCGTGCAAGGCAATGAATTGTTCGTGTTAGTTCAAAATGTTTTTAGGATAATACATCAAAGAGTGATTATTTATGATATAAAAAACAGAATCAGGGTCTTTTAAGATTAAAGTCGTTAAAATCAAATAGGTGCAAGCCATATGTTAAACGAAAACTTACTAACAGTCACCCCGTGATGACAGGTGCATGCATTCAAGGTTTTACTCAACGATTTACTATTCAGTTTCAGTTTTACTGGCTCCATCATTATGAAAAAGGATCAAAACTCTGATACCGATTGAGTTTTAAAGGTACGAGAAACCGACAGACATGTAGATATACATGTGATAAAGTAGACTTTAGTGTTATGGAACTAAATATGCACATTTGAATAAATGAATACTGTGATATAATGCTTGTACCTTTTTAATGAGCACTCCTTGTCAAATCATGCAAGTGTTCATAAACAAGCAAATAGTAATATTGCTACTCGCTATACTTATAGAAGTGCTAGACTGTAAGTACATCTGATACCAATGAATAAGCCATACCTACCACGACCTTCTACTTGCGACTCTCATCATCATCATCATCATCATATCAGCCGAAAGACGTCCACTGCTGGACATAGGCCTACCCTAAAGAGTGCCAAAGTGACCGGTCCTGCGCCATCCGCATACAGTGGATTTGCGACTCGAAACTACCTAAATATCTCATCAACAGTAGCTGCGTGGTTCTCCTCATATTTTCAGGATCACCAACAGGCTGTCCTCTGTTTCCGATAGGTGTGAACTCGCCTCTAGCTTTCCACTGGGCGGCATTCTCTCTCCTCTTCTTTTTTCAATCTGATTACTCCATCAGGCACGGGAAAATATAACCAATAGGAAAATTGCGCTGTTGAACACTACCGGAAGGTACACAGCTGGTAAGTTACATACAGGGTTTTTGAAAATTCTTTTGAAACTCCACAGCGACGATTCCGTCAGTAGGTGCAACATATCGAAACAAAGTAGTACTTGAAAATTGTTACGTAACTGTACGAGTACCTGCTCTAAAGCCTTTCTCGCATAGGGTGATTGTAACGCCACAAAAACTGGTTGGCAATAAGTGTTGCCAATTGCGATGCAACTCAAACACACACGGCGTGACTCAACTTGTGACGATCAGTCTCGCGACGTTCACCGGGCAGACATCTTGGTCAACCCAATGGAGTCAAGTGATGATGAAAACGTAATCTTTTATTTATATTACCGACGCAGGCAAAATTGTAACAAGAGAAGGTTCTGGATTAGAGCAGCAACCAGCACTGCGAGTTGCGCGTTACTAGTTGCGTCACCCGTGTCCTTTGGTCGCGTCACAGTTCAAAAATTTGTTTGTTTTGGGTTGCCCCATGTTAGAAACCGTAACCAGAGCAGAAGCAGATAAAAACTTTCAGAACAACCCTCGTACATAAGTTCCGAAAATTGATTGGTACGAGTGGTTCGAGTACCTACGTGTACGTGATGACCCTAACTCGCACTGGGCCCGCGTGGGGACTACGGCCCCTTCCCTTTCATCCATGAGAGGCATTTGCCCACTGGCAGGAGCGGGACACCCCGCGATTTACGTTCATCGCTACAAGTACATGCCGGTGCCCCCAAAGATCAAAGGAGTGTCCCTTCTGTACTTATACTATCATCTATTCTGTGCCACTGGACACAGGTCTATAGGTAATCATAGGGTCAATTTGTCTATAGGGTTATTATACTTGTATATTTCCACACTTGCAACAACATTCGTGAATTTATTAACTCTTGCGTGATTGCTCAAAGGTTGCTCGTTTAATCGGAATAATATCAGACAGCACGGTATTAATTTTTCGATGTTATTTGGGGTTCCATAGAACCAAAGTCAACTTAGATTAAATTATTAAAATAACGTCAAGTCAAAGTTTATGTAAAGAAGAAGAGAGCCTAACTCTTTGTGAAGGAGTCACTTTATTTTGCATTTGAGGCTATAATGTATTATCAAATAATACTTTTATCACTGTTTAATGTGATGCATTTTTTTGGATATTTATATATATGTATTAAGGGGCTCCCATAATTGGCTTATGGGATCGTACCTTCGATCTGAATCTCTTAGTTTTCTTAGGTTTTTTGTAGCTTATTATGTTAACAACAACGGCTTTAAGCAATATAGTATCCCATATTTACTTCAAAGTTCATTGTTTTTGAGATATTTGGCATCAAAGTTGAACAATTTTAGGCCAAAAAACCGGTTTCTGGCCATAACTTTTGTGTTCATTGGTTTAAAATGAAAACCGCGGAAAACTAGACCAGTTTTTAGCGACGTCACAGACGAACCCAAATATGTAGATTTCGTATGTGTTAGATCTTTCACGTCAATAGAGATACAAAATAAGTGTTATTTTAGACAATGCTTATAAAGATCTTACAAAATTAAGTATTCATTTGTTTCAAAATCTATCATCATCATCAGCCTGTATATGTCCCACTGCTGGGCACAGGCCTCCTCTCATGTATGAGAGGGAATGGGCAGTAGTCCCCACGCTGGCCCAGTGCGGATTGGGGATTTCACATACACCTTTGAATTTCTTCGCAGATGTATGCAGGTTTCCTTGCGATGTTTTTCCTTCACCGAAAAGCTAACGGTAAATATGAAATCGTATTCCGTACATAAGTTCCGAAAACTCATTGGTACGAGCCGGGATTCGAACCCACGACCGCCGTTTGACAGCCGCATGCCTGAACCACTGGGCTACCGCAGCTTACAGAAATTGTCATACTTTTGGTTTCAAAATCCGGTAGACCGAAATGGATATAAAATATTGAAGAACCGATAACCGTTTGATCTGTAGTGCAAAAGTAGAGATACGATTCAAAACTTGTCAAAAATCGATGGAAACCTCGGGTAGCCCCTTAAGATTATATGATCCCATCAAGTTGTTACGCAGTTCGGAGCGGCTACCGCAACACGCCGATTTCATTCGTGTATCATGCTCTCTGTCGCGGGAATGGGGTAGTACGATAGAGAAAGAAAGTAGGCTGTAGCTGCCCTTAAACAGTTTTAATCTGGTTCCCCGATTCTGCTTTATTCATCATCAGTGATGTGAAACCCTTAAATCTGAATGAACTGACACGAATTAATAATCCTGTCTGTCCTGCATTGACATACATTGTTGCAGTCGTAAGCGAGGCTACTGCTTCAAAACTAAGTATAACTTTGCATTTACCAAACAGCAGTTCATGAATTGCTATTCCAAAGGTGTTGTCGGTTTACATAATTATGATTGTACATAATTCTGAGGTAAAGAAATATAAAATGGATTAATTTATGGAAATTTTAGAATCCAATCATTTGATAATGATATCACACGCAACAAGAAGTTATAAATATAGAAACTGAATCTAAGACTAACTACTAAGTTGCGCGAATTCAGTGACGCTAACATGAACTTGATCTGTATCATCTTTCTTGTAGGATGCTGGTATAGCCCAGCAGTGGGTTCAGATATTAACTCCAAGAATGGGAATTATAAGGACCTCGGTTTTCTTAATGATTTTGCAAAATATGAATATGGAGATCGCCGTAGTATAGGTCACATTTTACTTAACAAACAATTTGATTTTATTATCGATTTCAACAACAGTAGAGGGATATTTGAAAGAAAGGGCTACAGTTTCGGGTTTGACGATGGGAATCCAGGTAAGGTTATAAATTTTTTTATGTGTAGACAGTAGTGTTTAGTTTAGTATTAATATGGATGCGTTAAACTTTAATAAACCTAACATGTCTCGACTTTTTAACTCAAAAGATGTGATATTTCAACTTGGGTGATTTTAGAAAGTCTTGTTTTGGGATTGAGCTCTAACCAGTTGTAAGAATCAGCAGATGTTCGCCAACGAAATATAAGTTACCAGGTCACACGAAGTTTTTTAATGAGTCTGCAAAAAAATAACTTATTAATCAATATTTAATTGTGTGGGTTTCAAGGATTTAAAACGTACAACGCACCATATAATTTTTAGTACGACAGTTTATTTATTTAAACTTTATTTCACAAAATACACAAATGTATAAATGGCGAGCTTAATGCCAAATAGTAAATAACCTCTACCGGTTAATCATTGGGCTAAACAGACATTTCTAAAAGGTGCAAAAAAAAGTATGATAATTTCTGTTACGTATACGAACTGGTTAAGAAAAAAACCAAATGTTGTATAAAATACATATGTATACATTAAAAAATATAACTTAGATATATTATATACCGTAGGAGTTTAAATTGTAATAAAAAATGTTTTTTAAGAGTTTCTAGAGCTGCGAAATTATGTACAAAATATATTAGCAGTTTTCATTTATTTTAATCTGTGGGTAGTAGGCAATAATTGTCATACATACAGGCTGCAACATAAATTGGGTGTGAACCGATCAAGCGTTTATGCGCTTGATCGGTTCACATCCCATTTATATTACACACTGTATATCTACCCCTTTTCTAGATGTACATGGCCGGATAGAGCGACCATGCCAGTCATACGACACCTTCTGTATCCGCAAGTACTTCGCAGACCACTCACGCTGCAAGATCTCAGGTTATTACACCTTTTACCCATGGACCTATGATACTCAGGACAGGCTATGGTAATAATAATACCACGTGCGAGCGAGCTAGTAGCATACAAATCTCGTTAAGTTTGACAGAAAGGGAAATATCATTCGTTGTCCTTCTCATAGTTTTACTTTTTTTATTTGCCACAACTGATTTAGTACGAAGTTGTGTCACATAAACTATTACCCGTCCAAATTGAGTAGGTTGTTTATGGCAAGTTATCAGCCATTTTGAGACCACTTCTTAATTTAGCTGCATAGGAGATTTTCCGACCCTCGCTGTGGCATCACGTATAGCCTGTCCTGAGTATCATAGGTCCATACCTACTCATTTTATTTTATTATTCTGACATTAGAGACTGTATACATCTTTGTACCTATTTATTTTTTATGAGTGTTAGTCTGATTTTCGAGTCTAATTATCTCTGTCATTCTCTGTATTACTACTTTTATTCGTATTCGGGAGACATTATAAACCTCGATACGTGTGCGTCCAAGGTGTTAGTATGTTGCTCATCACAACATTTGTCCAGTAGCCATGTAATATATTAAGTACATGTGCGACCGAGCTCTATTTGGGTGAAAACAGAGAAAACGTATTTTCCCAGACATGAAACTCAGCTAGATCGATTTTTGCCACCGTAAATCTCAATAGTTACAATTTCATCGAAAAAACTAGGGCCGTTTTCGAAAACGTTGAATAAATATATACCTACGCCTTAAGGCGCCATAGGTTCATGGTCTTCTCTCCCTCTTATTGAGCATAATGGTGAGCGAGATGGAAGTGCGTGCTCGGAAGCGCGGATATCTTGTTTTTTTTATTTTAATTTTCTGGCCTGTATAGTTATCACTGATTTCTCTCAAACATGATATTGCCGATTTTCAGAAGCCATTTTAATATTTTTAGCTTGTGTGCATAATTAGTTACGAATGTTTTAAGTGTATTTTAGACCCTTTAAGACCAATGTTCGTGATTTATTTCTATCGAGCGAAAATTGCTTAACCATGTTTCGAATCACTGATCTCCCTGCAGAAAAGCCAGAAGATTACTAATCGTATTTTTTGAAACCATATTATTATAAACTGACGCATTATATGGTTTCAAAAACTCTATTCGCTTAATGTCGCTGAACCTACGGCGCCTTAACACAAATATTATTATTATTATAATATACACTATATTAATTATATCACTTGTTCTTATTGTATGACTTGAAGAGCCCTTGTCGTCGACTTACAAAATAAACATTTGTTTTGTTATCAGGACGACGCCTACCTGATCCCATACATCGGGCTCAAGCGACTGTCAATTACCCTAGTGCTAATATGTCGGCTACTAATAATAACCATATGTACGGGGGACTAAATGACGCTAGAGTGGCAGAATTTTAGTAAGTACGCGTACTATGTATTAGAGCAACCAACCACGAAAAAAAATCATTCCATAATGGGAAACGAAAAGGTCGAGATAATTGAGAAATAGGTATTTGTAAAACGTATTGCTGTCGCGCCAACCTCAAGCCTCCCCCCGTAGAGCGCGATAGAGACAACTGCATCTTGGACCGAAAAAACCTATTAAATGAACATGAAATCAACGTTTCGTTGTCCTCTGATTTCTTCTCGAAAACTTGACCTATTAAACTATTTTTTTTATTAGAAATCAAAGAAAGGCTTTGGCCGTGTTCCTTTGTCTTCCTCTTTTTAAATAATCCAGTCAAAATTGTTTTCTGGATGTTTGAACACAGCGGAAAATCTGGCTCTTTTTTAGGTTTTTGAAGGTTAATATCTCTTTTAGGAATAAATTTATGAAAATAATGAAAACATAGGAACATGTCAATAGTAGCCATATATTTATGGAAAATATATGGCTCTACTGCCATTATCCAGGGACTACGTTTGTATGGATAAACAGCCGTTATGTTTCCTTTTAATAGCTACGGACTATCACTATAACATTCGCACTTGCGTTTGCAAATGTACGACATTGATTTTCCGTCAAAAGTTTCATTTTGGTGCAAGCTTTTATTGCTATATGTATACACTTTTTTGCACTATCATGAAACTACTCGTTGAGACCGGTACGATACAGTTTTCAATTTATGTCACTAATAGGGATTTCAATCCCGCAGCCGATATACGACCTCGGTATTTCCGGGATCCCGCATTTAGATATTATTAATATTGTGTATTATATAATTTGTTTTCTAAATTATATACAAGATGATAACTAACATTAACTATATTAAATTACAACTAAGTTAAATCTAAGTAAAATCGGCCAAGTGCGTGTCGGGCTACGGCAGCGTAGGGTTCCGTAGTTGCCTGTCATTCTTAGTTACATCGACACGCGAGCGCCAACTAAATGGTTGCGTCGGCCGAATTTGTACGAAAGTTGGGCTTTCTAAGGTAGCGTCGAGTTGGTTGACTATTAACAATATAATAATAGATCAGCCTTTATACGCCCCACTGCTGGGCACAGGCCTCCTCTCATGGAATTTCTCTACCCTACACTGCGCGTGACCCGACACACACTTGGCCGATTTTTATAAGAATTACAATATTTTTTATGATCATTTCTCTATTTCAGCATCGACAAAGTAACGGACAACTTGGTTATTGCTATACATTTTGACAAGATCACGCATACTTCTAACACCACAGACCTGAAGTATTATCTGAGACGTAGAGAACCAGAGGTAAATCAAGGCAACGGAGCATTAATATACGGTAATATTCTGTACTTACTACACTCAGCAATATTTAAATAATATGCTTTATTCTACTATGATAGCAAATATTTAAGCATAAGGAACTAACAATACACTACCTGATGGTATGAAAATACATCGGCTATGGAAGTTTGGGATGCCAGAATAATTACAACACTTTGATTTGAGTATGTAAGGTGGTACTTTCCCAGTTGGGCTGCTTCAAATATCAGCGAGACGACCTCCTTACTTTGTATATAATAGTATAGTGAGGCGAAATACATGTAGACTTTTATTTATTTATTGGTTCGCTGCATTTGTGTATTTGTTCGTGCGGAATATTAACTTCATACAAAATACGCAAGTAATAGAATAGCAAAAGAATATTGCTTTTAACTTAACAGCAAATTCAAATCACTCCACGTTTAGCGTTTATAATTCTGTTGATTTCAAAAACTCCTGTCCCCGTGTGGTGTCGGGTTAGAATTTCACCACCCCCTTTCTTCCCGTGGGTGTCGTAAAAGTCGACTAAGGGACCAGGGTTGAAGTGTGTTGTGGGCGATTGGCTAGCTTTCACTGCAATATCACACACACAGATTTATGCTAAAAGTGGCGCTGGAACTTACGTTTCATGTGCTCTGCCTACCCCTTTTGGGAATAAATGCGTGTATGTATGTATGTATATTATATTTATGTATGTATGATGTCAAAAAATTAAAACCGACTTCATGATTTTTCGATGTGGAGGCAATATTAGTAAGCTATCAACTGTTAGTGTACAGTCATCCGAGGCAATACCGATTCTTTACTGCGAGTGTACAGTGTAATGACTAATGAGTGCTCCCTGCCTGGCGCGGGTCGCGCGGAGAAGCGGGCGGTATAACACACGCAGATAAGGAATGGATCTTAAAATGGCATCCGCTTGCATGCTATCTCGCTCACACCCTATCGTTGTCTATATTCACACGATAGGGTGTGAGCGAGATAGCATGCGAGCGGGACGCCATTTTCAGATCCATTCTTTATCAGCGCGTGTTATATGAAATTTCTACAGTCGCAGTCGATCTCATAAGTTTCTATATAAACACCTAAGTACCTTCTCGTTTTCACTCGTTAGACCATTTCATATGGCAGTTTAATATGAAGTTTAATGCGACACGGTACATAGGTGTTAAGCCCCTCGTCAGGCTGACCGTACTACGTAGGTACGAACAGCGAATGTACCTACCACCCGCTTCCACGCACGATGTTGCCACTGCGCAAATGTAAATACTAACAGTACATTGACAAGTGAGGAACAAAAAGAGGAGTGTTATAAGTTTGACGTGTCTGTGTATCTGTGTGTCTGTCTGCGGCATCGTATCTCCTAAACGAATGAACTGATTCGAATGTTTCTTTCCGTCTGAAAGCTCCCGTGATCGAGATGGTTCTGAGCCAAGTTTCAACAAAATCGGTTCAGCCGGTTTTGTGATATTGAACTTTGATATGAAAATAGCGGGGGCATATTGATTGTTTTTGTTATTTTGTTTCAGAACAAATAACGATAACCTTGATAATACCATGCTTAGATGATTTAAGGCTGGACAGAGCCGAGATATATACGTATGCGGAAAACCCTCTTCTACCGTTTTACGTTTCACCCAATCTACTTTTGAGTTCAGGTGGGTATTGTTACAATTATTTACACATTGTCATATAAGGTAAATGAACCAATGCTCGACGCCTTAATGCCCAATAGTTGTAACATTGTTGTTGTTGTGTGTTGTGTATTGTTCACCTCTATTGTTTTGACTTAAGTTTATGGGTTTATGAGTTATGTTCTGTGTCTTTTATTTCAGATCCGGAAGTGGTCGCAATGGGGGTTTTCTTTACCGCCGTGAACTTACAAAATGAGCATCTGGAAGAATTAAGTACGGAAGGCGTATTTTTCAGCGCAAATTACATACAATACAATATTTGTGATTTCGGTCTGAAAGTTTTGTAATTTTCTGTTATTAAAATATTCGAAGATTCTATTCTTTTTTTCATTTTTGTACCTATGGTGTTAAAATATACCTAACTAGCTAAACTTGACGCCGTATATATATTACAAAAAAATTACCTTATAACTGCCATTGAAATGAAAAAATAACCGACACTGGCAAACTTACACTCTTTCAAATGATAGGCGTAGCTAGTTTTTAGCTTTTTTTGGAATCTATATACGGTGTCAAGTATTACTAGCTACCCGCGCCGGCTTCGCACGGGTGGTGCAAGAAGTTATTATTTAATTCACAGACCTACTATGCAAAGCCAGTCTCTTTCATTTAATACCTAAAACACCTTTTTCGCAGTAATCTTCTTCTCGGTGGGTCTAATTATCGTAGGAGAAAAACTTCCGTAAAGGTACGCTTTGCTTTAAAACGAATTTATGCGGTGAAGATCCAGAGAGCGTCAAAGAATTTAAAAACTCTATCTGGTAAGGAAAGGTTTCGTCATAATCAACTACGGTGTTCATGGAAAGGTGTTCCTCACTCGCGCTTTGAAACTTGTTGAGCATAAAATCGTTCACTTTAACTCAACCTCAACTCTTCGTTGTTTGCTTCGGTCATCGACATCTGTCGAGAATATTTCAATTATCGAGCAATATTTCCTTATTTGTCGTTAGGTACACTGTAAGTATTACATTTGCGCAGTATTATTAGATAATTACATTGCTGGGAAGCAGTGTTACTGTACTGTAAATAAGAGAGGGGTGGGGTACCTACTAAATCTGAGACCCTGGATTTTATCAAAAGCCGTGTTACCGCGCGCGTGCACTTTCGGCCTTTTGTCATTCGGTTCTCCCAGCCCCACCGCACCGCACCGCAGCAAACCGAACTTCAATGAGAACCCGACCTACTTCTTTCATGTATGTCTATCTCTTACCAATTACAATTACTTACTAATTTGAGTGACAGAGAGCATGATAGTCATCATACGTGAATGAAATCGGTTTGTAACCGCTCCGAACTGCGTCATAACCCGGTTGAATCTAGAAATGAGAAGAAATCAAAGCAGAACATAGAATCCCATCATTATAAATCATAACAGTATATATTTATATCATTAAATTCAATAAATTCCTTAAAGCTATAAAATCATTGCTGCATAAACCACTTTCATCAACATCTTTTCATAGATCTATAAGGCCAACTTGTTATGGGTACAAGGGACAAGAAGATACACAAACTGCCATAAATCAATATATTTATTCTTAAATATATAGATATTATGGGACTCAAACTCAGGAACGAGTACTCGTGCTCATAATCAGGACCGTCAGCTTGGACTTTGGTAATTACCAACTGCAAATAACTGGACATCAAACGACCAATTCACCGCGATATAAAAAGCGTCGAAAAAATATTATACTGTTACTAGGATATTTCCATTAAATAATTCATATTATTCATGTCGGTTTAATACGAGTCTAAATAAATTGAACTATGGCCATGTTTAAACAAAACCAATTCAAAATCATTGATTTATGTTAACAGTGGTATGTTAAATGCATGAAACAATTCTCTGGTGAATTGTTCATGACAAGGTTAATCGTTCGTGCGTTGCAACTAGGGTAATATTGGTAATCGTACCGATTATTTCAGCTAGCTATTCAATAACACCAGTTATACCGCACTTGAACGACTTGAGGTTGAACAAGGCCGAGGTAAACCATAATAGTTAGTATAACAACAACTTAGAAAAGTTGAAAAACCTCTGAAATTTTCATTTCAAGGTCCAATATCTCAAAAACGGCTGAAATTATTTTCATGAAACATGGCTAAGAACACTCAGGATAAAATTATATATGACACAAAAAGGCTGCATTCAAATCGGTCAATCCGTTTGGGAGCTACGATACTACAGAAAGATACACAGATACACAGACAGACACGTTAAACTTATAACACCCCTCTCTTTGCGTCGGGGGTTAAAAATGTGATCTTTCTCAACTCAGCGGAGCGGCGGGTGACATTATAGGTCGTCTATGCAACCTCAACGGTGCTGGCTGGACAGCACTATTCGGAGTTCAAATCAAACTGTCTGGAAGTCTATAAATAGAAGAAGAACTGAAGACGTCAAGCAGTGGCCCCCGAGGCCTTGGACTCCGGGCCACGCTACTCGTACACCTCTCGCAAAGGTATCATAATACATGAGTTATATTATTCTATTGTGTCTTCCTCTACCTCTGAGCACCTTCCCTACACCACTTTCATGAATCAACGAGGTAATCACGTAACGTTTCAAACGCGCGTTAGGACAATAACTGTATTTTTCCATATAAAAATTGCCATTTAGATCGACCTAACGTATTAGGAATTGAAATCGACGAATTACGTCACACACGTGCCAGGAAATATGTATACCTAATGAAGTCAAATAATTTTTATAAATCTATTTATAACTATGCATGAACAAAACGCAGCTAACGGTAGGTAATTATAACCCAAGTATCTGTGAGCACACCAAATCATTCCATCATTACCATTTAAAACACCTAGTTGTACACACGTGAAGTAGTTCGAATACTAAATTAATAATTATTCAAAATGAAGGTTTTTTACTTGATGTTTGTCTTTGTCAAGTCAAGAGTATTAAAAAAGGAAAGACAAGTAAAGACATTGGTATTCGAAGAGACTATGGAAGTTTACCAACCATTATTGATAGCTGAACAATGATACGAGGCCTTCGCCTCGGAAGGCCTCCCGGTGTTTTGCATGAGCTGATTGAGCCGCCGCTACCTTGGCGTTATCTGCACGAATCAGGGGTCTCCAAAATGTATAGTGAAAGTGTCTGAAGTGAGTAGCTATACTCTTCCCTTATTGGGAACATCAAGAATGTCCACAATACGGCCGTCCGCTGCTACGGCCAACTATGGTAACCTGTTCACTGGAAGCCCTGGACCTCCGTGTACATATACTTATCCTCCTCGATGTTCCGACGCTCGCCGGGCAAGCCGTCGTACTCATTAAGAGCCTCCTCGAGCTCGTTCCTCCACGTGGATTAAGGTTAGGTGGTGACGAATAATTGAAAATCCTCGATTTTATACACACAATGTAATTCGATCACCAACTTTCTGAATATGAACTAAATAAAAGATTGAAACTAATTTAACTACATTATTTTCCTTAATTAAGTACCGTGTACCGTGCTGCGCTAGCCAAATCCCAGATTCAAGAGAGCCACAGAGTAGACAACACCGTGTGTGACACCGTTTGTTCCGAAACGCAACGATATATCAAAATGAACCAGCATTAGCCCGCGTATGTTGGCAGTAAGGGAATTTAATGATAGGCAGGGTCCGATGAGGTCCGATGTTTAGCGAAAAGGTGACCTCGGCCCGGAAAGTTTGGATGAGGCCCGCAGGTCGATCACGTAACGCATTGTACGCGCGTCAGGTAGATCTAAACGTCACTTTTTATATGGAATAACTACAACTTAGAAAAGTTGAAAAACCCCCGACACTTTCATTTCAAAGTCCAAATCAAATCGGCCATCCGTTTGGGAGCTACGATACCACAGACAGGTACACAGATACACAGACAGACACGTAAAATTTATAACACCCCTCTCTTTGGCCTAGTTCAGATGACATGCGCTCAACGCGCGTTTTGATAACGCGCGTTGAGCGCTTCTCATCTGAAATAGGCCTTTGCGTCGGGGGTTTAACGCGCGTTTGGAACGTTACTTGGCGTCGCCCGGTGAGTGCTCGGTGGCCACATTCAACGGTGAATGGTAACCACGGAACCGGCTCGGTGGCCGAGCTGCGGACGCCTGTTGTATCGTGTATCATCCTTAAGGTGGTTTGACCATACAATAAGTCTTCCGACATTTGCAGGCTAACGGCGTGATATTTTAAGAAACTTAATGTAACAACCTTTCATAAATTGGCTTTCCATTTGCGTGAAATTCCCCATTTCCTAGAATAAACTTGTGTAAGCTAAATAATTAGAGTATCATGTGACAAACTAATTTTTCAAATTATTCTAGTTCCATGGAACCACGACTTCGACCAAATGGAGGCTGGGTTTACCAACACAAATTTCTATGCCGCTACGTACATCTAATACATTATTTCTGATTTTGGACTAAAAGTATTGTAAGAATTATAATAAAAAGTATTGTATCAAAAAAATACTCGTAAATAAATAAAGTACAATAATGATCTAGATTCATTACAGAAAACAAACATTTTTAACACAAATATTTTGTGTATCGCTGCTTAAGTGGTGCATTCATCAAGCTATCGTGAATATTGATAATATGATCAAACAAACCATGTAAAATATATTATTTCGCAGCTGGCGTCATAAATACACCGTATTTTTTTCTATAAGTTAGTTTTTGGTCTTTCCTATCATCATCAAGGCTTTAGTATATTATAGACTAAGTAAACAGTGTCAAGAAGGGAGACGTCTTTCGTATAGACACATCTAAATGTTAAGGCTTTTGAGGGATATTTAGATAAGTAGTTCGAATAATACACACTATCACCTCAAAAGGGCAGTGAGGGAAAATTCGAAACTATCACTTTTGGCAGGCAATCTCTTCCTTCCCGGCATTTGTAGTAATGTACTATTTTACAAAAAACACACGATGGATTTAAAATACACACGCCAACAAAGTAACACCTAACGAACCGCGAAAAACACTTTTAATCCCTCACAAAATAAATTCAAACCATGATTAACCCCTCGTTTTATTCACCCGCAATGTATTCATAGAATTCAGAAGTCGAGGGGAATATCGACTATTCATTCTCTCAGACACGTATTCCATGAAAGCGTTTGACACCAAAGTCATTCTTAGCACGATCACAATAAAACCTACTTTCATGACAATTTGATTCATGAGATAGGAGCTTAGGAGAGTAAGCAGTAGAATTTTTCAGCAAATTCACGCGTATTTTCCGCCCTTTGGACGGATCCGCTGAAACACGGCTAATCTCTTGATATTGATATGTTCCTCGTATATTTTTTTGGAATTCTTGCCTGTTTTTGTTGAACATTTTTAATGTGAGTACCTATTATTGGAGAAATTTTTTTGGCTGTCAAGAGTCATGTCCTATGAAGGCGTGGACGTATCCAGAATAAATACACATACTCAGGTCTGCAAACTGTGAAACTTTTAAATTTAAGTTCCATCCAAAATATGAAAAAACCTATAGTAGAATAGTTCCGGGTGGGGCAGAGCCATGACCTGATCGATGAAATTTGGCAAGAAGCAAGGTCTACAAGTCAAGGAATGGCTCTTGAAACTGTAAATTTGTTACTATATAGCATTAAAATACCGTTTAAAACCAGCGTAAAGAGATACCCAGACACCTCCGGTAAACACTTTGTGAGGGGAGCTCATGTCAATAGCTAGACTTTCCCCAAAAAAAAAGTTAATGATAATTATTTATTTTCTAAAATATGTACAAGTTAATAATTAACATGGACTAATTTAAATTAAAACTACGTTAAATCTAAAAAAGACTCTCGAGGCATTGGACCAAGGATGCTGGCGGCAGTTCGATTTTCTACAAATTATGAATCGGCTCGTTCGTGGATCTTTTTGGAAATTCTTGTGATTTGGTTCTGCCCTATAGCTACTAAACAGAAAGAAAAACAGAGAACATAATATACAATTAAAGCAATGAGAGGTTGCATTGTCCGATGGGCAACCAAATGACTCGCGGTATTTGAACTCCCGGAGCGCTCGGGAACCGCCCTGTGTAACCGAAACTGGGCCAACTTGGATTGGCGCGGAATTTGGAGAAGGGGTGAAAAAATAAATGGTTGGCATTTATTCGATTGAAACAGCATTTAATTATATAAAAATCGTACACACTTTCAGGCAACTGCTGTTTCAATCGGCTGCCTCGCAATATAAACATTTATTTTCATATTTTTTTTATAATTTCGCCCCAGTCTAAGATGGCTCAGTTCAGGTTGCACAGGGCGGTTCCATAACACTTCGGGAGCCCAAATACTGCGAGCCATCGGTTGCCTTATGGACGCTGCAACTAGGTACGCGTCGTCGCTCTGAATAGTCTGAATTATATACGCAACACTATTGTGCGTATAGCAAGAAACAAGATCTTTTATTTCTTGCTATACGAGCTATTCAAAGACGTTACTTAAAGCGTTTGACCAAGGCAAGCTAAACATTTTACCCAACGTAACGTAAGAGGAAGTTATGGTTATTATTATTAAATTTGACGCGACGCGGTCGGGAATCCCGCGGGTCACTCCGCAGTTGACAGTTTACAAACAAGAATGCAACGGGGAGAGTAAGTACTTGTGTCGTATGTATATCACGTTGATTGTTTTTTTTTAACTGACAATCACAATATATAAATTCCTAAAAATTTACTATATGTGTAATTGTGTATTTTGAAGATATAAATCTATTTATCTATATAAATTTTGGAGTACACATTTTTTACACGTCCGATATAATAAACATCGGCAAGCCCCATATCGACAGAACGTACTCAAATCGATTTATCCATTAGGGTGTTACTGTCACAATTTCAGTCAGATACACAGATCCAAACGACTATAAAAAATACTTAAAATACATAACGTAAATTGTCGTAACACCAGCACCGAGAAATCATCTTTGTCACTACGAAATGTACTAGATATCAGACTAAGTCGCAACTGATTCTTGCAGATAAGCCTGAGGTTTCAGTAAGATTAAAACAGTGAATGTAATAGCATAAGTTTATATTTTGAGTTAATAAAACTTTAATAAAAAGACATGATAAACTGATATCATCGCTAATTTTTGTCGGGGGTCAAAACCACGCGAATAAAATAGCAGCCATCAGACGACAAGGTAATGTAGAATGTCTATCCGCAGAAAATTCCAATGCAGTCTTATTTACATTGCGCAACTCCAGTTGTTGAGTATTTAAAGTCTTGCCGTTACCCTTTTTAAAATCCGAAAACAAGTGGACGGTATACTGTGTACTGTGGCTTAAGGATGCACTTCAGAACGCTCAATTGAAATGTGCCGCAACTCCCGCCCACGGGAATCCGTCATTTGCGGAGTTCTCGCAGATTTTTATGCAGATATTCCGTGTGCTAGACTCGGATACTCACAGGTACAGGTATCGTTAAAAATTTTTAGGGATTTTAAATTTAAGAGGGCGTTCAAAAATTCGTCAGGAATAAGCGACAATTACCGATTTTTGACGGTCTAAATCTAAGAAACGGAAAGATTTTTATAAATTCCGATTACTTATTTGCATAGCTCAACTCCTTTTATTGTGCGTAGCGGCCTCTGATTTAAGAAAAACTGAATATGTTGACCGAATATACCCGATTATCGACAGTAGTTTTCGGAAAAGAGCGCCGAGCCATAAGTTTGACCGCCTAATTCTCTATGATGTTACATGAGAACCTAGTTGTTTTTTTTTCTTTTCACTATTTTAATATGTCCGTATTGTGCGTAGCGGCCTCGAATTTTCCTTTTTTTTCTCTGATCTCAATTACACCATATTTTGCAACAATATCGTACTGAAAACACAATAACATTAAAATTCATACTTTTACCAACACAATACAGTAAAAAAATACAACTTTTTCTAACATTTATATTTTTAAATAATCTTTCAAACATAGTATAAATTTACCGTCGCGCGCGATCTCTTGCCAGTACCGGCTTAGCCGTTGTCCGGGTTGGACCTGTACGTCGTGTAATTGTGGCTATTCACGAAGGCTAACCGTCAATTAAAATATTATTTTCATCTCCGACTAGGCATAGTTGTTATAAAACGTCGGGGTCAAACTATACTAGTGAGTCATTCGTGAGGCTAATCGAGACAACTTACGAATTGCATAACTGCCATGTCAATTATTTTACGGGTGATCGTGATACTTGGTGATTTTTTATAAGCTTTTATTTAGTTCACCTATCCGTTGTCTGTAATTCAATCTTTCAAGTTAAATTTGATCCACTTCCTGGTTTCCGATTGAGCTGAAATTTTGCATGCATGTATAAATTGGATGACAATGCAATATTATTATGACATAAAGCTGATCTGATGATGGAGCTGGAAGGTGGCCATAGGAACTACGTAATTAAACGACGCAACCCCATCGAGTTTGGGCTCCATTCATTCGTTTTGACGAGTACTTGGTAACCAGGGTCTGATGATGGAGCTGGAAGGTGGTCATAGGAATTCCGTAATTAAACGACGCAACCCCATCGAGTTTGGGCTCGTTTAATTCCTCTTGACGAGTACTTGGTAACCAGGGTCTGATGATGGAGCTGGAAGGTGGTCATAGGAATTCTGTAATTAAACGACGCACGCAAACCCATCGAGTTTGGGCTCGTTTAATTCGTCTTAATGAGTACTCTGGTACTATATGGTAACCAAGGTCTGATGATGGAGCTGGAAGGTAGCCATAGGAACTCCGTTATTAAACGACGCAACCCCATCGAGTTTGGGCTCCATTAATTCGTCTTGACGAGTACTTGGTAACCAGGGTCTGATGATGGAGCTGGAAGATGGTCATAAGAATTCTGTAATTAAACGACGCAACCCCATCGAGTTTGGGCTCGTTTAATTCGTCTTGACGAGTAGTTTGGTACTATATGGTAACCAGGGTCTGATGATGGAGCTGGAAGGTAGCCATAGGAACTCCGTAATTAAAAGACGCAACCCTATTTCGTCAGTCCACTTTGTGGGGGGTCCGCTGCGCCATCTGGTACGTGGTCTCCGCTCGAGAACCTTTCCGTCCCAACGGCTTTAAAGTATTTCATTTATCTGTACAAGAAACTACAAACCACCGACATAATATGCAGGGTTGTTGAAAATAACAATATGAATAAAAACTTTTTAACCGACTTCAAAAAAGGAGGAGGTTATATGTTTCACTATTTTTTTTTTATGTACGTACGTTCGCCGATTTATCCGTCAGTTGTGGCCCGATTAAAAAAATATATTTAAAAAATGTATACTTCTGAGATGGTCCCATCGTCACCAAGTCAGGATCTGATGATGGGATCCCAGGGAAATCGAGGGCAACCCTCAATTATTACGTACTTATTACGTGTTTCATGAATTCTCTAAAGCTTTTCAGGTATGAATTTGCGTCTGGTAGTCATCAGTTCATGTTGGTGGGCTGATGATGGAAGGTACAACTCCTCAACGTTTAGGAGTTGGAGGAGTTTTTTTAAATCTTATACACCGTTCATCATATTCTGTCAAGTTATTCAGGTGAGCACACGTCAGGATCTGATGATGGGATCCCAGGGAAATTGAGGGTAACCCTCAAATTGTATAGGCACGCGTGTAGTTGACATCGGTATTTTCTATTATGACTCGTGTATGTAAAATACGAATTTCACGAAAATCAGTTGAGTGATCCAACTAGAGAGTGCATAAACCGGTCAAATTTCAAAACGGGTTATGAACCGGTTTTTACTAAAAGCTAAAAGAATTGTATTGGAGGATAATTTTACTGTAAGAATGTTAGTTCTGGTTTATTAGTAGGCGATGCGTAGTTCAATAAGTAACTAACTTTTTTTAAACTTTTAATACATCATCATAATTGTCCTTTTACAGTCAAGGAAAATGATTCGCTTACCGTTTCGCTGATTTATTGCTTGAGAGATGGACATATCGTAAGGCTGGTCCAAAATTATTGACGTTAATATCATCTACGATAAGATGATTAATTCAAAGTCTATGTCATGGTAGTGCTGTACATGACTCGTAAGGCCGATACGTATTTTATCGCTATCATACTAACTTTAATTAAACTTACTAAAAATTAGTAAGTTACAATTTACTAGTTTTTTTGCTAAATAACGGTCTCGGCTCACAATTTCAAGTATTTTATAAATGTAACTCTCATTTCGGTTAGTAACCGGTTTATAGTGTCCAAACCCCGTTATTTACCGAACTCAAAAAGTTCCGGTTAACCTGTTTGCATTCCCTAGAGCAACCTATAGAGGGGACAGCCGGATAGCCGGACAAACGAAAGCATTATTGCCCTATAGTTGAATATCGAACTCGCTCACAAAATTTCACGTGAATCTGTTTAGAGATGCAACCTATAGAGGGGACAGCCGGATAGCCGGACAGCCGGACATACGAAAGCATTTTTGCCCTTTAGTTAAATATTGAACTCGTTCATAAAATTTCACGAGACTTGGTTCAGAGATGCAACCTGTAGAGGGGACAGCCGGATAGCCGGACAGCTGGACATACGAAAGCACTTTTGCCCTATAGTTACATATCGAACTCGCTCACAAAATTTCACGAGAATCTGTTGAGAGATGCGACCTACATATAGAGAGGACAGCCGGACCACTTAAATAAAAGCATTTTATATCAAAAAAAGACGTAACTACTTAAATATTATACTTTGTCAGAGTATTTTAATATGTATAGAAAATATGTGCACAAAAAGCAAATACTTGCATTGTTCAAGTTAGAGCACCACGTTAGCGAAGTAATACTTACCATCTTTTAGTGCAAGTATTAATATCGGTCGCGCATTCGCTCCAACGGTGCGCTATACAGCTACAGTAAGCTTGTGTGCGTGCTAGTAGTATTTACACACACACTACGCACTACGCGTCTCAAAATACCGAATCCTGAGCGAGCGCTTTTTTCAATAGCACTCTTAAGGAACTATGTATGCTAGCAGGAGTCCGCTGGACGCAGGTGGCGTAGGACCGATCACTTTTGACTCTTTGGGGAGGCCTATGCCAAAAAGCCAGCTCTTCGGTCACCAGTTATATCAAGACGTTAACTTTTCTCGATAATAAATATTTATGCAGGTACTTTGAAAACTTCAGGAGATCATTTCTTAGGCGTTTGAATGTATTAAGTTTATATTTTGAATAAATAAAAGTATAAAAACTCGTATCCATCCCGTTCACCTAAAACAAAGTTTGATAATAGAGATCTATGGAAGGTTGACATCGAGTAGATTTGCCCGAATATTTTTTTCATATACCTACTCGAATCATACATAGTATTGTCATATATCATTGTCATTGTAAGACATTGACATTGTGTAATTTAATTAATAAATTTTATGACCGAAGTAATTAGATAAATCAAATCATTTTTGTCCAAATGATTTGATTTATACTAACGGTTGTACGTTATTTCATAGACTACATTTTTATAGAATTTCGTTTCACATAAATTGATTCTCATATTATTATTTCATAGAACAGTCATTTCGCTGACTACTTGCTCTGTAGAATTTTTAACCATAGATTTTTGTTGCAACCAAATTGAATTTCTTCGATATTTCTGTCCACAGAATTTGAAATCACATATTTTTAATACTTATATTATTCAGTTTCTGCAAAACTTATTGCCAAGAAAATAGTTTTATATTTTTTTTTTCGCATCAACTGAGTTCCTCGATTATCGTTTCATCGAATCATCAATTCGCAGAATAGTAACTATGTAGAAATTTTAATTACAGTTCTTTCTTGTAAAGAAAATTTTATATTGCGATATTCATATTATAGAATTTCAAATCATATTATAATATATATCCGTTTAATATTCATATTGACGCAGTTAATAAGTAAAACATTTTATTGAGTGGTAAGTTTTTAAAGATACCTACTATGAATTCTGTTTAACTCACCATCGCTTTTTCTAGGCTACGTTTTGTGTCGAATCTTGTTACATTGCGTAAAGTGGAGTAAGTAATTAAAGAATTATTGAAAACTGTCGTTTCTGGCGCTTCGCCGGCCGCTGCCGAGGCACGCTCGCTTCGCTCGCTCGGCTCGCGCGCTGTAAGGTCGCGGTTTAACCTAACAAGTCAGTTTTTAAAATAAATTGAATCGTGTGTCTGAGAAATATGTTTCATTCAAGTAAAGAGGCGGTGAAACAACAATATCCGAAATAAAAATACAAGAACCGAATATTATATTAAAGTGCTTTCTGTGAAACGAATTTATATGAAATTTCTGTCTGCGAAACAAAAATATACCTAAGATAATTCTACTGTTTGATAAGTCAGTTATTTAAAAAAAAGAAAAAAGAAATCATTGAATGGTACTTATGAGATGAGAAATATGTTTTGTTCAAGTAAATGGAAGTTGAAATAATAATATTCGAACTAAAAATACATGGGGTCCCAGTGCGCAAAAGTTATTTGCGGAAATCGCGAAACGTCTGGTTGACGTAACTGGTGACCGAAGAGCTGGCGGTTTTCTCGCGCAACGCATCAGCATTGCAATTCAGCGAGGAAATGCCGCCAGCATCCTCGGTACAATGCCTCGAGGGCCTTTTTTAAATTTAACTTAGCTTTAATTTAATTTAGTTAATGTTATAGTCATCATCAAAATACAAGAACTAAATATTATATGAAAAATTTTCTGCGAAACCAAATTCTATGAAATTTCTGTCTGTAAAACAAGGGATCACTTAAGTAACTCTTATACTTCACACATCACCAGCCTATATACGTCCCACTGCTGGGCACAGGCCTCCTCTCATGTATAAGACTCTCTTATACTTAATCCATATTATTTTTGACATGTAAAATTTTATATTTTATTATAAATGAGTATGAGTAGGTAGGTAGGTATACAAACAACGGACGCATTTCTTCATATCAGTAATGTACCACATTCGTTATTCTTCACAGTCAAAAGGTCTTACTTACTATTCGCACTTTTAATATACACAAACGCAAGTATTTCAGCACATTCGTTTTCTCTATCTTATCTTGTGAAGAACTGCAAATAGAAAGAAATATAAATGCTAGCATGAAAAGGCAAAGTTGATAGGTTTTCCACGTGCTGAAATATATATAACGCCCGTCAGTTCCCATTTTGATTTTTTGGTCGTCGATGTTTATACCACCTATAACGAATAACTGATACAATAGGATATTTGACAACAGTGGAAATAAATTGTTTTTTCATTAGCAACAGACAAACGTTACGAAAATACTGCGAAAGTGTCAATCATAAAAACTAACAATAAGGAAGTTGTTTGATTGTGACGACACAAGCAAGTACCTAATCCTTACAAATTCCATATTAACGGAGCATTTTTCACGTTTCCATAAAACAAAGCTGATTGGACTTTAGTCATTTCAATTTTCCTACGTGAATTCTTATACGACAGTCCCCTACCAGCGACTCTAGAAGAACTCCTTATTTCTCAGCAAGATCCAACATCTGTTTGATCACTCGAAAACCCATTCGTTAATCAATCTCAAGACTTTGCTTGCCAAGACGAACATCGGATGCACTGTTAACCTGTCCTTTTCAAACTTCATTTTTAAAAGCTTAGAGTAAAAAGGATAACACGACTGTGAATCTGAGATTGGAGTTGCAGTGTGCACAGCTAGGAAGGGGACCCAGTAAATCATTTATAAAGACGTCGCCTGGAGAATTTTTCTTGTCTTAAGTAAATAAAAAACCAATCAGGGCAAATCCAATTTTCATCCCGTCGGCTGAATCAACCGGGAATCTGGCTTCATTTTTTATCTTTTTAATTTTCACACTATTCCGTGCCGACTGCAGATTGGGGATGTTCTGACAGAGTCGGGATTTAATATTGGAAATTATTGGGCGCGATTTTCGGTATTTCTAAAGGGCTTTATTGGCCAGTTATCCTAATAACTGGATTGTTGACGCGTGCCGCTTATTATAAAATCTACTGACGTTTGTACGTTTGTACTAGGGATTTATCAACTTTTAATTGCAACTGGGAACAGCTGTTATGTCAATTACCCCACTGATAATTATAAATACCCATAAAGCAATTTAAATAATGTATGTCAATAATTTTGACAGGGAATAACAAGTTTAGTATTGACCGCCGTGGCCAGGCCGCGCCAGTCTGTGACAGGCTTTACTCACTCGAGGCTTGCAATTTCCGAGGTTATTTCTTCATTTAATTCAATAGAGTTGACCGATTAGATTATATTCACTTTTGTACCGAAGGTGAAAGCCACATCGCAACGAAAACTGAAACGATAGATTTAGATCCTTATCGTGAATTGAAATAAAGTGGTATTTTTTTCCAGAATCTCCAGAAATAAGGTTCTGGGTTAGATGATTTCAGCCGTGCAATGTATAGCGTCCAACTCAAAATGACGCAGGGGTCAATGCCCGGATGTCACTTAAACCCCGGATTACAAGTTTACTAAAATAACAAAATTACAAAAGATAAGTAGCGTGATCCTGAGGCGATGCCGGGATACCGTATGCATCAAAATCTACAATTACGTTGCTTTCTAAAATTACGAGTGCGATGTTCCTTCCACCCTGTATATCAGCATCATAAACATGTGCACCCATTTCGATCTTCTCTTTTATTAAACAATAAGGTGCTTTATTGTATACTTCTCTATGATGTTGACAATACCATGATTCATTATTTTAAGTTAATTCATTCGATTTCATTGCAACCGCATGTCACCAAAAATCTTTCACCGCACCTTTTTTAGTCCAAAGTGCAAAGGTATTGCAAAATTCAAATGAGGAACAAAATAATAGTGCAGTTAAATCGTGGCTCAAAATGGACACAATGGCGCCCGTTTCGGTCCACCGAGCCCCGTTTCAGTCATTCGATATCGCAGGCAACATTATAATCTGTCAATGGCATTCCATTTCTGTGAACTCGGTACTTGGTGAACATGATTTAGATTTAGGTTTTTCTATTTCACAACACACAATTACAATGTAAATGAAAGCTATAGCTTCCCCTTTTAAATAAAATACCTTTTTTAAATAATATTTATCCCTTAACGCTACGGTAGCCTAGCGGTTCAGGCATGCGGCTGTCAAACGGCGGCCGCGGGTTCGAATCCCAGCTCGTACCAATGAGTTTTTCGGAGGCCTGTGTCCAGCAATGCGACGTATATAGGCTGATTTATTTACTTTTTATTATTATTTTATCCCTTAATATAATGTTTTAGAATTAAGCCATCATTCTGTAATAGTTATTTACAGTACATATGGTGCTACTTTCCCGCACTAGTGCGGAAAAGTGCACTTTCCGTGCATATGTCAAAACTTTAAAGAGCCATATGTACAGTAAAACGTTGTACGATACACGTGCGTACATCGTAAATAACTATTAGGTACGATACAAGTGCCGAAAATAGGAAAATTGCAACGAGTGGTGATAAATTAAAACACGACCGAAGGGACACGAGTTGCGAATTACCTATTCGCACGTGTATCGTACAACGTTTTACTGTACATATGGCTCTTTAAAGTTTCGACATATGCACGGAAAGTGCTCTTTTCCGCACTAGTGCGGGGAAGTAGCTCCATATGTACTGTAAAATACGTTTTTAATCAATTATATATAAAATACTACGATCGTCAAATTGAATATGAATTGTAATGAAATAAAAGTTAATGTCTAGTCAAAAATAAATAAACAACTAAGTTAACATCACATAAAATCATCACCGTCATATAACAAACTAGGTATATCGTAAAAAAACCATAAATTATATTATAAAATACAAATAACGCTATAATAATGTACAATGTGAAAAACAGTGATATTATTAATGTATAATGTACTAAGTTAACATCACATAAAATCATCACCGTCATATAACAAACTAGGTATATCGTAAAAAAAAACATATAATAATGTACAATGTGAAAAACAGTGATATTATTAATGTATAATGTCCATATATTCCTTTACTGACTATAATGGATATTCAATAAAAAGATTCGCAGTTGAGGTAGAAGAATGTTATGAAAGCGGAGGAAGCGAAAGAACTCAGGATCGTAGTAAATGGTCCGTGATCTCTGCCTACACCTCCAAGAATCAGGCACGATGGTAGTACCATATGTACTTATATATATATATATGTATTTGGCATGTAGGTACCTAGTTATTTAGGAACTACATAAATATATGAGCCAATGTTGATAAAAAGGTAATAAAGGTAAAGGTCAAGCTACTCGGTATATTTTACCTGTAGTGCTTCTCGGGCATGGGCATGAGAGTGGCTTGCAAATACAAACTTGATTGCGAAAGTCACTCCAGCTTTCCACGGGCAGTGCCAACGATTTTGTTTGATTATGCAGAGTTTACCAAAAATGGGATGTGACCCGATCAAGGGCATAACAGGTGTTCTGATAAGAAAAAACTAACGTGACTTTTTTTTGTCGCTATTTTTTTTATACACGGTGTTTTTTTTAACCGTCGTAGAGCCGAAGCCCAGTTAATGTATACATTACAAAGAACTTAAAAAAAGTTTTTTGTTTTTTTTTGTTTGTATTTTTTAAACGCATTAATATAGTTTTTTGTATTAATATTAATTTTAATCATCCAGCCATGTGACCGCAGTGTCCGCTAGCCGCCATCTTATGTAGATAGGTACGAACTCTAACCGGGTGAATGAACTTCGCTCCGCGCCCCATAGAGAATTATTCAAACTTAATTACCTTTTATTAATAAAGACATTTTTTTTTTTCACGAATGGTTAGTACCTTTTGGATACTTTAAGTGGGCTTTGGCTCTACGGCGGTTAAAAATACACGTTTAATTTGTATGAAGCAGGTCGCCCCAGTCGGCCAAAGCTCCATACAAAAGTCAAAATAAAATCACGACATAATATTTTTCTCTTAGTTTTTTCTTAACAGAACACGATACCTATTATGCCGTTGATCGGTTTACACTTCATTTTGGTACACCCTGTATACGAGCTGCAGAGAATATGAATTTCAATAACATATTATTTTTCGTGTCACTCATTCTACTCGGTAACACAAGCACGTCAAATACACGCATTTATATAAAACAGCCAATATTATAACACGAAGCCGAAAATGGCTCCACCAAAGGAATCCATTAGAGTTATTTATGTTGCGGACTAAATATTTATCGAGGCAGAGGCGCGACTTCCGCAGGAAATCGAACCGGACTCCGTTTTGGGGTTCTACTTTTTATGGCTTGGAGGCAAACGAGCACAAGGCCGACCGCATGGTTCCGGATAGAATGGGGAAAATGTGAATAACAAACTTGAGGTTACACGCATGAATTATATAGGGAGGCAGCATTGGAGGAGATAAATTATAAAGCGTCGGAGAATGAATAAATTTTATTTAAAATATAATAATTACAATGCTAAACACGATCGATTTCGTGTTGTCCTAAGACCGGCGTCCGGTGAAGCGCCATAACCGAATAATATATTTTTTTCCTCGTTGAATTTGAATACTCGTATAAATAATTGCCGCTAATTCCCCTGGGTGATCGGGGTCAGGTGAGTAACGTGGATAACGTGGAAAAATTCCACGCACGATGTTTTGACAACACACATTTCCACAAAACAAATTCAAACATGGCGTCAACAGTTTCTATATCCTGATATAAAATTAAATGATGGGATAAGGACCGTGGGATGGAGATATCGGCTGCACTGCTACAATATCCGTTGTGTGTTGGGCCGGAAATGAAACGTATCCAGCCGGCTATTCACGAACGTCCCATCGATGTAGACATAGGATTGGATGTGCATTGCGTGCTTAATCATCTGTCACAACGCTCAATTATTAATTAAGCCTCTCATCTCAATCATATTTGTGGATAAACAGCGTGCATACCTCATAGACTGTACACTGTGTACTACTATGATATTCCTATCATCATCATATCAGCCGAAAGACGTCCACTGCTGGACATAGGCCTCCCCCAAAGAGTGCCAAAGTGACCGATCCCGCGCCACCCGCATCCAGCGGACTCCCGCAACCTTTACCAGGTCATCAGTCCACCTTGTCGGAAGCCTACCCACGCTGCGCCTTCCGGTACGTGGTCGCCACTCGAGAACCTTTCCGACCCAACGGCCATCGGTTCTACGTACTATGTGCCCCGCCCACTGCCACTTAAGTTTAGCGATACGGAGGGCTATATCGGTTACCTTGGTTCTGCTGCGGATAGCCTCATTTCTGATGCGGTTACGCAGAGAAACTCCCAACATGGCCCTCTCCATTGCCCTTTGGGTGACTTTGAGCCTTCTTATGAGGCCCATAGTAAGCGACCACGTTTCAGTGCCATATGTCATCACTGGCAACACACACTGGTCAAAGACTTTCGTCTTGAGACACTGCGGAATATTGGACGAAAAGATTTGCCGTAGCTTCCCGAACGCTGCCCAGCCGAGTCGGATTCGACGATTGACCTCTTTCTCGAAGTTGGACCTACCTAACTGGATCGTCTGTCCTAGGTATACATAATCGTCTACAACTTCGAGCGTGAAGTGTCCGATTGTAATGGGAGTTGGTACTACATGGGCATTTGACATGATCTTCGTTTTATCCATGTTCATTCTTAGACCAACTCGCTCGGATGCTTTACTGAGGTCATCGAGCATCGTACTTAAGTCCTCCATGGTCTCAGCCAAGAGTACTATATCGTCAGCAAACCGAAGGTGAGTGATGTACTCGCCGTTGATGCTGATGCCTAGCCTTCTCCAGTCCAGAGTCTTGAAAACGTCCTCCAGTCCAGCGGTGAACAGTTTTGGAGAAATAACATCTCCTTGCCTGACTCCCCGCTGCAGCGGAATATTTAGGTTTCGAGTTCTGGTCCTGGAGTCAGACTGACATAGTGGCGTTCTCGTACAAACACTTCAGTACTTCGATATAGCGATAGTCAACTTGGCACCGCTGGAGAGACTGTAGTACAGCCCAGGTTTCAATCGAATCGAAGGCTTTTTCGTAGTCCACGAACGCTAAGCAGAGAGGCAGGTTATACTCCTCGGTCTTCTGTATAACCTGACAAAGCGTGTGGATGTGGTCTACGGTACTAAAGCCTCTTCGAAAACCGGCTTGTTCGGGAGGCTGGAAGTCATCTAGCCTGCGTACGAGACGGTTTGTAATGACCCTCGAAAACAGCTTATAGACATGGCTCAGAAGTAAGATTGGTCTGTAATTCTTCAGCTGAGTGTTGTCACCCTTTTAGAAGAACAGCACCACCACACCTCTGTTCCATGCCTTTGGAGTTCTCCCTTCCAGTAAGACGGAATCGAACAACTTCTGAAGGGCCGTAAGGACCGGTTTTCCACCCGCCTTCAGAAGTTCGGCTGTTATTCCGTCTTCACCGGGTGCTTTGTTGTTCTTGAGCTGTTTAAGAGCCACTTCAATCTCGTACAGGCTGATGTCCGGGATGTCGTCGGTATAGTGTCGGGTTAGTCTAGCTCTAGGGTCTTCCGCCTGACTAACTTCGGGTCTGCGCGTTGATGTGTATAGCTGTCCGTAAAAGCGCTCTATCTCACCCAGAATCTCAGATTTAGAGGAAACGATTCTACCATCTTCAGTTTTTAACTTCGCGAGCTGGCTCTGCCCTATAGACAGATCTCTCGAGAATACTTTAGAGCCCTTATTACGCTGGATGGCCTCTTCAATACGATTTGTATTGAATTGGCGCAGATCGCGGGTAAGGGACTTGGAGATCTGTTTATTGAGCTGCCGGTATAAGGTCGCGTCGGCTGAAGACTGTAGAATCATTTCACTCCTTTCCTTCATGAGCTTCTGAGTGGAGCTAGCTCTACAACAACATGGGCTATCTAGATAGCCTTTTAGTTCCGTTAGTGCCATGGGCCTTGAAGAACTTAGACGGACAGCTTCCACAAACCCGTCGTTCAATTCGTCCACATCGCCGCCAAGGCAATTAAAACGGGTCTGGAGTTCCAGCTGGAAGCTCTCGGGGTTTTGAATTTGGATTGATGCTGGACGGAGCGTAGACTTCATCAATCGAGAGCGCTCTTGCTTGACGCATATATTCAATGTGCCTCTTACCAGACGGTGATCGCTCCCAGTTTTGACCGTATTGATCACAGAGACATCATTGAATATATGCTTCCTCGTCGACATGATGAAGTCAATCTCGTTTTTAGTTGCACCGTCGGGACTCATCCAGGTCCACTTTCTGTGCTCGCGTTTCTTGAAGAAGGAATTCATCATGTAGAGTACCTCCTTCTTCAAGAAGCCAGCAAGTAGCCAGTAGTTGGCCCCGGTGATTCCGACTTCCAAATCCAAATTGCCCCACTCTCAGCTCTTCGCCATCTCTCTTGCCCAGTTTTGCATTGAAGTCCCCCATAACAACGGTGAAGTAGGTTTTGGAAGTATGCATGGCCTTCGATATATTATCGTGTGCTCCCCCTCTCTTCGGACTTCAGATAAGATAACCCTATGACATCCCAACGCAACTCGCTCAATCCTTCCTCCAGTTCCGCTCTCCTTTCGTCGGTCCGCAGTGTGCGCGTGTTATACGTTGCCAGGGCCAGAGGTCGTCGGTGTTGGTAGCCGGATCTTCGCCGGAGATTCTTCGCACCCCTGACCCCGCTGGTACCCTGGCCGCTAGCACAACCTGGGTACCGGGGTCGCCGGAACCTCGGGGCCGTGGTTTAATTGTACAGTCCATTTGGGGGGTATGTGCCATAATCACCACGCTTGGCATGCGGGTTGGCGATCGCAGTATTTCCACCGCACTCCAGGGATGCTGCTGCCCATCCCCCGGTCGTCTTGGTCGTAGTTTTAGGACATACCCGGGTCCGGGATATTCCTATAAATTATCAAAAAAAAAAAAAAACATCAGACACACGGCCTTGATTCTCATAGTATACAGTTGGTATACAGTTGGCCGCAACCGCATGCCGCGCTAGTATGTGAGAGGCTTAACGCTGTTTATGGTTAGTAACGCTGTTTATGTATTAGAGATGGGAAGTAGTCGACAAATATTAAGACCCGTCCACCAACTTCACAATTGTCACTTGTAAAAAACATTGAAAAATTGCGTAAGTTTTCGAACGTGCATTAAGGCCCCGGAGTGAGCAAGTGACCTTGAGCCTCTGGAGTTGTTAGAATTGACGAGCGCGCCATCTGTGTGTTATCTCATGAATTATGACCACCAGCGCGTTATCGCTTACCACAATTTCGCGCGCTTGTGCTGGCAGATGGCGCTCAGTTTTTTCACGTGTCACGTGTGTAGCAATTTTTTTTGACTAACGTAGTTTGTATAATTATGTAGATAAGATTAAGTGGCGTGAACCAATATAGAGTTCCACACTTCATGCGTCTTACAACATCGCTTTTTTTGGGTAGCCGCGCGCCGGCACGCCGTGCCGCGAGCGAACTCGCAACGTCGCTTTCGCTGCTAGAATAGCCTAGTTATGTATACCTATGCGAAATTATAGATTTGTAGTCCAAAAAATTACGTATACGAATTCAAATCTCACGTAATACTCAACTTAATGAAAATAACTTTTTGTTTCTTTTTTAATTGTACACGACTTTTAGACATTTTATTTGCTGATTTTAATAAAAATATTCGCTTTTTCGATCACGTTTGAGATTATTTACGATTCACGCGATAAAGACGCCTACGATCATATAACGAGCAAATGTTTAATGATTGAAATCCGTATTATACAGTGCGGATGAGTATTAGTCATAACATATAATATGTGACCTGGATCTTTAATTTTCAGAACATTACGAGCCTTATTTTCTTCAAACAACTTGCACAAAAACACCTCGATTTTACTGGTTTGCCCACCTTAAAGAATATCGACTGTAATTTTCGCATACAGCAAATGACAGTATTTCCGTAGGCGCGTTCGAAACGTTAACAGAATAATTGACAACTGAGAAAAGTCAAAAATCCCCGACATTTTCATTTCGAAGTTGAATATCTCAAAACCGGAACCGATTTTGTTGTAACGTAGCTATCGTAATCGAGATGGTTCTCTCGATTACGTCAGTTTTCGAACGAAAAACCGCATTCGTATGGGAGCTACGATGATACAGTCAGACACAGATACACAAACACGTCAAACTTACAACACCCCTCTTTTTGCGTCAGGGGTTTGTTATAAAAAAATACACGGGTTTAAAGCGATATTTATATAAATATAAAAGAATTTATGTATGTTTACAACGCGCGAGAGTTTCACACTTTCGCAACTAAGAACTCTCCTAGCGGGAGTCTACGCCGTAGTCGCTTTCCGCTACGAGCGAAACACAGGATCAGGTAGCGCGTGGTGGGCGATTCTTCTTGGTAGCAAAAGCGTTATATAAAAAAAATACCTTAATGTTGCAGGTATTAATAATTAGAGATGAATTTTTAGGGGTGATGTGAAAGAGGTAGGGCGAACTATCATCCGACTCATTTTTGGAGCAGGCCAACCGAGGAACAATGCGTTACGTGATCGACCAGCAGAGCTCCCAATGAATCACTGTGTTGAGACTTGAGAGTGAGTGACCAAGTCGATCACGTAACGCAGTTTACGCTCGTTAGGTAGGTCTAAATGTATGGTACAGTCACCGGCATCAATATCTGCCGAAACATAGCCGGCAAAAATATCTGACACGTCCATGTGGCATCAGATATAGAGTCGTGTCAGATATTTATGCGTGCTATGTTGTGGCAGATATAGATGCCGGTGACTGTACCTAATATGGAAAAATTAAATTTCCATTGTACTAACGCGCGTTCGAAACGTTACGTGATTAACCCTCTGTATTTATCTCTAACTATCAACACAACGAATCCTCGGACAAGTAAAACTAAACGTAGAAAGAATACTAAAATGCATTTATCAACGTGCCAAACAAAACGTGAAAAAAATATTTCATTCATATTTTGGAAAAATTATTTGAACGGATAAAGTATATCTGTTACACCTACGTGTTATCGATCTATCGATCTTGATCGTTTTATAAACGTAGTATGAATAGTAAAATGTTAATAATACATGATTATATGTAAATTATATTGCGTTGTTATAATCGTGTTAACCTTGCCACCTTAACTTAGGTCTTGATATTGATGTAACCAGAACGGAACAGCTGATTGCGTGGATATTCAAGTATCTTTTTAAGAACGCGATGGTAGACAATTATACAGCCTTGTAATTTTTATACCTAGTCGGTGGGCCATTTTATGCTGCGTATAATCCTCTGTGGACAATCCGTTACGTTCTGACAGGTATGCGAGTGCGAGAGTGACGGATGTCTTATCCATGACGACAAGTGATAAAATGGTAACTATAGTCGGGACGTTTAGGTATTAAAAGAATGTAAACAAACAAAGCCACGTGACTTGGTCATTCAGCCAATAAGATTGCTGTGAATAGCAACCTTTTGTATCTATGGGATTCTCTTATTGGTTGAATGACCAAGTCACGCGGTTTTGTTTGTTTACATTATTTTAAATACCTAAACGTCCAGACTATAGCTACGCCCGCTGGGGACTTGCGTTTGCAATTCCAGAGAGTTCACAAGCGCGTTGCTGGCCCTTTATTGACTTGAAAGCCGTTTTCTAGGACGAGATTGATTTGCGGCTCGTCGGAAGTCGTCAATAATTTGTTATTCTTGATCAACTATCACGTCTGGTCTCAAATACGGCATTGTTATTTTTTTATACTTTGCCGAATTCCTTTAGGCATGCGGTGGCAAGCTTGTCTAAAACGATACAAAAGTAAAGGGTTATCAAAGCTAATTCTCGTTAATCAACGTCACCTTCACCTCATCTTACCCCTAAGGAATACCCTATCTTGTCCCATATGGGTGCCCCACCCCATCTTACCCTATCTACGGGACATGATGAGGAGATGGCACCTTCACGGGATTTTGTGATTTTTAAATTGAATTATCAAACTAGAGTTCCCAACAGGCATTTATTTTGAATGACTAGTTACCACAGATAAATATAAAAATTAAAAAAACCTTAACAATAATAGCATTTTTAGTTACATTGGACTTGAAACTTTAAGGGCCGGCAGGGGGCAATCGAGGGTCGGGAATGTAAGAGAATTATATAGTAAACGATGTTCCACAACCTTGAAAAATATTACACAGCTAGCCAATGAATGTTACTTCCTCTTGAATCATTCGAATTTAAGATAATGCTTATAGGTAAGTGGAAAAAAAAATCAGAAATACACTAAAAACGTGTAAAACGCACTCCCGTATTGTAACAACTGAGTCGTAAGTATCAAGAATTATTAAATGAATTGTATCAAATAATAAAGTTAAAACTATAGTTAAATCCTTGCAATCTTCATTTCTTAACAAATATGTACTTATTTCGTGTAAAAGTATCACAAATATGCCCAATTTTTACGCTCTAATTCTTCATACGAATTAGTATGGAGCGGCCGGCTCACTACAAGTGCAACCGCTCGCGGCGGCCGCATTTAGTCGGCCGCGAGCCTCCGGAGCGAGACCACGTCGCTTGGCGCCGCATTGACAGATTGCGATCGAACCGTGTACTTACACAAAATGAGTACACACTGGTTCAAACGAAAAATTTTCTTATGTTCATTGATTAACATATTTAAATCACGTAGAACTTAACAACATGCTTCCTCGGTTTGATCATAAAAAAGGATTGGGTAGTAATTAGCACCTAGGGCTAGGTCGCATCTCTCAACAGATTCTCGTGAAATTTTGTTAGTGAGTTCGATATTTAACTATAGGGCCAAAATGGTTTACTGCCTTTTCGACGAAATATGTTTCTTTAAATTTCACTTCGCAACCAAATTTTCGCAGAATTTTCATTTGGTAAATCAATCGTTGGCATAACTTTACTTCGTACTATGCTTATTTGGCAACATTTTTATAATGCAATACTACAACAAACTTTTATGTGGCAAATAATTATGAAGTAAATGATTTGCTTAGGCAAAAAACCAACCGTATGTCATTTGGGAAAATATAAACTTTGCTTTGGAATTATGATAATTACTATTATTAGTAACGTATAGTTAGCATAATATTTTTTGTTGGATTCTGAGGCCGGTCAGTGTAGGTACAACGACGAGCGAAGCGAGGAGGAGTGTTAGGAAGAACCGCGAACCTACAGGGTGTGAGCCGAGCGAGCGTAGCGAGCGTGCAGCGGCAGCGGCCAGCGATGTTCCGGAAACGAACAATTTTTTCCTCATACTTACATTATAATCATATAATCTGACAGCTGTCACATGGAGGTGGAGTGGGAAACACGTTGACAAGCAACTCACTTTGGAATGAGACGCGAGCAGTAGTGCGGTTGTGCTCCCAACCTTCCGCCGACTTCATCACGTTCCGTGTTACAGAATTAGTAATCTGTTTTCATCCGAGTGGTTTATGATTATTTCTCGCTATTTGTAATTCTAATCAATCTGATTAAACCTAAGGAGTGTAGATCGACTTCTATTTCGTGAAATATCATGGTTAACGAGAGTGGGGGAAATAATGAATCTCCTCACGTTCCGTGTTACAGAATTAGTAATCTGTTTTCATCCGAGTGGTTTATGATTATTTCGCGCTATTTGTAATTCTTACCAATCTGATTGAACCTAAAGAGTGTAGATCGACTTCTATTTCGTGAAATATCATGGTTAACGAGAGTGGGGAAAATAATGAATCTCCTCACGTTCCGTGTTACAGAATTAGTAATCTGTTTTCATCCGAGTGGTTTATGATTATTTCGTGCTATTTGTAATTCTAATCAAACTGATTAAACCTAAAGAGTCGAAATTAAAGTCGATCTACAGACTTTAATTTCGTGAAATATCATGGTTAACGAGAGTGGGGAAAATAATGAATCTCCACCAGTTCCGCCCGACCCTCCTACATACATATGGCAAAAATCGCCCTCGCCTAATATTCAGAGCAATGACGCGTAATTCAATGTCGGAGAGGCAACCGTCCCTCCCAAGCAAAAATTGTCCATGGCAATTGATTGCAAAACCTTTTATTGCGCGTATTCTTGGCGTATTCCCATTTTGTCGAATTTCGCGTTTGTATTCAAGCGATTGCCTGCCAATTTTTTATTTTTTTTTCTTCGCTCGTTTACTCGGCTCCGGTCACACTAGGAGGGATGGCATACAAATTCCACTATATAGACAGCGTACACACTTTCAGGCTACCGCGTTTCAATCGGTTGCCACGCAACATTTTTTTTTACAACCCTTCTCCTATTTCCGAACCAGTCACAGTTGGCTCAATTCGGGTTGCACAGGGTTCCACAACACTTCGGGAGCTCAAATACCGCTAGCCATCTGGTTGCCTCTCCAACATTGAATTACGCGTCATTGCTTTAACTATAAGCCGTTCGGTCGAACAAAACAACTGTCCACATAGTTAGATAGGCTGCGCGCTCGGTTCGGGCGAACGTTGGTAGGTATTAAGATGAAATACCTATATTTGACATAACAATTTTTATATTTGGTAACAAAATCCAAAGTTACAATTTTGTTGGCGAGTCAAAGTCCGACGCCCCACTGTGTATACGTGCATGTGTGCGTGTGCGGTGCGCGAGCCTCTATCGTTGTGTGAGTAGCGCTAAAAACCTAAACTTCGCGCGGCGCTGCTCCGAAACGTCCCCTTAACTACCCGTCTTCCCCCCTCACCCCTATCTAACCTCATTTGCGTAGCAATTGATAATTTTTGTTGACCTACAAATTGTAGCGATGTTTAATAGCCATGAAAATATATCCTGCGAAAATACGCGAAGTCCATCTAATGCAACATGGCCAAAGCCTCGAATTTATAGCGAACATGCAAGCAATTTTTAACCAATCCCTCTGGCTTGTTAGCCCGTGAAATATGTCCGGGAGGAAATTGAAAGCGTGTAAGAAGATATAAAACTCGAGTCCGTCTGTTTTCGCTTTAAACTGACTTAGCTTGCCATTTTGAAATGCTTTAACTTCTACAAAGGAATATGTTTGTTTTTCAATGTCCATTAGTAAGCTACGGTAGCTTAGTGGTTTAGGCATGCGGCAGCCCAGGGGCAGTCGTGGGTTCGATTCCCGGCTCGTACTGATGAGTTTTTCGGAACATATGTACAGATTATTTACCGTTAGCTTTTCGGTGAAGGAAAACATCGTGAGGAAACCGGTCTAATGTGCCAGTAAGTTCTAGTTTTCCCTCTGGATTATAAGTCAGATGGCAGTCGCTTTCATAAAACTAGTGTTTATGCCAAATCTTGGGATTAGATGTCAAAGCAGAACTCGGGTTCCTTTAGGGTACAACCGGGAATAACGCTAGGAGAATGATGTCTATTAGGTATCAATTTGGTGTCACTTGCTGTCTGAGTAATCGTTTTATTCTTAAATTGGGTTTAAATTGGTACCTGAGTAGCATCAGGTAGTAGTAGCATGTTGTTCTGTCTCTATTTTCGATTGAAAACAATAGTAGATTGTATGACAAGGGTCTAAAGTAAGCCATATTACCACGAGATGGATATTTTCCCGAACGGAGTGAGGGGAAATAGTTCGAGGGGTAATATGGCTTTTAGACCAGAGTTATACACTATACTTTTCACTTCGACTGCGAGAAAATAGTAAAAATCAATTATACCATAAATATTATACCAAGGCGAAAAGATTCTTCAATTTGGCGTCATTCTTTTTAATTAAACTGTTTTGACACAGATACAAAATATTCACAAGACGAATAAACGCCTCTGACCGTCTAATAGCGGTGTAGTATATCCTGATCAATCTTCATAGCTTATGTCATGTAATTACATCCACCAATCACAACTCTTTAAAATAACATTAGTATTTTCTGTCCAGAATACAGCTGGACATTAAAATCGACCAATCAGGAAACAGAATTCAATTCAAATATTAGGAGTTTTTCATTCCCTAATTTACAATAATTAAAAAAATAAACGCCTCTGACCGACTATAGCTCCATCCAAACGTTCAAGCGTGGTTAACTGCATACATGACTCATGTATGCAGTTAACCACGCTTGAAAAACACCCAATGTTTGAATTGAATTCTGTTTCCTGATTGGTCGATTTTAATGTCTAGCTGTATTCTGGTTAGTAGATAGCAAATACTAATGTTTTTTTAAAGAGTTGTGATTGGTGGATGTAATATTGAACTGTTGTGAGTGGTCAAATTAAAATGTTTTATAAATCATAAATATGTATACATAATTTCCCTAGGGGCTAAATGTACTACTTTAGCCCCGCTTGCCAAGTCTGATATGATGCAATTTTTGAGCATGAGAAATGAAAATTATATTCTATTTCCTAAATGCAAACACAACACTAACTGTCTTACACATTATTTATTTAAGAACGTTCAACAAATGTCTTTAGGTGTTTCGTACACAAATTATGATTTTAGGCTTTTGTCTACGTACACTGAACTGCCCTAAAACAAAGCCTTTTTACCCTAGAGTAAGAATTGGAATACCGTTGAAAAAATTGTTTATAACTCCAATATGATGATGATTTACGTACACTGTGACATATATACTTTATATTGTAACAGTATATCATAAACAAAATTCGGCTTGATGGACACACAATAGCATTACGTACTACATTAGAGAGGAAGACATGTTGCAAACTTGCTAAGTGCAGCAATGCAGTTCACAGCCCGTCTGGACTCAGCACACCGCTCGCCGCTACCATAACTTGACCTCTCCATGTTGCAATTTTACATAGTCGGGGATCAGGCTTATGCTGGTTTACTTGAACAGGGTTGTTGATTAGCGATATGAATACTGGGGCAGGGTAACTCGGTTATTGTTCGGTAGCGAGCGAGGCCTACGGTTGGTAACTTAGTTTTCAACGACTAACATTTTTAATTAAGTTCACATACGTGGCGGATACTCGATAAACCATGCTTTTTATGGTTATTTTGTCTCGGAAAGCAGTGACAACAGAGACTAGCAGCAATACATTGACTCAAGTAATTTGAGACTGCTGATAAGTAACCACCATTGATTTTACTACCTAAGTATACAGATTGTACCATTATACGGATGTAGACTCAAAATTAATTATTACTCCAATAGACAGAAAGCAAAAAAAATATGCCTAGGGACGAAAATCCCATTCAGATATCTCTAAGAATTACGAAGCTACAACCGTTTTAATATTGCTTATTAGAGAGACAAAACACTCGGAGATCGTGCCGTCATGTACTGCGAGTGTCATAGTAGCTGACAATCGTTTCATGAAAGTTTCGTTTTGCGGCAAACGAACAGAATATATAACCCTTAAAACTTTGCACACTTAAATAATAACTTTGTGATTATTTAATCCCCTGCTTCACTTTTTTCTCGAAATGACAATATTTTTATAACTTTTTCGGAAAATTGAACATTATTGGTTATTTTAGTTGGTGTCTACACCCCTATTTTGTAGTGCAAAGTTTTGATTGCATTCCACCATATTGTAGCATAAGTTAAGCGCAGATTTTGTTGCGGTGTGAGTGGGAAGCAATTACGGTCACAATGGTATGTACATGGGTGTTTCCAATTTATTTAGGAACATGTTGTTGATATAACACAATTAAACGGCGAGCACAGTTTGGAGATAATTATAAGGCCGTATTCATAAGGTTCAAAAAATTGTGATCTTATCTGTCGCTTGTACATTTTTGTGTTCGTATGAAAAAAAAAATACAATTGGAGACTTCGTTTTAAAAACGTTCTAGTCGCTCTATTTTTATGATATTTTTATTTCTAACAACATTAACTCATTTCTGTCCTAGATATGGCGAATCCCACTGTCGTCGTTTTAAAATAAGAAGCACACTACGAAGGTAATCCGATGCCTACAAATGAGAACCAAACTACGACGTACGGCAATGCGATGTCTACAAACGCGAACCAAACTACGCCGTTAATGCGATGTCTACAGATGAGAACCAAACTACGCCGGTAATCCGATGTCTACAAATGAGAACCAACCTACGACGTACGGCAATGCAATGTCTACAAATGAGAACCAAACTACGACGGTAATGCGATGTCTACAGATATGGACTAAACTACGACGTTAATCCGATGTCTACAAATGAGAACCCAAACTACGACGTACGGTAATGCGCTGTCTAAAAATCTCCTAGGGAGTTCAGTCAAGGGCACACATATGTATACATGTCTCAAAAATATGTAGGCAGACATTATTTCTGCGACGATAAGGTCAAAAAATAAGGGGCATATATACTATTTATGAAACTTTGAGTGAATACGTATTGGTGCCCATGAATGAACGAAAATACCTCGTACCTTTTTCACCAAGTCGATGTAGTCATTAGACGCTGGCATAATTTTATGGTATACTAGCTTCTGCCCGCGACTCCGTCCGCGTGGAACTCGTTTATATCGCAGCTCCATACAAACTTTTACTTCCCATTTCACCCCCTTAGGGGATGATTTCGGGGATAAAAACTATCGTATGTCAGTCTCCATCCCTTCAAATCTGCGCTTAACGAGTGGAAATATCTCCACTTAAAAAATCACGTCAATTCGTCGCTCCGTTTTGCCGTGAAAGGCGGACAAACAAACACACACATAGACTTTCCCATTTATAATATTAGTATGGATATCATCATCTAGTACCCATAACGCAAGACTTATTGAGCTTACTATGAGGTTAGGTCGATTTGTGTAAAATTGTCCCTTAATATTTATTTATATTAGCCAACACGTAATACAACGGCGGTGGCTACAAGCACACGAACTGCCCAATGGTAAACTGACACCGTCGCTTACAGTGAAACCAGAAGAATCTTCACTTACAAGGAGAAGCTGGGGTAAATCTTAGGAAACCGTAAATAAGCCTCGAATGATAGCCCATTACCAGAGAATAGATAATAGTACAGCCATTACTCTAGTTCGTAGCGGTAATTATTGTCTTGTATTACTTTGTGTCCTCTAATGTAACGTAGTTTTTTAATTCTTACCGTCGGCCTGTACTTAGGGCGGGTTGCACCGACTTACGATTACAGACCGATCAACGTTAAATATGGCGCTGACAGCTGTCAGTCCATAGAAACTTGTCAAACGTTCCATATATTCAGATTTTTACAGTACATATGGTGCTACTATCCCGCACTTGTGCGGAATAGAGCACTTTCATGCATATGTTTGAAACTTTAAAGAGCCATATGTACAGTAAAACGTTGTACGATACACGTGCGAATAGGTAATTCGCAACTCGTGTCGATTCAAAACACTCCTTCGGTCGTGTTTTAATTTATCACCACTCGTTGCGAATTTCCTATTTTCAGCACTTGTATCGTAGGTAACTATAACGAACACCGCTTACGATTACAGACGGTTTGGTGCAACTCACCCTTAGTCGAATAGTAGTCACTATTATCAGAAAAGTTAATTCTGTCAGTATAAATAAACGAAGTCACGTTTTTTAAAAGACTTCAAAAAAGGAGGAGGTTCTAAATTCGTCGGAATCTTTCATTTGTCGCCTGGACCGATTTGAAAATCGTTTAGTTTAACGGGTAGTCTTCCAAGGTGTTCCCTTGGTCAGGGTCTGATGATGGGATCTTGGAGAAATAGAGGCAATACATCAAAATTTTATAGGTGCTTTGGAAGTCAATTATAAAATCTTTGTTTCGATGATTTTAAATTAATATGCACAGCAGTGGGCTCTTACAGGCTGAGAAGTATGCTTTTTTGGAAATGGAACATTCGAGCGTATCACATGTATCATTAAATTTATAATTAAGACTATTTATATATAAGTATGTAATGCATGCTACTTGAAAATTTGTATGCTCAATTGCCACACATAGTGATACACATATTATCATTTTACCGTCTTTGTTACCTATGTTTTCCAAATAAACTTTATTTTCTTTACATGGTCCTCCGTCCTACGGGATTGGGGACACAATTAAATCCATATTCGATCTATTATGTTTGACGTGCATAGTACGCGCGTACTATATTTCAATATCAATTGATGCGAGAATGGAATCCCAATATCGGGTTCCGAAGCGTGCTTTGTTACGTCGTATCCGCATACTACCTGCCTCTGATGAAGTCGCTTGTCATGACAGATTATTTGACTGGCTGTAAGAGAAGTTTCTGACATTAAATTACAGTTTTGTACTTAAACCTTATGGCCGACTGTTGGTATTTTTGGGGTACACAGAGCGGACAAGCGACATCAAAAGATTTTATATACCGACATACATACGCTCGAAGAACATAACTCTCCTTCAGAGGCAGTCTGGTAAAGAGACCCAGAGGCCGCTCACCAACTATATGGTCGGAACAACTCAAAAATCCACACACACCATAGTTGTAGTGATAGTTACTGTAGCTAACATTGCAACTGAAAGGAGCCGATGGAGATAGTTCATCTGTTCCAGACTTGCATCCCGCCATGACTACGATCTTTATATATGAATAACCGACCAGAGAGAGAGATATATATAGTATTTTTTGGCCCTTACATCAACTACTAATTGAGACTGTTCTAACAAACTCCAATGACGGGTTTATCTTGTGTGATTGAAGAGTTCCTATGCCCATATTTCGTCTACATCATCAGACCAGACAGTACCAAAATATTGCATTATCGTCCCAACGTAACGTGTATGTAAAGTTGTAGCTCAGTCTTCAGGATAACTGCTTTAAAATTCAGCTGCATTTGACCAGACAAAAGATAATACACAGACATGCAAACAGGTTGTAACTAAAATGGGATGTGAATCGATCAAAATGTAGATTAAAAAAATGCATATTTTGTCGTTATTGTGACTTTTCAGTGAACGCAAAAACATGGTGAGGAAACCGTTCTAACCCCAAGAAGATCTAGTTTTCCTTGTGTGTTGGAAGGTCAGATGGCAGTCGCTTTCGTAAAACAAACCTATGCCAATTAAATCTTGGGTTTAGGTGTCAAAGCGGACCCCGGGCGCTAGGAGGACGATGATTTTTAAAACATCAAAGAGCTACTGTACATACATTGCAGTTAGTTGAAACCTCGATAAAAACTCAACATAGGAGAGAATTGAATCAGTTAAATGTCAGGTTAGTTACCTAGTAGCGCAAAGCCTAATGAGAAACAATCGTCGTAATGAAAGAAACATTTCTTTAATTGGACCCCGTCAAAGGGCTACCCGGTTTGTTCTCTTTGATTATTTTATGATAGAAACAAAGGCTAAGGAATAAACCTTCGATTGCTTAAAGATTATTTTAATATAACAAGCAGAGGGTCCGGCACGATCATTTTTTCTTATATACAACTACGGTCGAATGTGGAGCAGCCCAACTGGGGAAGTACCTCCGCCTTGCATAAGACCTCAGCCATAATAACACTACTACTCGTACCTGCTCTGTAGTAGTGTTGTGTTCCTGGAGGTGAGCAAGGTCGCCAGAGCTCTCGAGGATGCGTTGTGTAGAGAGCGAGGGCGTTCGTTCCTTCAGCTGTCCACACGGCGAATCCTCAAACATATCAAGGGTCGGCAACGCCCATGTTCTGACACAACTTAGGACGCGTCAGATTTTGCTTGCTTTGTTATGGCAGATCTTAATGCTGGTGTCTGTACCTTCTGCCGTTATGTAGGTACCTACTCTTTGCCTCGCTAAAGGCGAAGCAATTACACGAGCAACTCTAAACCTGCACTTGGGTCCTTTTTCGCGAAACGAATCTCGGCTCCATTACTAATTGGTGCCTTTGGGAGTGTTTATCTAAAAGTGATTTCGTTCGGTTTGTTTTTAAGGTTTAAAGAGCGCTTATGTTGGGTAATTGTATCAAGAAGTGTCTGTGAACTGTTATTTTGTAAGTTTTTAGAAAAACGAAGTAAGAAAAACGTCCCAGTGTATGGTTTCTTAATGCAAAATACTTAATACCTAAGTATTGTTCACTCTCTTGCTATGAATTATATAAAGTCACTGATCGGTTAGCGTCAAGCACTGGGGTATTTACCTTAAGCTATCGTCATCGTTTTTAATGAAAAGAATTTGATTTGCGCCGGAATAGAAGAAAGTTTTAACATCTCAAGAACTGTTTAACTGTTTTAATTTTATTGCATAAGGCACTTGTCCCACCAAGAGCGAGGAAGCGATTAGCTATCGGCGATTTTCTCGCCCAAGAAACGAACAAAAGATAATCGCCCCTGTGTAAATAAAAGAGAGAGATATATTTATAGTTCATCGCTGGCCGTTCACACTGCCGGCTAGTAATCTCTCTTCACTAGTTGATCGTTGATCGCAGCGATAAAAGCTATCAACGATAAAACTGGCCCAGCGGTACACGGCGATGCACGCTTGGCGATCAATGATAATTCTACCGTACAACTGAGCGAGTGGTGTGAGTAATGGCCCGTCGCACTCGAACACTCGCTTATAGCCGAGCGACAAAACCAACGTAACTACACACTCGCTTCTCGCCGCTCGGCCACTCTTTACTAGTTTCAAGTTCTACTCGTTTATCGCTCGTTGCCGGCGGTGGGACGAGTGCCTAAATCCAAATGCGAACAAGTGGTTGACTTAAGATCTCGAGGCATTCTCTACGAGCAATGTACAGATTAACAAACAATAAGTTATATAACGCCACTGATACAACTATCATTATGTCATTCCAATTAGCTTGTACATAAAAAAATACGGTTTTGGTATTGTAACGTTACATGTTACATGTTTTATTATTACGATTAAAACGCATCTTAAATTGATAAACCTATTCTAAAATAAACACATATTATAAACTTAACTATAGAACTACTTAAAATAAGTATTTACATCCTACACTAACACACATCCTTAAAACATAATAAATAACAACACAATAAAATAATTAAAATAAATAACAAATAAACACATCATGTTTAACACTTGTGCGCGCGATGTTACCGCCGGGCGATAAGGAATGTTCGAGACGGCTCGTGGCTGCATCGCGGTGGCATTACGAGCTACGTTTTGAAAGGGACGATACATGTGCCGGCTGCGTTCACAAACGTTTTCTTTGTGTCCTCGTGCGCGCTGGCAAAATTTATATATTTGAAATAATAAAATTAATGTAACACTAAGTCCTTCATTAGTTACAAGTGTCATCTCGCACCCCGATAGGGTAAGTGTTGAACAAGTGTTTTAATCCAGCAGTGTTTAGCTTTAAGTTAGTGCTTATTTTAAACCCTAGTGCATCTAAGTGCTAGAATCACCTAATTAATCAACTGTGCTTCAATTACGTTATTGTACGGCGCTTGCGTTTTGATTTCCAATCGTTTAATTGTAAATGTGACCGTAGTAGTGCACGGAACAGTAATAAATAGTTTTATAACGCCGCCGCTTAATAGTGCTTAAATATTTATACACCATCTTGAAACAAGCCAGCTATTAGAGTTCACCGCTTTGCGTAACGTTTTATCCGAATACCTTCTTTTATTTTTCTTAAAATACCGCTAGTCATCCCGCTGCTTATTGTATAATCTTAACTCCGTTCTGATAGTGAACACCTTCACCAACTGCTTACGGCTTCTCCTCGTACCTAGGCGCAAGTCTTCACGGGTTCATTATCAAGCGGAGGAGCCTGGATGAATTTTAACCGTGAACGTTTATTCACAGGGTGCGACTTTTTAGTTTAAAAAGTCGGCCGCGTTTTAGCGCGCCGTCCCTGCGACCTTTTTGTGGGGAAGACCACCACGCAGCTGCCCCGGCGCTCCCGAGCCACTTCACCAGCTCCACTGTCCGCTGCTCCAGTACCCTGGGCCCTAGCAGCCGCCATCGCCGAGGGGAGTACCGAACTACTGCGTAAAACCAGACGGGCTATAGCACCCACGACCTAGTTTTTTTAATAAATATTATATTTCTTTTATTTGCTGCCGTTCAGAATTATTTTCCACCAATCACCACATCCTGGGGACTGAACGCGACACTGGCGCCCTCTAACGTGGTTTCAAAAAGGTCTGGTTTTGCGTGGTAGTGTAGTTGTGTGTTTTGTGTTTTTTTGTGAAACGTTTTTAAGTTTTGTTTTTTTGGTTGCCGTAACTAAAGTGTATAGCTCAATTTAATAAGTTAAATATTTTTGTATTTTTTTTCAAAACCGTTTGTCAAAACATATGTTTTAATTATTTGCTGCAAATCCATTTAGTTTAGAGCACTCTGTATGCGCAAACTGCATTACTAGCGATTTCTTTGTTCAACATCTAGAGATAGTCGAGCACAAAAGTGTTAACATTTAAACATATTTTTTCTGTTTTTAATTTTTAAAGGTATACACATTAGTTGCAATTATTAACGCTTGTTTTCTTTTTATTTCTGTGATTGTTTTATTTTAATTAGCTGTGTCATCTTTCATCATTTCATCAACCAGAACGTTGCTTCATTGATTTTGTAACGGAACGGAGTATTTCTTTAAACCTTGTTCAACACCTTCTCCATTGTGGTGCATTAATTTTGATTTACGCGAATTATTATTATTATTAATTTTGCAAAATGACTGATCAGGTGACTTATCCGGTGAAATTTTTATCGCTTCAGAAGGCCGAATTAGATTATGAGGTGCAAATTAGAGGTGGTTCTCCTGGTACAGTACAAGAGTTAAGAAAACAGATTTCTAAATTAGGTCCATTGTTTCCGTCAGAGGACATTTTGGAAAGTCCGTTCGAAATTGCCGAAGACCTGAAGGGCGTTTCCGACGTGCTCAATAAGACCAGGACACTCCTAGATGGTCCATTAGATAGGAATGCATTGCTCCGCATTCAAAACTACTTGCATCACCTCTATCACCGACTTAATCGGCTGATTATTGATGCCAAAACGCAGAATGTACATGAGACCTGTGTAACAGAGTTCCAGACTTTGTTTGATCGGTACAATTCGGTTAGGGAGTCTGCTGCCGTAGACAAATTAATTGGTCCGACTGCAAGTACCAGTTCTGACATGCATTCAGCTGTACCACCATTAAATATAAACGTGTCTTGCGACCGTGGTGCAGTTGGTGAGCTCGGCAAGTTTAAATATGATGGCAAGTCGTGCGTACGCTCATTTATTCAGCGTATTACTGAATTTACCAAGGCTAGGAATATCGCGTCGTCCAAGTTGCTTTCATTCGCAACTGAGATTTTTACCGGCGACGCCTTACACTGGTACCGTGGACTTCAAGATCAGGACCAGCTGACCGATTGGGATGATCTAGTCACGCGCCTTAAAAAAGATTTCGATCAGGCTGACTACGATTACCGTCTGCTCTCGGAGATACGTGCTAGGACTCAAGGTGAATCAGAGAACGTCACAATTTATTTGTCAGTTATGTCTGGACTATTCTCGCGCTTGTCAGATCCTCTATCAAATAAAGACAAACTGGAGATTCTTCTCCACAACATCAGGCCATGTTACGCAAGTACCTTAGCCTCAGCTACAGAAATTACAGATATTGACACCTTGAGATCCTTATGTCGTAATTACGAGAGCATACAAGCACGTCTTGCTGGTTTTCGTGAACCTCCCAAGCGAACATCTGATACCATGGCACCCGAATTTGCTTACAGTGGTCATTCATCACACAAAACATTCAACACAAGTCAAAATTACCAACAGAACACTTACACAAACAATTATAATAGAAACAAAACTTACCCTAATAACAATTACAATGGTAATAAATCTAATAATAGTAATAAATATGTACATGCAATGCAAACTACCACTTCCAAAACACTGTTTTGTCCCCGGTGTCGTAACAATACCCACAATCTACGCCAATGCACGGCGAACAAGGACAAAATATGTTGTTTCGTTTGTGGACATGAGGGTTTTAAGACTCCGCAATGCCCGACATGTAACAAAATCCAGCCAAGTTCGTCAAAAAACTGATTGACCTGCAGAGTTGTGACAAGAATAAGAATGATAAGTTTGATAGCGAAGATTGGGCTACATGGCTAAAGAAGATCAACTTTTACTTTAAATCTTATAAAATCGCCACAATTCTGCAGAATCAACCGGTTAATGACCCTCGGCCTTACGCATCTATTAAGGTTTACAACCAAACCATATTAGGATTACTAGATTCAGGGTCAGCCGTTACAATTTTAGGCAATAATACTCATCGAACTCTAGAACAACAGGGCTTAGAACTTCTACAGGGACACATTATTACCGTCACAGCCGCTGGAGGTCAGTCGATGAGTAGTATTGGGTACATGAACCTGCCAATTACTTTTCAGGACACATTTCATGTCATTAAAGCGTTTGTTGTGCCAGAAATTAACATAGACCTTGTCTTAGGTATCGACTTCTGGCACTCATTTGAAATATTTCCAAAGCATCTTACAGGCATTACTTTTTCTAGTGGCGTGGTTTCAAATGCTACTATTAATGCAGATCAGCCTTCTCTGTTACATGCTTATGACCATTTGAACAATTCAGAAAAGTTGATAGCTGACAATATAATCGCTCAATTTAGTGATATCTCTGCCGAATTCAGGGGTTTAGGGGAGACCAAGTTGATCACTCACCGAATTGATACGGGTGACGCCCCACCTATTCGACAACGCTATTATCGGATGTCTCCAGAAAAACAGCGCATTCTTGTTGAACAGGTAGACGAGATGCTAAGTCTCGACGTAATCGAGCCCTGCGAGAGCGCCTGGTCGTCCCCGGTTTTAATAGTAAACAAGAAAAATGGCCAGCCTCGTTTCTGTCTCGATAGTCGGAAATTAAATTCAGTGACAAAACGCGATGCTTACAATTTGCCGTACGTATCCGAAATCTTGGACAACCTTCGTGACGCTCGCTACCTCTCTAGCATAGACTTGTCCAAGGCGTTTTGGCAAATTCCCATAGCTCCCGAAGATCGAGACAAGACGGGATTCTACGTACCCTCGCGTGGTACATTTCGTTTTAAACGTACCGCTTTTGGTTTAACCAACGCGCCTGCTACACAGCAGAGATTGGTTGACCTGCTTTTCAGGGAATTCGACCTTAAAGTCTTCGCGTACCTCGATGACATAATTATAGTATCGAATGATTTTAATTCCCATGTCTCCCTTCTTCTTAGCGTGATGGAGAAGTTAAAGCAGGCCAACCTCACCGTAAACCTGGACAAATGTCAGTTTTTTCGAAGCCAGCTTAGGTATCTGGGCTATGTTGTTGACAGTTGTGGACTACGTACCGATCCGGAGAAGGTGCAAGCTATCCTCAACTACCCGACACCAACTAACCGGAAGGACATTAAGCGCTTTCTCGGAACCGCAACGTGGTATCGTCGTTTCGTCCCCAACTTCAGCACTATAGCAGGCCCCCTTAATAAGCTGACTTCGAATAAGAAAGGGGGACCACCGTTTGTCTGGTCTTCGGAAGCTGACGCTGCATTCCAGCAGCTGAAGGAATGTTTGGTTTCCGCTCCTGTTCTTTCCTGCCCTGACTATGACCAGCCATTCGAAGTGCATACCGATGCCAGTAACTATGGTGTTGGTGCCATGCTGACGCAGACCTTAGAAGGTAAGGAGCACCCAATTGCCTATATGAGCAGGTCGTTGTCAGCAGCAGAGAAGAACTACGGAATAACTGAGCGGGAAACACTTGCGGTTGTTATAGCTTTGGAGCATTGGCGGTGTTATTTAGAGAACGGAAAGCCCTTCACGGTATATACAGACCACAGTGCTCTGAAATGGTTCCTTTCTCTGAATAACCCGACCGGCAGGCTTGCTCGCTGGGGTGTTAGATTGTCCGCGTTTCATTTTGAAATAAAACATCGTCGCGGCGTTGACAATGTCATTCCAGATGCCCTTTCACGAGCCGTTCCTATTAGTGCCATCAGTACATCTGATTTTTATACTAAAACTACTGATGCATGGTACAAAAATATATATAATTCTTGCCTTACCAAACCCCAAAATTTCCCGAATTTTTTAATAAAAAACAATACCCTATATAGGTTGACAAAGGACAAACACGACTTGACTGACTTAACTTCAGAGTTTTCCTGGAAGGAGGTTGTTCCGCGTGAACTGCGTGAGCAGATCATTGAAGAAAATCACGCAGAGCCAACAGCCGGACATCTTGGCGTCTTTAAAACGTACCGTCGTCTCGCGTTGCGCTACTACTGGCAAGGCATGCACCAAGACGTCGTAAATTTTGTTGGTTCGTGTCACAAGTGCCTTCAGTACAAGGCTCAAAATCACCAAGTCTTGGGTGAAATGGGACGCCCAAAACAATGTAGTCGCCCATTTCAAACCATTTCAATCGACCTTATGGGCCCTCTGCCTGTCACACGGAAGCAAAATAGCTACATCCTAGTTGTTACGTGCTGCTTTTCAAAATTTTGCCTAATTACTCCCTTGCGTGCTGCTCCTGCCGTTGCTGTGTGTAAATTCATGGAAGAGTCGGTTTTCCTTGTCCACGGGCCGCCTCAAACTATTTATCTCGATAACGGTAGCCAGTTTGTCAGTAAAGTTACAGACACTCTTTTCAAATCATATAAAGTCCCCAACGTATTTTTTACCCCTAAATATTCAGCGCATATTAACAGCGTTGAAAGATTTAATCGTACAATTATCACATCCCTGTCAACGTTCGTTGAGGATGACCATAGGACTTGGGACCTTTTTATCCCGAAAGTTCAGTTCGCCATCAACAATTCGGTAAATGAGGCGACTGGGTTCACTCCTTCATTCTTGGTATACGGCAGAGAGATCGCTACATGTGGTTCCCATTATATTCATAATGACTTGGGTGACAAACAGGAGTTCTTGCCTCGTGACATTTATGCCGAGAATCGTGGTTGTCTTGCCGAGGTATTTGACAAGGTGCAGGCAAAACTCTGGCATGCTCATGTGAAAAACACGTCTCATTACAACCTTCGAAGAAAACCGATGGAATTTAAGGTCGGCGACGTTGTCATGAAACGTGCATATGTACTGAGTAACAAGGACAAATATTTTAGTAAGAAGTTGGCACCTAAGTTTTTAAAATGTCGAGTTGTACAAAAAAAGTCTCCTTTAGTATATGTACTTGAAGATATGTCCGGAAAAAATATTGGCACCTGGCACATTAAAGATCTAAAACTAATTGGCTTAAATAAATAATTACACATTTATAATATAATAAGACAAATAACAGCATATACTTAGCGTGGTTCAAATATAATCCATCGTTTACTTATTTTATTTTTGTATGGGTAACTATTAAATGAATATATAGTAACCTCTAATAATGACTGGTCGCGTTAGTAACCTTTAGTATGGTAACTATAGCATTTTTTTGATTGCGTGAAGTATGGAATTTTGTAACTGATTGAAGAACGAAAGGATTAAATACGAAAATTTTACTTAAAAGTACGGATTTTATTTTTTTAGTATAATAAAATCCTTTTGTAACGCGCGGGGTAATGTAACGTTACATGTTACATGTTTTATTATTACGATTAAAACGCATCTTAAATTGATAAACCTATTCTAAAATAAACACATATTATAAACTTAACTATAGAACTACTTAAAATAAGTATTTACATCCTACACTAACACACATCCTTAAAACATAATAAATAACAACACAATAAAATAATTAAAATAAATAACAAATAAACACATCATGTTTAACACTTGTGCGCGCGATGTTACCGCCGGGCGATAAGGAATGTTCGAGACGGCTCGTGGCTGCATCGCGGTGGCATTACGAGCTACGTTTTGAAAGGGACGATACATGTGCCGGCTGCGTTCACAAACGTTTTCTTTGTGTCCTCGTGCGCGCTGGCAAAATTTATATATTTAAAATAATAAAATTAATGTAACACTAAGTCCTTCATTAGTTACAAGTGTCATCTCGCACCCCGATAGGGTAAGTGTTGAACAAGTGTTTTAATCCAGCAGTGTTTAGCTTTAAGTTAGTGCTTATTTTAAACCCTAGTGCATCTAAGTGCTAGAATCACCTAATTAATCAACTGTGCTTCAATTACGTTATTGTACGGCGCTTGCGTTTTGATTTCCAATCGTTTAATTGTAAATGTGACCGTAGTAGTGCACGGAACAGTAATAAATAGTTTTATAACGCCGCCGCTTAATAGTGCTTAAATATTTATACACCATCTTGAAACAAGCCAGCTATTAGAGTTCACCGCTTTGCGTAACGTTTTATCCGAATACCTTCTTTTATTTTTCTTAAAATACCGCTAGTCATCCCGCTGCTTATTGTATAATCTTAACTCCGTTCTGATAGTGAACACCTTCACCAACTGCTTACGGCTTCTCCTCGTACCTAGGCGCAAGTCTTCACGGGTTCATTATCAAGCGGAGGAGCCTGGATGAATTTTAACCGTGAACGTTTATTCACAGGGTGCGACTTTTTAGTTTAAAAAGTCGGCCGCGTTTTAGCGCGCCGTCCCTGCGACCTTTTTGTGGGGAAGACCACCACGCAGCTGCCCCGGCGCTCCCGAGCCACTTCACCAGCTCCACTGTCCGCTGCTCCAGTACCCTGGGCCCTAGCAGCCGCCATCGCCGAGGGGAGTACCGAACTACTGCGTAAAACCAGACGGGCTATAGCACCCACGACCTAGTTTTTTTAATAAATATTATATTTCTTTTATTTGCTGCCGTTCAGAATTATTTTCCACCAATCACCACATCCTGGGGACTGAACGCGACAGTATGTACAACCACCCGATTAACGCGTCCATAATAATTCGCCGTTCAATAAAATCCGTTATATTTAGCAAAAAAAAGGGGCCAAGTGCGTGTCGGACCACGGACATCAAGGGTTCCGTGCCTATTCAAAAGGTCGTATCCTTACTGAAATCATATGGCACTTACATCCTTTTCTTTAAGTAAGGCGGTTTTTTAGAAATATCTCGAAAACCTTTGAACCAATCTTGTTCAAAACAATTTGCATGATTTTTTTCATATTTTTGAAATACACGGTTCAAAAGTTAGAGGGGAAGGGGACACAATTTTAGTGACTTTCGGGGCGATTATCTCCGACTCTATTCACTTAATCAAAAAATTTGCTGAGAAACCTTATATATTTATTTTGGAAGGCCTATCGATTGATGTGCCACACGTGGGCATGCAATTTTTTTTTCGAGTTTCAATTTTATGTATGGAGTGCACGCCTAAAAAAAAACTTTTTTTGTACTTTCATTACATAACCATGTAGCGGTTAACAAAATACACCTATCCTCAAAATTTTATTCCCTATAGTTTTCGAGTAAAATTCCTGTGACATACGGACGGACAGACAAACAGACAGATAGACATGACCTTGCAAAAGGTAATTAATAGCATTAATGAACTATAATAAAATTCTATAGTACAATCCCAACACATCATTTGGAAATGTGCTAATTGTTGCCAATTTTCATCATCATTAATTTTTGACCTTCTCGTAATACTCGTTTTATAGATGTCGGGTCACAGTATAGAAGACAGTAATTAAACATCGAACAAAGGTACATCGCACGGATGCACACATGCGCGCGTGTTCGGTACGCACGCACACATAGCCTTCGGGAATGATGGAGAATGCTTCAATCGGGGCCGCCGCGCCGTTGCCGTGTTCGCTCGCTCTCACTCGCTACCATGTCGTCGTCGTCGTCCTTTCGGAAACGTGTGTACTGTTGTGTATATGGGTGCCTTTTGGGTGCCTTAATAACACTGGGACAAATCCGGAGCTATCTTTTTTCCAAATACCAAGAGAAGTAATTTACTTTTCTTAGTGTATTCATTTAAATCACAATGAATCGTAAAAACAATTGTTAAGTTTAATTTTACCGAATGCCGCCATTGCCGCCGCGCAGCACGTGCCGCAAGTCAAAGGAGCCGAATAGGCTTGTAACTAAGCACCTACCAACCTAGTGCAGTTAGCAACTATTATACACAAGGAAATATTTTAGGTATAGTATTAGTGGTATTAAAATATTCGAAGAAGTGGGAAACTAAAAACACATACCTAACTATCTATAATATGATTACTGTGTGTATACAATATTGTTTAACAAAACAGAACAGTGTAACAGAAATACTTTGCATACTTAAAAACAAAATTAGTATTATAGGTATGCCAAGCCACAAACGTGACACAGCCCTGCGCAGTAGGTAACAAACGCTCCTAAACGGCCTCAGATTACCTACTGTATTATTCTTCTATACTGTGGTCGGGTGATCACGAGAGTGACGTTCGAGACCCAGGACCGTTTTAATAAAATCGACAGCTGATCGCTACTTGACTGTACGCTTACATTACATCGCAAAAAAGAAAGTATTTAAAGTAAAGGCAGGTCGAAAATACAATTATTTAACAAACTGAATCTTTTTCAAGGAAACTAAAATGATTTCTTTTTATGGACTCTGTCAGCTTTACTATATGTACTTACGGAAATCTCAAAAATTGTTTTGTATATAATATTTGTACAAATATTTGAAACTGTTTCTTCCCCACTTGTAAAATAAAGAAACCAGATGTATTTGTGCTTTCTGTTGAAATAAATAAAATTTATAACGCGAACATTCATTCGCTAAACGCTAAACGCTAAAGTTTTGACGTGAGCAGTCAAGTCACATTATATGTCACAATAAACTCAAAAGTATTTAACCTTTTGATGTTGGTTTGCTAATATGGTGCTTAAGGTCTCAAACACTGAATTCTTTTTTTATGAAACATATATCTTGATGCAGGTTATAAGTTAACGCTATTAGCAACTACTGAAATGTAGCTAGGGCTGTCATTCTGGGGCCATGAACCTAGAATACTATGGACGGGCTGTACGTGTTGCCACGGTGAGGGACGGAAAAGCTCTTATGCAGCTAAATTAAGAACCGGTCCTAAATGGCTGATGACTTGTCTTAAACAACTTACTACGGGACGGGTAATGTTTGTGTGGCACAACTTCATACTAAATCAGTTGTGGCAAATAAAAAAAAGTGGAAATATGACAAGGACAATGAATGATATTCCCCTTTCTGTCACACTTATAGAGATTTGTATGCTACCAGCTCGCTCGCACGTGGTATTATTATTACTATAGCCTGTCCAGAGTATTCTTCGTTCATGTTCTGGGGCACATTTCTTGGCATATTTGTTTGACATTGTGCATCTAGTTCTATATACTAAATGAAAGGTTACCTCTACTCGTACAGATAAGGTAGTCTAACTTTTTCAACTACACTGCGTGATACTGATAACGGTAATAGGACTTTTGGGATATAGATATTATAAAGCATAATATAGTGCACAGCACTACGGTGGTATGGTTCAGTCCAGGGGTATTGCTAGGGGTATGATGGGTCTGACATGAAAAAGGTCATATCGTTACTGAAAACTTATGGCACTTACGTCCTTTTCTTTAAGCAACGCAGTTTTTTATAAATATCTCGAAAACCTTTGAACCGATCTTGTTGAAAACAAATTTCCCTGGTAGAATTTTATAATCCCTATGAGCATGATTTTTTCATATTTTTAAAATACACGGTTCAAAAATTAGAGGGGGGGACACAATTTTAGTCACTTTCGGGGCGATTATCTCCGACTCTATTCACTTGATCCAAAAAATTGCTTAGAAACCTTATATTTATTTTGAAAGGCCTGTCGATTGATGTACCACCAGTGGGCTTGCAATGAAAAAATAATTTTTGACTTTCAGTTTTATGTAAGGGGTGGACCCCTAAAAAAAAACTTTTTTAGTAATTTCATTACAAAACTATGTAGCGGTTAACAAAATACACTCTATCCTCAATTTTTTATTCAAATACACCTTATGGTTTTAGAGTAAAATGCCTGTGACATACTGACTGACAGACAGACAGACATGGCGAATCTATAAGGGTTCCGTTTTTTGCCATTTGGCTACGGAACCCTAAAAACTTAGCGATTACCTACGGGGCCTATTTTTCTTTTTTTATTTATTCGTAACAAACAAATATGTTTATTACATACATACCCATAATACTATTAAATGACTTATACCATTATTATTACGAAATGATCCAGCCTCAGCGTAATGCTGGCTCACCAGCCAGCGCGGGGCTTCCGGCTTGAAGCGGTACAAACATATTGACAGGTAATGTATGGCTAGTGCCGCGCAAATTTCGCGCATTTTTATCGCTACAAAAAGTGACGTGTCTCTCCGTAGAAGAGGAATACGGCGGCCAGAATAATCTCCGGTTTATATGGTAAAGTGGGAGAAAATCCTTCAGATATATTAGTTGTTTGTTTATCAAATAAGCTCGCCCAATCAGGCGCGAAGTAAACCCGTTAGGGGTTTTAAAACCAATCCGTGCCGCCGACAGGGCTCACTCCCGCTCCACTGACTGGCTTTCGCGGCTTGAAAATATTCACGGGCTGACTAATTGATCCAATTTCGACAGTTGAGTCTGGGTGTTGGAGATAAATTGGAACAAATATCATGATAAATGTATCCGTTAGTATTCCTGTACCAGGTACCTTTATTTCACGTGGGTATGATTTAAACAATAAGCAAAATATTATCTTTCCAATAAGCAATATACTTATATGTAGTTGATCAGCAACTTATAAGTTCAATAAATGGTCAGCGATGCTCAAAATTATTTAGAACAAATAGGTAACTGATAAGCATGTAATGATTAACAAACATTTCAAAAAGCTTCGTACTTAGGTAGGGTCACTACAAACTAGGCTAAACGGGTCGTCAAGCTAGATTTGCTTCTCACCCCCATAAGCCCCTAAATCCTAATCAACGTAGGTAACTTTAGAACCGTTTTCGAGAACCTGATTACAAATATATATAAATACTAGCTGCCAGCGCGGCTTCGCCCGCGTATTGCAAAGAATACATGCAAACCCGTGGGACAACCATATAACCTATAACGACCCAGAAAGTCCCTTCTACATGCAGGTGAAAGAATATTTCAAATCAGATAAGCGGTTCCAGAGTTAACCCATTACATTCAAACTTGTAAAACTACAATCTCACAGACTGTGACTCTGACTCTGACTGACTGACGTGACTCTTTATAATATTAGGGGTTTAGGCAGCCTTTTAGTAACTTTATAAGGGCGACATACAAGCTAACAAAAACGACGCGGGCCGCACTTCTTAATTATTCGTGAATTGATCAGGCAATTCCAGAATTCTGAATTCATCGATCGTTACACACAAAACAACCAGGTGCCGTTTCATGTTCGGCCTTATCACGCGATAAGTGACAAGATAGAGCGTTAGTCTCGTTCTATCGGACGGTGTCAGCCAGTGACGGACGCTCTATCTTGTCACTTATCGCGCGATAAGGCCGAACATGATACGGGGCCAATGCGGCTCGGGGGCCACAAGCAAGGGTCTGGCGGACCGAATGCGCCTGCTGCCAACCCCTAGTATAGAGTATAGATAATTTTAGGTTAACATTCCCACAAATCATATGTCTATTACATTTAACCGTGATGTAAGCTAACTGCAACTAATAACTGATTATCACATATCCCAATCCAATTCCAAATCCTAATCTGCACATTAAAAAGCGGCGTATAATTATCCGTTCCCAATTATACGCGCTTCTGCTACATTCATTTTGCAATTTAATTACAAAGCAGCTGGGATTTGCGAGCGATGAAATGTAGATGTGACAACTATGTCGGAATAAGTGCAGCAAAATGTACTGTTACCTGCAGGGTGAATGCATAACTTTTACAAACTACCTTTAGGACAGTCAAGTGCAAAAATATGTATCGATAACATCCTCTCATAAATAAGTACAATAACCTCAATCCGCTGACATAAGAGTTATTGGACATATTTATGAGTAAGTTGTATGCACCCATATTTTTACACTTGACAGGACATATCAACTGTCATTTACACCTTTGAATTACCGTTGCTATTTCTATACCTACAATGCAGACTCTTTATTTCGAACTCTCAGCTTCGTTCGGGAAAATAATTATCTCGTGTTAATATGGCTTATTTAAGATCCTTGACATACAATCTACTACTATATTATGGATAATGGATTCATAAATATAACAATAGCTTGCAAAGAACCAGAGAAACCCACGACGGGTTAAATTTAACATATATTATTTAACCATCCAGAAAGTCCATTCCACACTTTGGCTTCACGCCTGTCAGCTGTCGAATCTGACGTGTTCTGCATCGCGCTATAGAAGTTTCTTAATCAGTTGGCATAAATATAAAATCCAAACAACTCTCAACGGGACTTCGGTTCCTGAGAGATCTTCTCTATTGCCACGTCTTCTACAACACCATTGAGTTATATTACTAGAGTAGACTTCACCAAGCATAAGTTTGCGCACGTCAACATACTCACATGAGAGTATGTTGATTTAGTTTATGGAGGGCAGTGATGGCGGTCGTTTCAAGTGCAATTTATACTCAAAACTTTAAAAAATGCCTTCTTTTGCATTGCGTTATTGCACCAACCACAAACCCAACAATAGTTATAGTACGGCAATCACTTTTCATCATCGCCAAATTCACAGATATGTTAAATAACATGATTTTCTCAAATTGATAAGATACGCGCTGATGGCGGCCATTATTTCAAAGATTAAAAACGTATAAGTGACAAAATCCTGATATTATTTTGCCTTATTAGTAGAACATTAAACTTACTAGACTTACTTACTAGGAGGTATGAGCGCTGTTCAGCCATACCGCTGAGCAGTATTCAGCAGCAGTGTAGATCAGGGAGAGTGCGGTAGTTCCGAGTGTAGCTGCGTTGGCGCCCTAGGTGGTTCCAGTGAGCTTCTGGATGATGCTGTTCCTGGTTTTCAGTTTTGAAAATAGGTTGCAGAGGTATTCCTTAAAGTTGAGGCTCCTATCCAAGGTGACGCCTAGGTATTTAGGGAAGAAGTTGTAGCGGAGAACCTTGTCCCTGAATTTAACCCTTAGCTCCTTATTGGCCAGTTTGTTGCACAGGTGAAAGCAGGATACTTCGGTCTTAGAAGCGCTCTCGAAGAAGTCTCTCCTAGAAAGTCTCGAAGCGAAGCAGACGCCAGCGGGAGAAGAAGTCATCCAGTACTTCCAGATCCGTTTCCAGAGTAGCTTCTGCGATTTATATGCTGACCTCTTGTGTCACGAGAGCCAGGTCATCAGCGTAGGAAAATTTTAGCGAGGTGGTATTAGGCAGGTCAAACAAGAGCGGAGCTAGTACGGATCCCTAGGGGAGACCGTTTGCTGAGTAATCTAACGGAACTGCTTGTTCCACCCTTGTGAACCTGGAATAGCCTGTTGCTGAGTGCGCTTTCCATAAGCCTGTAGATCTTTATACAGGGCACTATCTTCAAGAGCTTGTAGAGGTCCTGTCGCCAGACAGTACTCAAAAAAAGTAACGGTTGAACATAGGGTTTCACAATTTAATACTATAATGCATTACCATCGTTGCATATTCATTACCATCATTCTCCATAATGAATGGTAAATTATGGTAATGAAGAGAATGGTAATGAATTATCTTTACTCTTTGTAGATTTTCTCTTCATGAAGAAGTGTAATCGCAGGTATATTCATTTAGCAAGCTTTCGAACTTAAATATCTACATTTAAGTCTCCACAGTACAATAAAACACTAAAGCATTAATATCAAAATATAATAAATGGTAATGAAAAAAAACCGTACCAAATCCAAAATTCCGCCACGAATTATTTTTCACAAGAATTTGGCACGCACCCGTCTTGTTCACTGTTCACAGGTCGACTGAGGCGGAGATAGCGGGTAGGGGGAAATATGTATAGAATAACTGTTCGCATTTCTGCAGTTCGATTTTGTGGTTGCAAATTTAAGTTATGGTAATGAAGTTTTTTATGGTACAAAGAAAATTTTGCTACAGTGGAAGTAAATAACAATGAAATATCACTCAAAACCTTCATTGTTTTATTCCATAATAAGTACTTTAACCATTTATGTGGATAAATTTAAAGTGATGCTTGTAATAATTTAGTAATTCGCCCTCAAATATATAAATTTATGTTAGGAACGTTGATGGTAATGAATTTTTGGCACGTTAATATTTTTTTATGTACATTTATATTAAATGATAAAAAAAATTTAGGTGCAAAGTAAACCTAAGTACCTAAAAGAACATATAAAAAATATTTGAAGTTTATTTAGCAGTAAATACATGGTTTTTTTTCTATGAACATGTGATTTGCACGAAATGGTAGAACTACCCGAGTATGGTCTCCGAATATGAACCCATTAGCAATTTAGGAGAATATAATTATTATATTAAATCTATTAGTAGTTTTTTTATACGAGTATGAGTGTATTAAATCACGCTATGGCCATTACTGAATCGAAACTCACAAAATTGTCGCATTCTACTCAAGGAATATAAAAAACTGTTCTGTGCATCTACTGCACTTACTTACTCTTTGATTTTTCAAGATGGCGGCCTGATTGGAAGACGTCAAGAAAAATAATCTGGGTTGCCAGTCTATACGTAGTAATAGTAAGTCAATGTTCAACACGCAGGTGAGATGGCGGAGATTACCCGTTTGATACAAACTTACGAAGCGACAATCTTGCAGACTTTTCCTCTTTATTTTTAGTACCTATAGATTACAAAGGATTGGCCATTATTATGCAACTACAATATTCCAATTTGTTATCAATGTTATGAGAGCGCGGGCACACTTTCTACTTGGCTGACGGAAATGGGAGAATTTTGTCAGTCGCCATACGATTTAATTAAAACTCGTTTTCTCCACTACATGACTCTCAAAACTCTAACATTGTAAAGTACTATTTAAAAATCTAAATATTACCAGCTCATAAATAATTTATTCTTTGTATACTTTACCTTCAAGGGAAAATGTCCATGAAATTATTACAAGTAATCCAGGAGAGAGTATAAAAAATTCACCGATGAAAAATCGCAGTCATAGTCGGACAAGCAGCCGACATCCGTCGCGAGCCCTGGGACACAATAACAGTAGGCCTGCTTCTAGTCTATACTAGTATTATTAAAACGGACTTCAATAGCCTGTAGTGGATAATTTTTATAGGAAAATGTTGTAAAACCAAGTCGACTAGTTGTGTTTACGAAAGCAATATGGGTGAGGACCAAATTCTTGGCCAGTAGTTAGCCCAGTCAATCGGTAGTATTTAATGAGGTCCGTTGTGACACAAAAATTAGTCATACAATTCTATGGTTAAAATTAACTAGGCTAACTACTGGCCAACAATTTGGTCCTCACCCATATATTGATAACTGAAGAATCAAAATACAGAATTCTAAAAGTATAAAAAAACGGCAAAATACTAGAGCTAGTAAAGAATAGACTGCTATCCTCGCTGTAGTATCTACACTGCCGTAAAACGCAGGTGGAGTCACGTGTTAAAATTTGCCTATGGGGTAAGGTCGTTATTTCTTGTACCTGATTAAGCAGTTTAAAATGTCCACTTTTAATCACTTCCAGTGTATTACGCCAATTAGCCATATATTTATATGGTTAAACTGCTTAATCAGGTACAAGAAATAACGGCCTTCCCCTATATCCATCTGGAGGGTCCTTTCTGTATATTGGTGTTCCTTTTTCGAAATCAGATGAGCGCTGCTGGAAGTTGCACCTATACCTATATTCTAATGCAGAAGTAGTTTTTCGCCTTTTAATACCTTTTTTCGATTAAATCCTACGCTATGTGAATAATCTTAATGTATTTTGTTTTAACAGGTGTGGTATGTGCATAAAACATTTTATTATAGAAAATTACTGAGTAATAAACTATTTTTGTGTTTTACCTCATAAATCTCGCCTTCTGTATCACTCGTGCTACTGTACCCACGCTGTGAATTCGAGACATTCCCGCATGGCAGTCACGGCGCAGCGTCTGGCGTACCCACGACCGTTTGTCACCGCGACCGGCCATTTTTTTCCAGCATTACGGCGCTGACAAATGGCAGTGTCAAAGGTGTGACGTAGCTGTCAGAATTCGTGGCTGCTGATTTAAGGGCTGGCAAGTTTTGGGAACAAAACTGTGTGGTGTTACAAAATTTTGTTTAAAAAGGTAATCGGGTCGTTCTAATTTTTAACCGACAATGAATCGTCTTTTTTCTGTTTTTTGCATTTTTCAACTATTGATAATTACGGTTTTAATGTTTGATTTTAATAAACGTTGGATCTATCTTTTGTTAGGACTAATTAATTATTATTTCCGTGGGGATAATGTTTTTTCACACCTTTCATTCGGAAAAGTAAGTTTTGCTCCACGACGAGAGGGACCAAAACGCTACTTTTCTGTTCAAGCTACTTTTTTAATTTATACATTGGCATTGGAACATTTGTACGCAATGTGCCAATTGAACACAGATGTTAATAAAATAATCGATTGTAATTTCATCGTAGTCGTCGATTCAAAACGAAAATATTTCATTCAAGTTTTAACTCTAACAATGTTGTATAAAAATTTATAAATATTTCGTAATATTTAAAAATTAGTAATAAAAATTAAGATAATTTAGACATATTTTAACAATAGCTTTTTTTAAATTTCCTCATAGTCGGTGTGAAAAATAGTATGTGTCACTCGGTAGCAAAATTATTTTCGTCTCGGGCGTAAACACTTGTATCCCTCACTACGCTCAGGATCCTACGTTAGAATCCCTCGCTACGCTCAGGATTCTATTGTAGGATCCCTCGCTACGTTCAGGATTCAATACACAGCCCTCGCCGTAAATATACTATATTGCTCCCTTGTGACACAAATAACTATTTCTTTATGGTGGTTTTTCCATACAATCGCGTGACAGAGTGGTTATCCAAAATGTGGTCCCCGCAGAAAACGACCACTCTGTCACAGTATTTTCCGAAAAACTACCATAAAGAAAAAAACATTATCGCCACGGAAAGAATCATTAATTATAAGAATAAGGAAAAAAACATTAAAACCGTAATTATCAATAGTTGAAAAATGCAAAAAACAGAAAAAAGACGATTCATTGTCGGTTAAAAAGAAAGAACGACCCAATCGGCCTTTGAAGTACAGACTTGCGGATTGTTACAGACTTACGATTACAAAGCGATCAACGTTAAATATGGCGTTGTTACACATTCAGATTTTAACGAACACCACTTTCGTCCATTGTTTGTGCCCTTTTATATAAAGTTTCGCCTGGACTGCGGGACATCTGGACATCAGATGTAGACTCAGATTAATTTATTCACAATATATGATTACATAAGTTTAAGTAGTAGTACTCAGTTTTAAGTTCGCCTTTGTACTTTTTAACTACCGTGCAACATGTATATTGTTTAACCTGTTAATTGTGTACTAATCAAGTGCTTACATACAGACATATATTCTTCTTTACAATAGACTTAGTGCGCGGCTAGGTTTATATCCCCTAAACTAAATGAAATGTAAATCAACGCTACGAGAAGCCCTACAAAATATGTCGACGATACAGATAAGTTATTTATCGTTATATTTTTTTTATTATATCTGTTATAGGTACCGCCTAGGCCATAACTTCCTAATTATTTGTACTAGTTAGTCAATAAGAATGATATTGTATTACATTTTGCATATGAATAACATTTTCAGTTAGTAGTTCTTTTTGTCTGAAACAAAGGGTATGTGTTCCTAGTGTATAGTAAAACTGATGTACATTATGTTTTACCAATCAATTATTATTATGATTATTATACATTATAAAATTACATATCAATGTACAAGACCCAATACAGCGGTCGGACTGCTATTGCGGTTGTCATCCGGACATACGAAAGAATATTGGTCCAATCTGCAACGGAAAACTTAGTTCGTTTTGATCGCTCAATAACTAATATATATAATATTAATTTTATATACCAGACGATAACTAATATTAACTTAACTAAATTAAAAGTAAGCTAAATCTAAAAAAGGCCCTCGAGGCATTGTACCGAGGATGCTGGCGGCATTTCCTCGCTGAATCGCAATGCTGATGCGCTGTGCGAGAAACCTGCCAGGTCTTCGGTCACCAGTTAAGTAATTATATTTCGCAAATCGCGACCATAAATACCGTTATATAGATAAATATAGCGTTCCCTTTGTCTCCGAGGAGCGGCTCGAATAGCTAATTTAATTATGCGTTGCGTCTCAAACTTGCAATACCTGTCTCACGTAATAACTGACCGGATAGGTACGCTGCTAGTTGAGTTTGAGGTACAGTCAGCAGCAGAAGTAGCAGAAGTTTCAAAATATGTGCACGGGGACAAGGTGATCAAGTGCTTAGTTCTTAAACTATAGATTCTAAAATACACCAGGACGACTTCTAAAACTATAGCTTACAAATAGCTTTTTGTTTCTTTCATGTTGAAATGTGGCAAAAGATGGTCAGAAAACAGGCTTCAAAGGGTTAGTTAGACATCGCACGAACAGGCCAACTATGAGTTCGAACTGTCCAACAATGTCATTGTTGGACAGTTTCAACAGCGATTCGCCCAATCACATCTCCCCCGCCCCCGCCCCGCTCGTGTGGCGGTGGGCACCGTGCGGGGCGGCCCGGCGCGGTGCCTCCCGACACGCGAGCGGCCGCGCTAAAGCGTTTCATTATGATCTTATTTTTTTTTTTATTTGGAGATCTTTAATTAGGTATTTAATCTTGACTTATAATTATACTTATTTGCAATTTCCTCGCAGTACCTAAGCGTGAAACGCACTAGGTATGTAATGTCTCGGTCAAAAGTGCAATAGATGGACTCGTCTCCTTCGAGGTCCTCACCTAGCTAAAAAAGTCATATTAAGAAGCTTGTCTTTTTATTACAGGCCAATGCCGAAAAAACATACGGGCTGCCTCTACTGACATACTGAGTCTACTTAACGACTATTGTGCAAGTTTGAGTTCTCTGAGGTTTTCCCCATTATGTTACTTACCTTTCTATACAGCCCTTCAATCACAGGCATATGACATTGTATTTAAAAAAGGGACCGTAATTATATAAGTACAAAAGCCAGGTACTGCCTCAAAGCATCTCCAGTCAAGTCCTAGTTGTCAGCTTTAATTTAGTATCAAATTAGAAACTTAGATCTCTAGAACTCCATTCAATTAGTCCGTTGAACTGTGGAAGTTCCAATTTATAGTGTTGTCAGTGATACGTACAGTGTCCGGAAGTTTGTATCGTGACAGTGTGGGACACTGCACATGTGTCGAATGTCGCCTTAAGTAGATTAATTTAGCCACGCAAAAACTGGATGTTGACGGTCAGCGTATTGTTCTATGTCTGTCTTTGGATGTGAAAAAACCGAGAAAATTATGTAGTTATTAGGTAGAATAACTAAGGAAAAGTGAAAATGCAGTTATTTTTAGCAGAGATAGTTTAGAGGAACTTATATTTGAGCCTTGCGTCCTGTCTTCAGAGACATTAAGGACTTTTATGTACGGAACACGTTTTGTGCATCATCATATTCGTCGCATCATTGGGCCTTCCTAGTCTTAACGTCCAATACCACTGTGTTATACAGAAACTGTCGAACAATACTGTAACTGCAATAAGACCCACTCGCGCTCAAACTTTGTGGATGAACTCTCTGGGCAGTTCTCAACTGACAACGTACTTTACTATGTGGAAGTAGGGCTTAAGGGCCTTTGTTTTTGTGGTAAGGTACGATCTTTGGTTTAGAGCGATGTAAGGTGCCCGCAGAATAGTCTAGAAGCGTCAACACCGTATGAACAAAAGTGGCTGATTAGTTTACTGTTTTGTCACAATTCAAGACGACCGGTTAGCCTAGTGGGTAGTGACGCTGCCTACGAAGCTGAAGGTCCTGGGTTCGAATCCTGGTAAGGGCAAATATTTGTGTGATGAGCATGAATATTTTTTTCCTAGTCATGTATGTTTTCTATGTATTTAAGTATTAATATAGGTATATAAAATAAAATAAAATGAATAAAGTAAATAACTATAAAGGGACAATCTTACACAAATCGACCTAGTCCCAAACTAAGCAAAGCTTGTACAATGGGTACTAGACGACGATAAACATACTTATATAGATAAATAAATACTTAAATACATAAAAAACATCCATGACTCAGGAACAAATATTCGTGCTCATCACACACAAATAAATGCCCTTACCGGGATTCGAACCGAGGACCTCTTGCTTCGTAGGCAGGGTCACTACCAACTAGGCTAAAGCGGTCGTCAGATATGATATATATCGTCGTCTAGTACCCATAACACAAGCCTTACTGAGCTTACTATGGGACTAGGTTGAATTGTGTAAGATTGTCCCCTAATATATATTTATTTATTAATTCTGCATTCAAAAGTGAAATACTTGCAAAGTTTGAAAGCGGTCAAACCACATTCACTTCTTTTGAATTTTAAAATCAGTAAAACCTGCAAAAGAGACTAAATTCGTTGCCCGATTCATCGTCTGTTAACACATTCAGTATGACAAAGAATTTCTTAAACTATACCTGCGTACGACCTGCGGTCTTTTAGATCCGACGCATAACTATATTCTAGTGCGTTAACGGGTCGAAAACATCCGTTGGGTATGCTCTTGTTCAATTGTGATTATCTACGTAATTATGACGATTCGTGACATGCATTTAAAACAACATAGTTTTAAATAGTCAACTTAGTCAATATTAAAATCGCAGGTTCACTTTATGAATTGCCACTTTAGGTGTAGGGGAGGTACTTCATTATTATGTTGTTTTGTCGGCGTGATTGATTATTTTTTTCTAGTAGTAATGGTTACTGAGCTAAGCCGAAGACGAACGGACGGATGGACGGCCAGACGGACATGGCGAAGCGTACAGCTGAGCCATGAACCCTTTTGTTTTGCTGCAACGCACACAGCAATTGTATGTTGACTTTTTTTTGGTATGTTATTGTATGTTGAAACAACATCGAAAAAAAAAAAAACAAAATTATAACAAATAGTATAATTTTGTTTTTTTTTTCGATGTTGTTTCTGTTTCTGTGTGATTGTAGCAAACAATTAAACGTTTTATCTATCTATCTATATATCTACATGGCGAAACTAACGGGCGGTTCAAGACGGGTAATGGCACAAAACATTGCCTACCCATGTTTTCCTAGTTTATTTTAGTATCATACAATACAATACAAATTCTATTATTTAATTCTAACCAAAAAATTTAAATACCTGTAAGAAAAACAACAATAAATCTAACATAAACATCATGGCAATCTTTGAGTACTGAAGACGACTACTGACGAGCAGTTTGATTAAAATCGTCCAAACTGGTCTCAACCCTAGCACGCGGAGCACAAAAGATTTATTCTTAACCGCATATAAAGCAGCAACCTCTTAAATTCTAACAAAACCAGCTAACATATTCATAACAATTTATAAGCATTCATAATGAGCGAATCGCTTACAGCAAGACGAATGTCCGGAACCATGCAACGTCGTTAGTTACACAACCACCATTCTTAGAAGATCTTCAACCTTTACCATTTAGACCTTCTAGCCTGGGACGAAGAGGATAAGATAGGCCAAGATTTGCTGGTGCATCTGTTAAGAATTGTGTTGTACATCATTTTGCAAGCAAGTTAAGGATTTGAGGGTTATTCATTTGCAAGATGCCGTCAAATGTTTTGTGATATTAGTAGTAGGTTAGCCGGCCTCATTTGTGGAGACGTGGCGTGATTAACAGTGCGTCATGCTGTATGAAAATTGTTGTATTTGCCATAATTAGAAAGAGGCGAATAGTCTATCTCACCGCTATATGAAGATACCGCTATCCTAGGAAACCAGAGCTTTACGTTTGAATTAAGTAAGATCCACACCTCGCGTCGCACCTTGGTTGTTTTTTTATATATGTATAAAAAAAACCGGCCAAGTACGAGTCAGACTCGCGCACCGAGGGTTCCGTACTACAAATCTATAACAAGCAAAAGTTGTTGTATGTTTATAACTAAATGATAAATGAAAATGGAATCCGTATGGAAAGCTGAGGGAGCATAAATTTAAACAGGGTCACTTTATTAATTTAGTAATCATCCTTTAGGCCTTGATTTATTCCTTGCGAGTAATTGCGAACGCCAAAATAAGCGGATTACTTATATTGCTGTTTCTTTTTATTGCGTTGATATAAAACTGAGTTCACGGGAAAGTACCTTTAGGTTTTGATACCCTTACGTATACCTACGCTGGCCCAGTGCGGGTTGGAGACTTCACATACACCTTTTTCAGTTTTAAATTATGCGACTTATATTGCTATTTCTTATGATTGCGTGGACTTGTAAAACTTTCGTTTTGCTACAGCTGAAAGGTATTATAGACATGAGTATTTGATATGAATTTCAATTTAATACCTCTAGACGTGTTTACGAGGAAAAACGTAGTTAGTTTAAAATTTCAAAAAATGTTTTTTATATGATTTTAATAAAAACGTCTACTTTTCGTAATTTTTCCTTTGTCTGTGCTATATGGAGTTTCTTCGTGCCAAGTTTCAAGTTTCTGTGTAAACGGGAAGTACCCTTTAGGTTTTGAGTTTCTTGCGGGTACCTACTCCGTTTCAAACTATACGACTTAAATTTCTATTTCTTTTGATTGCGTTGACATACAAGTTTGGTTTTGCTACATCTGAAAGTTCCTATAGCCCTGAGTATTTGACATGAATTTCAATTTAATACCTCTACGCATTTACGAGGAAAAAGGTAGTAAGTTTAAAATTTCAAAAAATGATTTTCGTATGATTTTAATACAAATGTCTTCTTTTCGTAATTTTTCCTTTGTCTGTGCTATATGAAGTTTCTTCGTGCCAAGTTTCAAGTTTCTGAGTTAACGGGAAGTACCCTTTAGGTTTTGAGTTTGTTGTGAGTACTCAGTTTCAAAATATGCGACTTAAATTGCAATTTCTTTTGATTGCGTTGACATAAAAGTTTGGTTTTGCTACATCTGAAAGGTCCTGTAGCTCTGAGTATTTGACATGAATTTCAATTCAATACCTCCACACGTGTACGAGGAAAAAGGTGTTAAGATTAAAATTTAAAAAAGCATTTTTTTGTATGATTTTACTAAAAATGTCTACATTTCGTAATTTTTCCTTTGTCTGTGATATATGACGTTGCTTCATGCCAAATTTCAAGTTTCTGAGTTCACGGGAAGTACCCCGTAGGTTTTGCGAGTGTCGAAAAACTCAAAAATTTGCAGCATAAACGATTGTATCTTTTGATTGCGTTGGCTTTTAAGTTTGATTTTTTCACAGCTTCAAGGGACAATAGTCTTGAGTATTTTATATAAATTTCAGCTTGATACCTCTACTCGTTCCTGAGAAAAAGGGTCTTGACAGACAGACAGACGGACAACAAAGTGATCCTATAAGGGTTCCGTTTTTTACTTTTGAGATACGGAACCCTAAAAATGGCACAAAGCCAATACTATCAAAAACCAAAAAGCGTTAATTTATTAACCAGAACATCAGCAGCTCAAAGATGGTCTATTCCAGTAATCACGTATTTTATAAACACAAAAACCTTACCTGCTACCCTGCCTACGAAGCTAGTGGTCCAAGGTTCAACTCCCAGCGAGGGCAAATATTTGTGTGACAAACACTGTGTATTTGTTCGTGAGCATATCGTCATATAAGTATGTTTATCATCGTTTAGAACCCAGAGTACAAGCTTTGCTTAGTTTGGGACTAGATAAGTTGTGTAAGATTACCCCCATTATTTTATGTATTCTAATTGTTTCATGAAAACTGGTCCGATTTCGATTTTAGTATTGACAAACACACAAAAAGCCATTTTTTTAATATTTTTTCGTATGGAAAATACGACTGATTAGGTTATTTTAACCCACAAATTCTTAACAAGCACTTTCGACAAGAATTTTAGAGTACTTCCTATTATCGGAGGCTTTTGCAAATTGTGGCTACGCAAATACGAATAATTCTCTCTGATAGACGAAATTATTTTAAATGAGCAGATGCGGGTGGGCTACTCATAGTTGCAAATTCTTCTCATTAGTTTCACAGAGCGTTTAGTTGGGGTTTGGACAGGCCCCACGTTGGGCGCCAATTTAGAAATTTGGTAGTTTCCCGTATTAGTGCTAGCTTGGATACTAGATAGATATAGAACTTTATGGATATACCGTATGTTACCATGCGGGCATTAATTAAAACTGATAATAATATGTTCCATTAGCAATGATTTGCATGTATTTGCAAATCATAATTGTGTAAATTAACTGCGTAATTATTTTTCCAAAATACAAACCTTCAATAGACTAGGTGTATGACGCCGTAATAAACAAAGTACGAAGAGCTGTCATTTACACGTACTTGTCAATTTACTTTGCTGTACATTGCTGGCAATTTCAATTATGTTAGAAAATTCATGATTTTGGAATTATAGTTAAATATTTGAATTAAGGTCATAATTAAGTTAAAGAACTACGTTAACACACCCTACTTAAAAAAAGCCCGCTTACCGGTAAAACACTGTATATAAAAATATAACAATAACAAGGGAATCCATAATCAATATTAAAACTGTACCTCTGACTGTTATCTTTACAGGGTTAAACCATGGAACCTATATGAATAAAATATAGTGTGGAGATAGTTTAGGATTCTGGATAGTTTTTCAAAGGAGAGTAGAAATTCCAAACACCATGGCCCTCGCAGGAATAAGCACTGTGCACTCTTGCAATTGTCCGCCAAATTGCAAATTTCACTTTATTCCGAACTCACCCTGAAAACTCAATAGCACTAACTTCCCTCTAAAAGAAATATCCTTAAATATTTAACGTTTGGTCTGTTTGCTTAGAAATGCTAAGTAGACTTACCGTCGGAATGCTAATGCAGAGACTCGCTCAAATTAAGAAGTAAAAGAAACAAGATTAAACTAAACACAAGCGATTGAGTACCTAAGAGTTGAGAGAATAGGGTGCCCTTTTGGATGACGCTTTAGCTGAATCCGTATAATGAATGCAGAATTAATGGAGTGTTTCCCATTTTTTATTTACTGCCTGTCGTTTGATTCGAAGGGATTTGCGAGTAAATTTTGTTTTTGTTAATTCTGTTAGTTTGGCACTGTTTTTATTTTTATTTGAAACTATTTCATGAAGGGTTTATTAAAAAACGTTGCTTAATAAAGTTCGTTGCATTTTTGAAGTGAAAACTTCTTTAGCGGCGCTGTGCACTTTTTGAGATGGGGAAAAATTGTTACACTCGCGACAGGTGTAGGAGGTCACGTGACATGTAAGAGCGTAGGATTTAGTGTTGCCAATTGCGGGGATACAAAAAGCGGAAGTTGCGCTTCAAAACGCGGAGTTTGAAATAAAAATGCGGATTTGCGCTTTTATTCAAGTTTTTTTAAGAAATTTGCAAGTCTTCACTTCTGCCGGCAGCAACCCGGTCTTTTTTTCAAGAAAACGTTAATTTGTACACTGAACTACGACTATACGATTTCACATTTTCTCTACTCCATTATGATACTGTGTACCTCCTGTGTCCCGTTAGGGGATTCTATGGTTGTGCTAAATTACTAAAACAAAGGCATGTTTGGTCTGATTGGCTGAATCTACAAACGCGCTTAAAAATATGTCAGGCAGCATAGATGTAGTCTGCGCGTCCGATGCGCAGGAACGGACTGTGTAATCGATTTAGGATTCAAATACAGTGAACTGCAAAAATAAAAGTCTATCTAATCACTGAGCTGACAAATCGGTGCATCTTCTTGTATGTTGTACTAAGTAAAAGTTAAGAAGTAGGAGGTTGGAGGCAGAAGAATGACGGAATACCTGCACACAACTTTGAAAAAGATATCAGGTAAAACTATGCTATAAATAATAAAGTGAGCAAAATATTTACCAAACAGAAAACGACACAAACTCCCCTGAACTCGCTAACTCCAGAGCTCCGTCCACCGTAGTTTTTATTAAGTTACTGTCAAACCAGCGGAATTTTTCAAAGTTGCCTGCTCCAGGCGTATCTCTTTCACCTAGAAGTTGCTATTCAATTAGCACAACTTTAAATACAGTCCTTTGAATAACTAGCTCGTCAGTTGTAAAAGGACTTAATAACAATTGAAGGACTCTAAAGATATGCTTTTTATAGTCGATCCCAGAAAGCAAGAAAGACATAAGGACCACGAGAATTCTTAGAACTTGTGCTCTTGAATAGAACAGAATAGGTAAATTAAACAAAAAAACCCATAACTTCATCAGACAGCATAGGTAAAGTTTCTTTCCCTAGCTATCTTTAAAAGATTGGACTTTGGAAAAAGATGCATTTTTTGAAAACAGATTTCTACATTTGCAAGAAAGAAAGAAAATATTATTTTAGTGCACAAGCTATAATTATATACAAATGCAACAAAAACTTAACTTTTTACACATTATTTTGAATAATTTGCACTCAGCGTCATGTCACATGTGATTTTCAATGAAGCTATTTGGAACCATGCTCTTAGATTGTGGCAGATATGAAAATGATGGAGATTACATATAATTTTCAGGATAGCTTCTCCATTGTGTGACAAATCCTTTTTAAAGATATGCACTGCCTAAAATTTTACGGTTTCGAATTTAATGTTAAATGACTTGAACTTAAGTAGAAATACTTTTGTTACTAAATAGTATTTTACTAGTACTGGGATACGGAGTATTGCCAACATGAATGTTTATCCTTAAAGCACGTACATATTTTGGAAAGGTACGACAAATTTACGTGGACGGTAGACTATATAGTGTTAGCCCTGAAAAATGCCTTTAAACTCAGTAAAAACCAGCAACACTAACACCCACAGTGCAAGAATTCTAAATTCAAATCAGTTCGTGAGCGGAATGCGGAGAGCACGGACGTCTTTATTATTCCGTTACAATTCCATTCTTAAAGATAAATATACCGAGGAAAACAAGAATATTGTGGCCTGTTTGCATAATTTACCCCTGCAGCAATTTTGCGGAGATTTGATTGGGTTATTCGTGATTAAATTTGCTTAGTAGTAGAGTTGAATATTATATTAATTCTAAAATGTAATTTTGACTACACGGAATGCAGTCATATACTATTACCATTACGAGCCATAATTGTATGTCTATATTTATTTCCGATCACGTTCTCGAAGCAACAACGAGAGCGTTGAACTCGTTAGAGCTCCTCGTTGCACCTTTGTGCAATGTAAGGTTTACGGGGGTGAATAATCGATCTAGCTAGGTACTTATCTGGTAAAAATCCTTTTTTCCATATTTTCACCCGAGCAGAGGTCGTTCGTAAGAAGTATTCATAAAATCTCAATCCTTCTAGTATATGTGTTAGGATTATTTTTAAACGATTTCGTAAATTAAATCAAAGGGATCAAGATCACAATAATCCAAACAACTTCTTTCAATCTTAGTCCAGCTAAGGTAATAACCGTCTCACCCCCGTTCTCGGGCTATAAACTTCATTATGTTCCCGAACCAAACTTCTTGAAACGTGATTATGGGAAAACAGACTTTCCCGTAATTAAGTCATAGTTCAAAATAGAGCACATCAATGGGCTGACGAAGGGCGAAGTTGAGCGCGGTTCAAAATTGCGGTTACGCGTATTACGGTGCAAAGTCGGCTGCGATTCATTTACCGACTCGTTCTCTGGGGAACGTACTTTTATCTCGGGCATTCTTCAGTCGGGATGAATACATCAAACGCTCGTCTTTAATCGCTTGAAAATTCGCGGGGGAACTTTGTACGCTCTTTTGTATTGCTAAGTGATCGTGTTTCCACAGTTCGTTAATATTTCCAAATGGTGGTAGAAAATATTGTTATGTTCATTACGAAATTATGACTTTTAAAAGTAAGACATTTCATACTTTGTACCTTTTGATTTTTTTGTGTATTCCATTTTTTTTTGAAATAACATAATATAATAATATTTATATTTTATATTTATGACCATTATATGTGTTTGAATAATTATGTGTCGCCACCGAATGAATAAGAAAATGCAGTAATTTCTGCTGACTGCATGTTGACATTGATCTATCCACAAGCATACTTTGAATATTTAAAATGTGTCGACATAGGAAGCCGAGCTACATACGAAAGAATTTTGCCCCGCCAAAAAGAAGATGAAACGGAAAACTTCGCTGCGCTCACTTGTTCAAATATATCTACAAAAATGAATGATTTGACCTTAAGAGACATCCTTAAATAAATACAAGTCCATTTAGTTTGCACACGTTCTCGCAGTCTCCAAGAAAACGTCTAGTCACAATGTTGGGCGCCAATTTTCACTGTCAATCGGCAGCGCCACCTCTCGCCCAGGAGCGAAACCTCGTAGAACATCCGTGACTGAACTTCGCAATAAGTGGACATGTCACGTTTAACACTAACGAAATACGCATCTTGACTTTCCAATCCTCTCATCTCAGTTGCTCTAAGAGAAAGGAAACCTTAAATTAAGCGGCGTAAGTTTGAAAGTGAATAGGAGGGGGGTGAATTTGAGGTTGGGAAAGTAACTAGATGATATACGAATTCGTATTCAGTTGTAGCGCGGGGACGCCATTGAGTGTATTTTGCGAGGCTGGTGAAAAGCTTTAAGTAAATTTGGAGGTATTTGCGTCAGACATGGAATTCAATAAAGTCGTTCATGCCGTGCCGTTTGCGCTCTGCCGGTCTTTTTTGGGAATACACATACAGTGTGGGCATGTTTAGTGTTCCATACCAAAATGGGTTAACTTATTTATGTAACCAAATTATCTCGATAACAAGTTACAGAAGATATAGGAATTACAAAACAAGTCGGATTACAATGGTGTAGAGAATAATAAAATTAAAATTGGTACGTAAAAAAAAGTAAAACTACGAGTACATCCCGCTCTGCGTCAAGCCCGAACCAAAGGTCCCCAAAATGCTAGCGGCATTGCCTCGCTGAACAGCAATGGAGACCTGTTGGACGTGCCATGACCCAGAGCGGGGGTCAAGACCCCTCTCCCTTAAACGTCTGCCTAACCCCTTGCACAGCCCGAGAGCCTCACTGCCCTAGGGCCCAGCTGTCTCGACAACAACCGGAACGAAATCATAAGTCGATGTCTACACTGTCTAGCTAACATGTTCACATGCATGTCTAGCGTAAAGCATTCATCATTCACTAGTAAGTGGGAGAGGAACAAATGTTCTACGCCAGATTGTTGTCGGATACGGTTTTTTGCCGGACCACCGAGTTTAACTGACGGTAACTTTTTTATTGAACGTTTTCTCATTTTGCTTTTAGTTCCATTGAAACTGATCAAAAAAGTAGTCTGTCTTAACTGTGATGATTTTCGAATATCTCTTTATCATTTAACTAATCTTATTTTTGGGATTTTCTAAATGTGAAAGTGTCCGACGGCTATGCAACATGAAGAGAAAAGGCATTTAATGTAATAGATAAGGCATAATTCCTTTGACTCACATGGTAACTTCGACGTCATGTTTAGAATAGAATAGAATGGAATAACATCATGACAAAAACACATACATGCACATAAACCAAAATACAAAATAGAAGACAACATTGCCACGAAACGGTTCCATCTCAGCGTTGTGCTAACCTGGTGGCCAGCGCTGGTCTTCCGATGGAACCATCCATCATAATTTAATACAACAAACTTCGTGGTTGGTTCACTTCCGTGATGAAGCAAAAATTCTGTTTTTTATGCAGAATGAGTAATTTTCAGTAATATAATAACCAGGATACCTAAGCTAACGCCAAGTTTAAGGCCCGTTTTTCACAAATATGACAATGACCATCATCTTCATCATCTTCATTTAGGCCTTAGACTGTTCCTTTGTTAGTTCATACATTCGAGCGACGTCAATGCATGGACACCCGCTGCCCGCTGGCGTCCAGTCCGTGGCCTCACGGCTCCATAATAATTACGACCCAGCCATAGCCACCATCTTTCCTCGTAGGCGCAAAAATTTAAGGTGAATGGGCATTGTCAGGAAATATTCTAGCCAGAAACATCGTGTTAAGTACCACACCACGTATTAAAAGGTCGGCTATCAAAGAAATAATGTTAGGTACGTTGTTAAAAAGGGAACAAAAAACCGGTCAAGTGCGAGTCTGACTCGCGCACCGAGCGTTCCGTACAAACGAACAATTAACTCAAGGTAAAGTAAATGTCCCAATATTTGTTAAATTTCTTATTTTAACCCAACATAATAGAATTTAATTTCAAACAACGAATAACTTTTACACCAAGACAACTGAATCGCGATCTTTTTTTGACCTACTATTGAAATATGACCCGTCCCAATCCCAACCCCATTAATTCTAGTAAAATCTTAACAGCACGAATGGGGTCAGCGCCATCTATCGGCCCCATTTGGTACTAACGTGCAAGGGCAATCAGCTTAGCTGATGTTGGTCTTTTAGCGATTATTGTTTATCACGTGAACCGATGTCTATTATTTATGTTTTATTTGAAAGAGAGTATTTCTATTATAGTCTTATAGGAATTTCAAAACGAAAAATTACTTATAAAGTTGATTAAATTGCAAACTTAACAAGGAAATGATTTTTGTAAATAAATCAAAAAATATGCTGGATACAGAAAAAAAATACATTTCCAGTAATATTTATGGTTATCCTAATCACAAGTAATTATTTAAATTTTTTCGATTGGATAACTTCGGAGATAAGAGGGGGGTGGTATTTTTTTTACCTTTTCTTTCATAGATCAAAAATTTACCAATGTAGAAAAAAATTAAAAACTGTTTAAAAAAGTGCAACTAAAGCTCTTTCATACGATATCCCATTTGACCTAATACTTAAATATATTTTTTGCCCCCTCCTCAAAATCAAAACAAAAAAAAAAATACGCTAGATACAGAAAAAGTTTTACTTTCCAGTAATATTTACGTTTATCTTAATCACAAGTAATAATTTCAATTTTTTTCGCTCCGGTAACTTCGGAGATAAGGGGGAAAGGTATTTTTTTTTAACATTTTCCTTCATTAATCGAAATTTTACCAATGAAGAAAAAAAAGAAAAACAGCTTCCAAAAGTGCCCTTAAGCCCTTTCAAATGATACCCCACTTGACCTAAGAGTTGAATTTTTTTGCCCCCTCCTCAAATTCGTAATTTTTCATCGTAAATTTTAAATGTACATTTCAATTTTTCATTTTCCATGCACGCGGATAACTCTCATTTATAACCATTCCAAATTTCAAATTGATAGCTTAAGTAGTTCGTGAGATATTTCACTTTGTGACAGACAGACAGACAGACAGACGGACGGAGTCGCACCTTATAAGGGTTCCTTTTTTACAATTTTTGGTTATTGATAGCAGTAGCCTCCAAGTTCGTATTGTTTTCTGATGGAACATTTCTAATCTGGGAGTCTATTTGGATGCACGTATTCGACTAAAAACAAATTACTATTTGTTGCGCGTGCTCACTCTGATAAGTTAGGCTTCACGCAAGTGGAAGCGAGCGAGCTTCAAATATCAATTTGATACGAATTCAATGATTTCGTCAAACCGATCCGTTGCTCAGATTGGATCCGTGAAGGATTGGAACTGGCATCGCGCCAACTTTACAGTCTTACTTATACGAGTAGGTATCTTCTCCAAATATAGCTGTTGTAGGGCGCAATTTAAGATAACATTTACAACTTGAGACATTGACAATCTTGTGATGGCCATCATTTCATTAAAATGTGGGGTAGAGTGTAAAATGAACATACACACATAAATTCCCAAAAGGGGTAGGCAGAGCACATTAAACTTATGTTCCAGTGCCATTTTAGCATAAATGTGCGTATATAAGATCGACAAAATGTGATATTGCAGTGTTAGGTTTCTGGCACATCCCTAAAACACACCTCGACCTCCCACAAGTCGACCTTTACGACACTCACGGGAAGAAACGTTATTTAACATAAGGATCCCAACGTTGGCAAAATAGCGCAGCATAGCACAGTTTGCACAAGACGGTGTGTGAGCTGTCTCGCGGCGAGATAGACTATCCGTCTCTTTTTGAGTGTTCTAACTAGAAAGAGACGTAGTCAATCTCACTGCGAGAAAGCTTGTCTTGTGCTAAAGGTGCAGTGCATTCAAAAGCGCGTCGCCGACCCTTTATTGATTTGGCTATTCAGTATATTGACGATTAGTAACAAATGATGCATATTAGTGCTCAGTGTTGTTATGTGTGTCGTGAGGAAACCGGTCTAATCCCAATAAGGTCTAGTTTTTCGCACTGGGTTGGAAGGTCAGAACGCCAGGAGGTTGATGATGTATATCACATGGACACTTTGAGTATCAGCTACTGATAAGACGCCACGGAAACTAATTAGCTACACTGAATGATCCCGTAATCAGGGGTTGAATTCGACTAGTTTCAATGACAGCTTGAAACATGACGACTATATGGCTACTTAAGTGTAGTGAAGTTAAAGGGGCATGTCCGCCACTTAAAGGGAAACGCCTGATAAGTGCAAGTCATACAATAAAATGTGGTAAAAAAATGTTATTCAAAAACTTGGGAGTTGGCTGTTATTAACATTTTTCTATTCTATGAAAGAGGTTACGTTGACATAAATCTACAATAGATGTCGCTAAGATCTATGTACATCTGTCTATGTAAAAAATGTGAGATGTTCGTTACTTTTTAGTATTGTGCTAAATAATTAATATTTATTACTCCGGAGTTCAGCAGACTTCTATTTAGTCTATCATTATTTGGGCATTCTCCCATGATGATCCAATAAGTTGTTTAGTACAGACACTTTTGTTAAAATGACACATTCACATTTCACATTTTCTAATGACATTTTGCCGTGATAATTGGCTAGATATCGAGATGGCCGAGTTCTTGTTCTATGACTAGTTCAATTCAATTCAATTGTTTATTTATAAAATAATATTTTACATGCCAATTACTTAATTATTAATATAGTTTGCCGGTGACATTCGCCACATGTCAAAAGTGACTAATGGTATGTCATGTCATAAGTTGTTTTTAAAACATATCGAATTGTGCCTCTGCGTGGTCGTTCGCTTAATTAGTATTTATAGACTTAACAATATTTTTGTATACCGTTGTCAGAGGACGCTTAGTCAAAAGACATGCTTGCTATTTAGTCCAGTCGTCGTTACTTTATTCTTGTGTTTTTATCATCATCATCATCATAATAATCAACCGAAAAGCGTCCACTCCTGGACATGGGCCTCCCTCAATGAGTGCCACAATTACCGGTCCTGCGCCATTCGCATCCAACGGACTCCCGCGACCTTTACCAGGTCAGCAGTCCACCTTATAGGGGGTCTGCCCACGCTGCGTCTTCCCTTACGTGGTTGACACTCGAGAACCTATCCGCCCAAACGGCCATCGGTTCTGCGTGCATTGTGTGTTTTTATGCATGCATGGAACTAAATACTAACTTTCCATAGTTACCCCAATAGTTCAATCTTCCTGAAGTCAGATAAGATCGCATCTTATCCAAACTCTTAGACGGGAAGGCTGGCATAAAAGGAATCCCATCTCTTATATACAGACCTTTGAAGTATATAGATCCTTATATAATATATAGTCATGTATTATCGGCCTCGGGAAGAAAATGACGATTCTTATTCTTAAGAAGTTTTCTCCACGCATGCGTCACAGATAAGCCACGCCTTAGAGGGAAAGAGATGAATATCATTTTCAAGCCTCAGAAAAGTTTAATCTGATTCTTCTTGAGATTGATTTCAGATAAAGTTGAGACGAAGTCTTTAAGGTCAGCTAGCGGATGATGAAGATTTTTTTGTGAACGAGAGAGCAAAGCGAACGAAGTTCTATGTTTCAGCTTGGGTGGAAAATCGTTCGTATGTCCGGTGTCCCCCGGTCCAGCAGTTCTACTCTACATGTCACATTTCTCAAGTGATTCTCGAGATTTTTTGTGAGCAGGTACAATAATTATACAGAAATTTTAGGTCGATGCACTTTTCCGAAATAGAAAAAAAAACTATGTAAAAAGACAGGCTCGCAAATTCTAGAAATCCCAAAGCCACTAAAAAAAAAACATTTTTCAGACAAGAAATCCATATTAGGTGATGGATATGTTAGTGTTAGGTCTACCGTATAAACAATACAATACACTCTTAATTGCACAACTCAAAACATGAACACATGCAGGACATAAAAACAAAAGCAGACTGTTAACAACCGGCAGTCTTATCGCTTAGCGCGATCTTCCAACCAACCTTTGGGTAGCGGAGAAATCACAACAATTAATTACAAATAGGTAGGTGGCAAAATAATTACCACAAGCTAATTATGGTAAAAAAGTGCCTTGTTCCGAAATTTAATAAGTATTTTGCGATATTGTAATTTTCGGTTAGACTGTAATCGATTTTATATTTAGCATAACTATCTGAGATGAGGTTAAGGCCGTGTTATTGCGTGTTAATGGTATGTTATCTAATGTTTACTTAAACCGTACGTATTCGTGATAAGATGGTTTGGTGTGCAGCAGATAAAGGTAACAATCGAAGGCTAGTGTCCAATTAAGTGTTTATAAGTCTTAATGAACTTTTATTTATTTATCTAACATTGAGTTTAATAATTTTAAAACTTTGGTTTTGTTTTCACTGGCTGCAAAAGAAAAAAGATAGAAAGAGACATTTATTCACAAACACACAGGACACACATATTAAAAAATAAAGAAAAAAACAAAAAAAAACAGATAAAACAAGGCAGGCAGGCAGGCAAGGCAAGTACTTACTCTAACAGCACTAAGAAATATGTTCTTGGATATTGTATTATCATTAATAGAATACACACTAATAAGTTCGTGGAACTTGGTAATTTGGTCTGAATCAGTTACAAGAACTTCACAACGTGACGCAAGTCGGTTGCATTACTTGTCAGAATATGATAAAAGTGGGTAGGTTGGAATTGCTCATGATTATATGCAATATAAATATAATTTCGATAGGTATCCTAAATCTTTACGCAAACATCACTCGATGGAATTCAATGACACTGTGGGACTAGTCGAACATATTTAGACACACTGTTAACTTAAGACGGAATATAATCCCTCAATAAAAACAAACATATAAAACATTCAGCACTACAGTAAATTAAATGGGAGCCACTACCTTTACCATTTTGAAACGCAAACTCATTAGAATTGTCGTTTGAAAAGCACTTAATTAAAATTATTAAATTTGTTTAAATTGTGCAAAACTTCTCTTTTATGTCCTAGATAAACATAACATAGTCCTAGACAGAAGTAACATAGACAAATTTTCCGTTAACATTTGTAATGGAATGAGGTATTTTTAAAGGCCAAGCTCTTCCAACTTCACCACTCAGACGAAACTGTACATCGATAATAAAATACTGATCGGCCCATTTGCTAATGTTCTCTTCTTCTGATGATCATTTCCCTCACTGTGGAGGATCGTAACTCTATTGTAGACCAGTTATTTATTTATTGAATGGCAAATCGGTATTTAGAACCGTGAGATCTTGGTAAAGAAAGTACGGTTGCCAGGTTGTTGCACTTTTAGCACCACGCAGGGGTCACGTGTAGGGTAGCGATGGGTAATTCCTACGGACGTGGTGCAACTTCGAGACCAGTTGTCACTATCTCTCAGAAGCTAAGTGAAGTGCAGTATAGATTTATTCAGCTGTTGGAATACCTGACCAGTACCAATGGCTTCTGCCTCGGGATCCTTAACCCTCCATCTACCCCGTCACCATCAGTGTCTCCAGGTTTTCCACCCCCTGCGTGCGATATAAGAGTGATGATGATGTGAGTGTTGCACAGTTACTACATTATCATCATAAGCCTCTTTATGTTCTAATGCCAAGCACCTCATTCATGAGATTAAGTCACAAATGAGGTAAAGATAAAACGCCGACGAGAATACTTCATCTATAAATCAACATAGCAATTCTCATTGAACTGCTAAAACCAAATGAAATAACTCGCCTATAACTTTTAGTGAAAAACGAAACAAGAAACGAAACTTCACGAAACCATTCACGGGAATAGTTGGTATTCTGCGGCTTTCATCTCTTTTTGAAGCCACTTCGCCCATTGCAGATTTTTTCACCAACTTCAATTCATTACACTGGAACCAAAGTTGCCGTTTTAATTAAAGATATTCAGTGAAAACCCGCCCCAAAGCCTTAACTCACTGAGTCGTGGTTGGCTTCTTTTTTTTCGACACACTCATTCCCGCCTCTGCGACCCTCCCAAACAAACAGCGAAGTACTACGAAAACAAAATAGAGTTTAACCTAAACAAAGCTCTAACGCTTCCGCTTACATTTGAAATTCATTTGTCATAAATATTGCTGTAAGCTCTTTTGTTTCTGCGTTTCACCTTTCAGTTCATTCCGTGAAAGTAGAGACAGGCTGGCGTTAGTTGACCGCGAGCTATCGCGAGGGTGACTGTGTCAAGGGAAAGATTGTCGCTTGTCACGAAAAATTACGATAAACTTTTTCGTAAGTGTATTTCCAAGCAGGCTGTGCGAATTTTTGTTCCAGTAGTGATTGTTGAGTGTGTGGTTGTTTTGAAGGGTGAGTGTTTTATGCTATATTAATTGAAAGTTAGGTTCGATAAAAGAAGTAAACGTCGTCACTGTTATTTTATTTAAATGGCATATTTGGATGGACGATATAACTTCTCTTTTGATAGAATGCAAAATATATAACTGTGAAAAATAGAAATAAAAGGGACATCTTTTAAATAGAGAAAGCTTTTTTTATACACCTGCGTTGTGACTTTGCGCTATTATAATTCGTGACGCAACTTTCTAACAATGTAAAAGTACCTACATAGGCAATTATCTAAATTATCAAAAGCCTAATTTTGACATCACAACAATTCCTATCGACATACAGGTACTCAATATGAGATTCAAATCAATATTTCACTCCGAAATGCATTGAATTTCGAAACTAAATAAATCAATTATTTGTGCAACTTCGCCAACTTCTGCTAGTCACGAGTTCCAAACTGCATGCACAAAAGGTATCTTTACTGGAAATTCACTTCAGCACCGTATTTCTGTGTGGAGTGTAGAATTCCAACTTATTATTGTTAAGAGTTTAGACTTCTAGCTCCCTCGACGTTTGGTTCATTGGGAAGTTCAGAACGAAGTTGGATCAAATACTTAATATAAACTTTGCTCTTTTAAGTTAGTGTACTTACGTAATATAAAATTTTAAAAGTTTTAATAAAGTCAGCAGAAATAGGCGGGGTGTGGAAAATATGATAAAATTTATTTTTATTACTTTTTCAACCTGTAATTTAAATTATACTTATCATGGAAGTACCTATGTTTATTGTTGGAAGATATATATTGTTTCGATGGGATATATGCAGAAATAATAATACTAATTTTTAGACTTAAGTGCTACAAAAGAAAAAAAAACCACCAAAGGACTTTCGAAATCTAAATCCGAACTGAGCGGAGCAAAGATTCAAAGCAGATAACAATCATATTTACTTTAAATACATGTTTCTCAATCAATCAATAAACAATGAATAAATAATGATGAAGGCGAATAGCTGTATTATCTACTTTAATAACACGCTATTTTAATGATGAGGTATAATCGTTGATTACATCCGTTCCTCTTGGCTGATTGCGTAAAAGTTATCGGTTAATTGCGGATCGTATGAACCATATTTAATGAAATAAGTAGTTTTTCGTGTCGTTATTAAAATATGTTAACAACTTAACTAATCCATAATTTAATTTCACTCCCCTCCGAACGAAGATTTAATTTGTAATAAATAAATTTTAACTGCAACTCTCCATCTGCAAAGAGTGTTGTTACAAACGACCAACAATTAAATGAACATAAATCTGCTTAATAAATAGGCGAGCTTAAAATTAAACATTTGACAAGCAAGACCACAGACAAACCATTATTTTTTAACCATTATTACAAAAACAAGCCATTATTAAAATTTCAGTTTTCAGTTTTGTAAGCTGTAGGGCTCATGGTTAGTTTTACATCCACAGTACACAGTGGATGTAAAATTAGCAACTGATAATAAAAAATGGCTTAGGCATCGCAACCCTCTGATAATTAACGTTAGTAAAAAGTACAGTTTTTATCGTAATAATCTTTCTCGAAGAGTGAGAAATTGTCACTACATTTTGGGTAGGAAATCCACTAATTGGCGATGATGTAGAAATGATACAATAACGCAACGATTCGTAACATATGTATTCAGTATAAACATACCAGACACTCTTCAAACAAGTTTCAATCCAAAATCGCAGATAACGTTTTGTATGTAAACCGCAGCGAAGTAAGAGGATTCTGTGAGGAGGTTTTCCGTTGCTGTTGTTGGCAAGTCGGTGAGCAGGAGGGCAAAGGACTTCGCTACAACAGGATCTAGTAAACGTCAATACAATAATTAGAGTATTAGTCAATGAATATTAATTCCCACTCGACTCTATCCAAAACTTGAGTCGGATTAGTCTGCAGGTTATACCTACCGGAGTAGCAATTACTACACCGTCAAGAATTATTTAAGTCTGGATGAATTCAATGGTGGGTCAGTGTGTTCACACAATAGTTTGTTTATTTTGTATTCTGACTAACCCAGTAAAGCGGTCGAAAAGTGTCGTAGGGGAATAATCTGGGAAAATCCAGGAAAACCCGGCAGGGCCACACGAAAGACAGTGGAATACTCTAAGATTTAGCGCTCCGGTGAGATTTTTCTGTTGTGAACGCGCATTACGCGCTGGTGACACTATTGTTTATTCCTCCTATCTCAAACCATAATTCCATCTCTAGATCCAGGTTTCATCATCATCATAACAGCTCCATCACATATCTGATTTAGTTATCTTTAGTGGCGTAAAAATTGGCCAAAATTGGCTTGTTAAATTTAAACCAAGTGTCTTACCTGAACTCTCTCCCAGCCTAGGATCGATGTCGATAATAGGCAGTGAGTTACTGTATCCAAACGCGTCGGCCTTGTCTAGCCGAAGGTCGTCAATTTGGGGAATGGTCACGGTTACAAGTAACGACTCTGAAATGGTCACATACGATCACAATTCTGAAGAGAATGAAAAACATATATGAATGGCAGCATTTTTGTTTACTTACCACTCAGGCCAAGAACAAGAGATTCTTGGTTGGGGCTACTATTATGTTTTTTGTTTGTATTTACGAGTACGTTGACATCTAATATGGATCAGGATTTAGTTCGCTTATTGCGAAATTTGGGAATCACCCATTTGTATTGCGGTAGGGAAGGTAAAATTCTAAAAATCTAAAATTGAGCTACCATAAATTCGAAAAGTTGTATTAAGATTGAACGCTTGTAGTCTACAACTAGTTTGGCATCGTTAAATCTTTACTAGGGTATGTTTGCAAAATAAAATGTTCCTGAAATGATAATATATCAAAACTTTTTTTTGTTACCAGTGAACCCTTAAGCTAAAGCGAAGCTGGGGTAGCCTAGCGGTTCAGGCATGAGGCTGTCAAACGGCGGTCGTGGGTTCGAATCCCGACTCGTTTTTTTCGGAACTTTATGTGCAGAATTTCATTTGGTAATTACCGTTAGCTTTTCGGTGAAGGAAACACATCGTGAGGAAACACATCTGAGAAGAAATTCATTAGTGTGTGTGAAGTCCCCAATACGCACTGGGCCAGGGTGGGGACTACTGTCTGTTCCCTGTCATGCACGACGTATATGGGCTGATTTATTATTATTATTAGTGAACCCTACTCCCCTTGAAACTATAAGGATTCTCGTCATCAACTTTTCATTTAACATATAATGGAGAAGGTCTAGTTCAAGAGTTCAAGCCTAGACGCCAAGTAGTTAAACTGTTTCTGAGGATGATTAAAGAGTATGCTCATCCTGCTGGACATTAGCAAATTAAGGGTAGATGATATTAACGACGGTCACTTACTATATTCCAGGCTGCTGTAGCCATATGTGATGATTGGTTCCCTAGCCCGCCGGTGGTACCTGATGAACACGTCTTTCGAGGACTTCCTCAGGTCACGGAAGTCTATAGTGAGCACTACCTTGTCTGTCTCCCTGTTGACACTGAAAACGCCTTAGCATGAATCTCATGATTTACTAAGTTATAATTTACTTTAATAAGAAAGTTTTAACCGACTTCAATTTAGCACTCTGCCAAGTCACGAGAATATTTCCACATTTTTTACAATTTACCACATGAACTGATTTCCGATAGCAAATGCGTTGATTACTATAGAAGAAATCGGAATCGCTGTATGTGGGCCGATAATATTTGAGGACTTCCGTCGATTCCCCAAGATCATCACCAATGGCACTTCATTAGTTCCTATTTCAACGGAATCTTGTCAGAACCTGTGACGTACTTTTGCACTTTTAAGTACATAATTGAGGAATTCGAGAAGTCATCTGTGGTCTTCATCATCAATTCCTCACCACCAAATTTATGATTTTTGGATATAAATACACGAGTTATAATAGAAAATACCAAAATTACTACACGCATGCCTAATAAAATTAAGGAGTTCCTTCAATTCCTCATGGATCAAATCATCTAACTGAATTTAAAAAAAAATGGGACCCACCTGGAACCATATACATACAAACAAAAAAAGATTTTCGAATCGGCTCATCAATGACTGAGTTCTGAGGTAATAAACTTAAATAAAACCGAATAGAGAACCTCCTTTTGTTTGAAGTCGGTTAAAATGACTACAATGGTGGGGATGAGAGAGATGATAACCTATATGAACTTTTTCTTTTTTATAGTAACAGTGCGTCGCGCTCACTGATTGGCTCTCTACTTACGCAAGAAGAAGTTTGCAAGGGACCATTATCTTATCATACGGCTTGACTTAATTAACCTGCAATGTACTAAGGAGTAAGAAAGTTAGGGAGCTTATATTTGACAAAAAAAACTCTAATAGACTTCAATTATAAAAATAAAATGACAATCAGCATATCCAGACACAACTATAAATCAGGCACCATTCTAACGCGTCAAAATATTGAAAGCATCATAAACAGAATTTATTTTGTTTCTGGCCAATAACACGCTTCGGAATTTGGCTCGAGAAAGTATTTTGATCAATTCAGATACCTAACTGCTAAGTGCATACATATATATTTCTGACAAACCAACAATAGAAGCATCATATACTTACTAGAGATCTTCTACTCTTCCCTTGTTAAACCCAGTGTAATAAGCGTTCGTATTAGTGACCGTCAGGTTGAACGCTGGGTAGAACTGGTTGGATATAGCCCGATATAGAGGGTCTGGAACTTTTCCATATGGCTGCTTGCAGTGGGAATGGTCCTTGAAGAAGTAGCGGATGCACTGCAGGTCATAGCGGCGGCAAGGACGGTTCACGTTTTGAGGACCTGAAGAATGGTAGGTACATAATTTATTTTTATTGTATTTAAAATAAGGTAAACTAACAAAACTACGTGACTCGTCCAATCAGCCAATCGCTGCAATGCTCTGGTCAGATGCCACGGAATAAATAAAAGTTTTGAGTGTAGAAGGTCTTTTATTTAATAAAAACAATATTTGACAGCTGAATCAACTCATTCCGTCAGGTTGTCATAAGCAACGAAGGTTGTCACCAGTAACAACGCCGGTCGCCCTACTACAACAACAATTTTGTCAATGGAGGTTGCAGCCATGTTCGGGTGAAGTTGCACCGTGGAGCTAAGAAGCCGAGTTCAGCCTAAGTGGCAGGATGGAGAGTCCTAGTGATGCTATTAGGCCGCGCGTTACAGTAAGGGGATTTTGATCGTCAGGTCTGATCAAATCATATGTTTGCTTTGTCTTTTCTTCGAATGGGTAATTTAATAAAATTATACGATTTAAATTGACTTTAATCCTTTACATTATGTGATAAATACATCCCGTCGTTTGGAGCCCTTGGCAGCTCTTCTGTTCAAGGGGGTGCAGGGTGGACTGGTTAAAAATATTCTATCAAGTTTAATTAGCAGTTTATAAATATTTCTATGGATAGGTCCTTTGGAGTTACATGCGTCTATTATGCTGCGGTGTCCGCTTACTATCAGGCGGGTCGTACGCTTGTTTGCTACCGTCGTTGCATAAAAAAATAGGTAGTACGATAATGCTTTAAAATTTATCTTAATCTTTATTGCACAATGGTGAACTAATCTTACAATAGATATTATTATGCGCTTAACGACTTCAAGTTTTGTTTACCAGGCAATGTTAAAGCAACATATGTTGATCAATTTCGGGGAAACTGGTGTTTAACTGGCAGTTACTAGGCGCTCACTTATTTCCGGATTTAAAATAAATGTAGCGTAAACTGCTTCAGATTTTTCATTATCAAGGCAGGCCATACATCTCTCTCTGTCATTGTAAACCACAGTTCCATCATCATCAGTTTAGGGGTCTGCGAAATTGGCATGGTTTTGTAAGACCAATAATTATGCAGTATAAGAAATTAAATTAAAATAAATTCGCCACTGAAATTACACGCACAGTCAATAATCCTATTATTAAATAAGTATTCGAATAATTGGTAGAAGAGGTCTCCACCTCTACTTTTATTACTGATTCCGAAAATATTTGGACACAAAATAGTAACGGCCATTTTGAATCCAAATATTTTCGGAATAAGTGATAAAATTTAATAAATACTGTTACTCTTCAAAATGACGTAAAAATTTGATTTCGTAGTCTTACACAATCCTCTCCATATGGGAATGTAATTATAAGTACAGGGCATCCCACGCCTATGCCACAAGGAGCGAAAGTACCTTGAGTATTGTAGATGGAAGTTTTTACTAAAAGAAGACATTATTTTAACTTAAAAACAATTTAAACAGCAGCAGCTTGGGACGCCCTGTTTATTTATGATTACAATTGAAAAAGAGTTTGTTATGGTCAGAAAGTACATAAAAACTATTTAACATGATTGTTGAAGGTGATCTTTGATCATAGATTTTCATTTTCGTCTAAGTCAAAGATAATTACTATTTATCTATCAAATAAAAATTATTGTGTATTTTTTCAAGAATAAACCTTTAAACCCCTCCGCATACAACACACATAGCTTCTAACCATCTAATGGGTTCCATCCACTTTGGAGCTTCCTACGATACCACAGACAGACAAACATGCTAAACTCCACTCGTTTTGTCAGGGGTTAGTAAAGCAAAGTAGATGATTCTTACCTCCAATAGGAGATGGCGTCCCGCCTGTTCCTCCATTATTGTTTTCGTTATTTTGACCTCCCTGCTGCATATTTTGAGCTCCCTGTTGCATATTTTGACCTCCTAGTTGCATATTTGGTCCACCTGTAGGCTGAATATTCGGTGCACCCGTTGGCATACCACCGAAGTTAGATGATCCCATATTTGATCCGCCCCCTGGCATATTTTGTCCCCCCGTATTCTGTCCCGAACAACCAGCCACCAGCAGGATTAAACAAGTAAATTCCTTCATGATGGACCGTTTTCTTCTATAACAGTTACAAGAAAACTTCGAACGTGGATAATCCTCGCGTTTTATACGAACATTTTAAAACAATCATGTAAATTCGGTATTTTTATATCGATTTAGTGATTCGTGCGAATATAACCTTCGTACAAATTAACGACTACAATTATAAACCTATACATTAATCACACACTGATTCTGACTGCGTTTTGGCATCCGTTCTACATAGTTCACTTTACCCAATTCGAGATTTAAATTCTTTAACCGTTTCTCTAAGCAACAAGGTCCTAATTGGTGGTTACCTAGAATGTTTACATGTTCATGCTGCCGAGTGTTTAGAGGATGATTATGGGGATAAAAAGTACATACATACATACAATCACGCCTTTATCCCTAAAAAGGGGTAGGCAGAGCACATGAAACTTGTGTTCCAGTACCACTTTCAGCATAATTGTGGGTATAAAAGATCGACAAAATGTGATATCGCAGTGACAGGTTGCTAGCCCATCGCCCGCAGCACACTTCAACCCTGTTCCATTAGTGGGCTCTTACGACAGCCACAGGAAGAAAGGGGGAGGTGCTATACTAACCCGACACCACACGGGGTTTATAAAAAGTATCCTGTTTTAATCCAGGTGCTAAACTATCCCCTTGCCAGATTTAATCTCTATCCGTTCAGCCGTTTTTGCGTGTTTGAGTAACATAAATTAAATATTTAAACTTTCGGATTAACAACGAGGTACTTTGGAATTCGGAAAAGAAGATGTAACACACTTTTGGCTTCAGAAAATCACTAAATTGAAATTCGCAAATGTATGAGCATGATGCAATACGTGACCTTGAATCAATCTACTACTAAGTTATGGACTTGTAAATGTTCGCGTATACTTAATAGCTATGTTCTCTACATGCGATGGCCCATTTGGATTACGTAGGGAGATAAATAAATAAAGGAGGTAAACGTCCCATTGCCCGACACTGGCCTAATACACTTTTAATCTTGTGCTAAAACAACAGAAGTGAACAATAGGTGTCATCCATAAGGCATTGAGCTGACAATCATTGAGACGTCTACCTGGAACAGTCTTATACTAATCTTGCACAAATTGAATAAGACACAGAATATAAATGATGTTGGCATACATGTGGTCTCATAAAATTAACAGTACAACATGAGACCCTGTACGGGTATTGCAACTTTTAAAATCTAAAACTTAAGAGGCCGCAGTAAGCTCGATGCTCCATACAAACGTAGTTACGCTCTCATTTTAAAACTACGTTTTGGATTGTAACAAAACTTTGCATATACAAGGACATGAGGTATATCTATGTCTGTAATTAGTTTATGTAGCTTCAGATACCATAGTAAAAGAAATACAGCGAATTTAAGTTTTTCATACAAAACTTGTTTTTGCTGCATCTCGTTTGTTTTATAAACTGGAACCATAATTATAAACTAATTACAGACATAGATATACTTCATGCCATTGTATATGCAAAGATTCGTCACAATCCAACTCGTAGTTTTAAAATGAGAGCGTAACTACGTTTGTATGGGAAGGTGAAATTCGGCCGAGCTTACTGCGGACTCTTGAAATAAAACTATAGTAATATACCTAGGAAGTCATGTTAAATGCAATAAACATGTTACAGCTACGAAAGGACGACATATTAGGGCAATATCAAAAATTCTTGTAGCCAAATAGGCGTGAGTTGTTAAAAAAGAATTAACTCGGTGTCAGTTTGTGACGAAAATTAAGCATTACATATTACAAATTTTACTGTAAAAATTAACTTGTTTCATATTTGAATAACGAACTAGTATAGGTCCAACTATAATAATATAATAACTATAATAATATTATAAATGCGAAAGTTTGGATGTTTAGATGTACGGATGTTTGAAACTCAATCACGCTTAAACGGCTCAACGGATCTGGGTAAAATTTTGCACTAACATAGTTTATAGCCTGGATTAAAATATAAGATAGTTTTATATCGGGTCCACGCAGACGAAGTCTCGGGCGGAACCTATAGTCATTTATAAATATTGAAAAAAGGTATTTTTATATAAAATACTTTATTGTCGTCACACAACTGACACCGCGTTAATTTTTGTTTTACAACTCAGGCTTATTTGGTACATGATTTTTATGAAATGGCATGAAGTGTATTTATAGTAAATTTTGATTAATAGGGAGGTCACAGCCGATAATTATTCAATAAGCCAAATTGTAATGTCATAACAATGGCCTAGCACAATACCTCGGATAAGCCTTAATTAAATATCACTCGACAAACTCATTTCATCGGTATGATAATTTGAGAATTAACACCCAGAGAAGTGAGACGCGGCTGGTTGGATAGTGGAGACATAAACAGCAGGCCAGCTATTCAGCTAGCTAGGACTGGTTAAGGATGCAGCCATCTTTACAAGCTTAATAACCTGCCCTGTTGTTATTGTGTGTTTATTTAAACTATATTGAACGAATAAAATACGTACCAATGGCGGACTTTTTATCTTTATTGCACAAAAGAACAACTTATCGTTCAAAAGGTGGACTTAATGCCTTAAGCATTCTCTACCAGTCAACCTTTGGCCACACTTAATGCCACAATTCCTCAAAATATATAAAACCATTTTTCAGTCACTTGCATTATCTGATTGAGTTAAAGTTGGGTATATCTATGTTATGTGAGTGCACAATGCACTATTATGGAACCACTGCGCTGATCTGACGGGAAAGCTGGTTTAGCAGCACATTTACCCCCGGCTGGTATTTGAGTAAGGACCACACTACACTTTCGCGCTTTATAACATATTTATATTATTATTTTACACGGGCCTCACGCGATATTTAGTTATCTTTATTTCTGACATTTTGACACGGAGTCTCAAGCGTCAGATTGATATTCAGATAATTTATTTGCTTGCCGTACAAGTACGTGCAAATACGTCCATAGGCTTGAAAGAGAGTGAAAGAAAGACAAAAAAAACAACTTTTACCCTGGGGGACAGTTTATTAAATCTGTTAGTAATGTCAAGCAATGTATCGGTCTAACGCATCTTTATAAAACCAAGCCTTAGTGGGCCTACTGTAACCTTGCTACTGCGGCAAACCGCAGACGGCTCAAGTCTTCCCAACTTCACGGCTCGCAGGTGCGAACACTTTTAAAATATGCTAATCCAACCGAATCAGGATACACACTCCTGCGGCGCGTTCAAGTACAAAAAGTTACATTTGTGGTAACACAATCGGATTACTTATTGGAAGGGAGTAGGTACTTTTTTATGTAAGTATAATTTTTTCGAATACAGTAAAAGCGAAAGCCACTGCCCAGTCGACAACCTTATCCAAGTGAATAAAACAAGCTAATTTATCCGAGACGATTCCGTGAGGAAATGGCAGTTGCGTATTCGAAGAGAGGCTTATACGCAGCATTGGGCGGTTACAGGATGATACTGATGATGAGGAGGATTATGATGATGAACTTGTCATTACATTTGACGAATTTTATTTATATATTGTATTCACTAGAGAATAAAAAGCTTCTTTATGCAGCGAACACATAATATTTATAAAACGAACTTTACGACAAAAATGAAGTGAAAAAAATATAAAACCATACGAATTATCAAATTGAAATACAAAATATTTATTTAGGACGTGTACATCCGTATTGTTGGTTAGTAACTGTACAAACACTTAATGGACTTATGTTGCTGTACACAATTAAAATTATAATTATAACTAAACTTAATATTAACTTTGGACTAAAAAATGCGCAGCCTAGATTGCCCGCTTCCCAGTAACAGTCATGGAGTTGCATTGCATCCAGTGGTGCTGGAACGGGCAATCCAGCCTGCCGGCTAAAACGCGTTATCTAAAAATAATTTGCCAGTGTTCAATATTAATGTTAGTGGTAACAATAGGAGCCTACGGGGGTGAAATAGGAGTAGTCAGTCAAGTCACGGGAAAAATGTACGTATAGGTATTCAACGCATTATGAATCTCCCACACATCGACAAGCTGTGAAAGTTAGGAATATTGTTTGCGGAGGTGAAAGACGTTATATTAAAGGAACCCTCCGCACTCAATTTCATGGAAAAACTTAAAACGGCTTGCCACGTAATGTACTAATGATTTGATGTGGTATTGCTACTATATTTTGGTCTAGACACACATGGGTTTCCACCATCATAGGATGGTTGCCATGTTATCACGTGTCGCTATGGATAAGACATCCGTCACTTTCTGACTAGTATGCGAGTGCGAGAGTGACGGATATCTTGTTCTGTGTGTGTCCATGTGTGACCCTGTAAGGGAGAACAGCCGGCCAGCGAGTCATCTGGACACCCGGACATAAGAAAGATTTGTAGCCCGAACTGAAAGAAGAAATTCATTCGCTTCGCTCGTTGTAATATAACTGCCCAGACTTAAGGTTCCCGTAGAAAAGATACTCTCAAACTGTTCCTTTGTCACGGAAAAATAGTACCGCATTTAAATTCTTCTCGCATCACCCAACTCAAACAGAGGAGTAACTTTTTGACGTAGTCATGCCAGTAGGTTCTTTGTAAGACTCTTTTAACCGAAGTTATAGCTTTAGGATTAAATTTTCTTTTTCTTGAACACTTCGGCTTCGGGCTTGTGTTGAACTTTGTTCGTATGATAACGTGGGTGAACTAGGTATTTCGACAGTTTTATTAAGGGTGTTGAGTATTAGTTTTCAGATTCGTTTTTAACCACAGGAAAATACACGATATGATACTGAGAATAAATATAACGAACAAGACGAGACTCGAACTTGTGCCGGTATGTACAGCGCTCTCCCTCTGACACACAAGACAAACACACAGGGAAAAAGATCGAGTCTTGTTTAGGGGTTTCTGAACCCCTAACTAAACAAAGCAACAAGATTCAAGATTCTCCATTGAGATTTCTTTTAATACTATGTGTGTGATGTGTACTAGTTGTGAGTACACTATATAAATAATCTAACAAAATAGCTCAAGGACAGGTTTTGTTTTCTTATTCAGCTACGACTTAATCTCTCTAAGTGAAAAAATAACAGATAGATAGATAAACTGACAGATAGACAGGCAGACAGAGTAACTTTCGAATTTATAATATTCATAAGTATAATAATAAGTATGGAATTATGGATTATGTGATGTGTTATGTTTAGTGCACACTCCTAATGAAAAAATATTCTGAATTAACTTACGTTAGTAATGATATAAACTATACTAATAGTTATAGGTCACGCGCGAAGGCCTTTAATTTCAATATTAACTAAAATTGTGTTGCAAAGAATACTCCCAAAACTGCACAATCGTTTATAAACGTATATACCTAAGCTTTTACTTAAATTATAACGTGGGGTACGTTATGTAATCCATTACAATTCGCGTTTACGATAGAAAAGAACCCATTATTCGCTTGTCTAATTTAGGAGCAATGATGAATTGTCGTAGATATAATCTGGAATTGCTATATGAATATTTTAAATTGCCATTTTTTAAACTCATAATCCTTCGTTTTTACTACAAAAAGGCAAAAATTAATCGGCTCCGAGCCCTGTGTTCCGGGGGTTGAACTGTTAACCCCTGTTTACACCCCATTTGGAACAATAACGGCACAAAAGGAAGCCTATCATTTCCCTTATTAGGCGGTACTATCATGTTTTTAATGTTGGCTAACCGGTTTTTGTTTGTATTTTCTGTTCCTGAGATTTATTCGTATTATAAAAGTATCTTAAATTTGCTTAGAGGTTCTGAGGTTAGTGTAAGGCCTGAGTGGACGCCCCGCTCAGAGCGGGGCGTGCAGCGTCCATATAAAACAAATGTAATTTATATGGACGCTCGACGCCCCGCTCTGAGCAGGGCATCCACTCAGGCCTTACACTTAGAGTACGTTCCTAGACGAATGAAAGGTTGACTTTGTTCGCCTGTACCTTTTTTTGACGGTGTGTAAATGCTTTACGCATACCCTCGGCCCGAGGAAGGATTTTAAGGCGCCGTAGGTTCAACGAAGTTAAGCGAACAGAGTTTTTGAAACAATATAATGCGTCTGTTTATAATAATATGGTTTTAAAAAATACGAATAGTAATCTTGAGGCTTTTCTGCAGGGAAATCAGTGTTTAGAAACATGATCAAGCAATTTTCGCTCTATAGAAAAAAATCGGTAGGGTTGAGCTGTAGACTACTACCGGGGTCCACAGGTGGCGGATAGTGGAACGGCCATCAGATATGATGGCCAGCTGCGAATATAGTGAATAAGCAGTCCCCGACCACACAGCGGCAGGGTTAGCAGGACGTAGTGAGAAGTCTTGTAGGACGGACCTCTCTATAAAAAGCTACATTATCCAGTGACGATCCTGTGACATGGCGAGTAATTGCCGCCATTAAATAGGCAATCCTCTAGTGCTAGGCAGCAGTGGCACTAGTACTGACTGGAGAACGAAGATAGGAATCTGGTAGGGCTCTAGCTCAGATGTCACGAAGCGAGCCAACCTCGGTTCGTGAGCTGCGGTGTGGAAGGCAAGGGGGAAACCACCACTAAACTTCCCTAAAATGGAGTAATGGAATGTACAACCAAGAGAAAATAGTCCTTGACAACGGGCTTCCGCGATGTAACATCCCGCGGCGGTCTGAGTCCGGCAGGGTCAGGAACAAGGCTGATTCGGTCGTCATCATGCGAAACCCTTGTAGGATCGGGACATGGAATGTGAGAACAATGCTAGAACCGGGGAAACTAGAAGAAGTGATACTGGAAATGGAAAGACTCAATATAGATATATTAGGTTTATGTGAAATAAGATGGGAAGGGAGTGGAGATTTTTGGAATGGGGACTACAGGGTAATATTTACAGGAGAGAAACAAGGAACAAATGGAACCGCAATAATTTTAAGTAAACAGTGGGCTTCATGTGTGGAAAACACAATACATCACAGCGACAGGATAACGGCCATTAAATTAAGTTCAGACCCAACAGATCTGGTCATCATACAAGTTTATATGCCAACTAGTAGTCATTCTGATGAAGAAGTGGAAAGATTGTATGATGATATAGACATAATAATGGAAACAGTGAAGTTCAAAGATAACTTAATCATCATGGGAGATTTTAATGCCGTTATTGGGGAGGGTTGTGAAGAACATATGGTCGGAAATTTTGGTTTGGGTAAAAGAAATAAACGTGGGGACAGATTAGTACAATTTTGTAAGGAGAATGACCTAGTTGTTGCAAACACTCTATTTAAACAGCCGAAAAGAAGGCTTTACACGTGGAAAATGCCAGGAGATATTGGACGGTACCAGATAGATTACATTATAATGAAAAGCAAGTTCCGTGATCAAATTCGTAATTGCAAGACATTACCAGGAGCTGATATAAACAGTGACCATAATCTCCTCATAAGCATCCAGCATATAGATGTAAGAAAAGTGAAGAGACTACACAAACCAAAGAAATTAGATCTCAATAAACTTAAAAATATAAACAGCAATAGTAGAGTGCAATATAGCAATAAGATAGGTAAAAATTTAGTGCAATATAATGATAAGGAAAAACAATATAAAGAATACATTAGCATAGAAGATAGGTGGAACAACACCAAAAATATATTAATTAAGGCTGCAGAGGAATATTTACAAAAAGAAAAGCTGGTTGCCCGTAAAGAATGGCTTACAGATGAAATAAAGGACCTTATCTTAAAGAGGAGAGAGCTTAAAAATTGTACTAAGGCAGACAAGAATTTAGAATACAAGAAACTTACTAACAAGATAACAACAAAGTGTAGAGAGGCCAAGGAAAAGGACATTCAATTAACATGCAACAAAATACACGACCTTCTTCAGAAAGGTAGAATGGACCAAGCATATACTATAATAAGAAACATGGAAAAGAAACACAAGAAAAGAAGTACAACTATTTTGAACGAGGAAGGTAAAATACTAATGGACAGCAAAGAAGTAACACAAAGATGGGTGAGATATATTGAAAAATTATATGATGGTCCTGGTTTTTCGGAAAATATCATAGAAAAAGAAGAAGACGTTCCAGAAGATAACGTAGGCCCTATATTTCTAAGACAAGAATACGAGAAAGCACTAAGCAGTATACAGAACGGGAAAGCCGCTGGTTTGGATAATATATACATAGAAATGATTAAATGTGCTAACTGTGACATTCTACACGATGAGATTTTCAACATGATACAGAAAATGTATACGGCTGGCATAATTCCAAATGATTTCCAGGTTACCAAAACCGTTACACTACCGAAAAAAGCAAATACACTGAAATGTGAAGAGCATAGAACCTTGAGTCTCATATCGCAAGCTAGCAAGATTATATTGAAATTAATCCAGAACAGAATCAGACCAAAAGTTGAAGATTGTTTAGGGCCAGACCAGTACGGTTTTAGAGAAGGAAGGGGTACTAGAGAAGCAATACTTGCACTGAGACTATTGATTGATCGCCGATTGGAATTAGATTTAGATACGCACATAGCTTTTATAGATTTAGAGAAGGCATTCGATAAAGTTGATTGGAACAAAATGATGGAGGTATTGAAAGAAGCAGGCCTAGATTATCGTGACAGGAGAATTATATACCAACTGTATAAAGAGCAACAAACTACAGTAATAGTAAATGAACAAACGGGAAGTGCCAGAATTCGTCAAGGAGTACGTCAGGGGTGTCCTCTTTCACCGCTTATTTTCAACATCTTTATAGAAAAGGCTATCAAACAATTAACGGGTTCTTATACAGGAGGGGTCAAATTTAATGGAAGAAATGTTAAGTTTATACGCTTTGCCGACGATATAGCAGCAGTTGCGGAAAACGGAGAAGAGCTCCAGGCACTGCTGACTGAAATGAACACGACTTTTTCAGAGTCTGGTCTCAAAATTAACGCTAGCAAAACAAAATTTTTAGTTGTTTCGAAAAGAAGAGTCGTAGATTCAATTTTTTTGGCGGGGATCTCAATCGAGCAAGTAAGGAGATTCACATACTTAGGCAGTATTATTACAGACGACTACGGTACGACCGACGACGACGGTATTATTACAGATGTACACCTGATATTGTTGCCAGGATAGCCATGGCAAAGCAAGCCTTTAATCATAAAAAACATTTGCTCACAGCTAGAATATCAAGCGCCACCCGGAAGAAACTGGTTAAAGTGTACATCTGGAGCATAGCTCTCTACGGGTGCGAAACTTGGACTATGACACAACGAGACAGGGAGAGACTACAAGCATTTGAGATGTGGTGTTGGAGGAGGCTAGAAAAAATTAGCTGGACTGAGAAGAAAACTAATGAAGAGGTCTTGAACATGGTAAACGAAAAGAGGAAACTGATGAAAGTAATTGAGGACAGAAGAGGAAGAATGATAGGACACCTACTACGGCACGACGACTTGATCAGAATGATAATAGAAGGAAAGATAGAAGGAAAGAGAAAAAGAGGAAGGCCTAGAAGAGCATATATGGATCAGATAAAAGAAAAGATAAAAATATGGTCTTATAGAGAGTTAAAGGCAAAGGCAGAATGTAGATCAGATTGGAAATTACTCCACCGACAAGAGCTAAGCTCTTAAATTTATGATGATGAGAAAAAAATCACGAACATAGGTCTAAAAGAGTCTAAAATACACTTAAAATATTTGTTACAAATTATGCACGCAAGCTAAAAATATTGAAATGGCTTCTAAAAATCGGCAATATCATGTTTGAGAGAACTCAGTGTTTACTTTTTTATTTATTTAAACGGCCAAAAAATTAAAATTAAAAAACATGATGTCCGCGCTTCCGAGCACGCACTTCCATCCCGCTCGCGCTTATGCTCAGTGAGAGGGAGAGAAGACCGTGAACCTACGGCGCCTTAAAGGCCTCCACCCACCGGACGCGTGTGCTGCGCGGCGCGTGTGCTGCGCGACACACGCGCAAAAAGCATTGAAACTACACTTCAAACACACATCGAACGCGGCACACGCGCAGCACCCGCGCAGCTGCAGCGCAGCACACGCGCAAGTTGTAAAGCATTGAAACTACACTTCAAACACACATCGAACGCGGCACACGCGCAGCACCCGCGCAGCTGCAGCGCAGCACACGCGCAGCACACGCGCAGCACACGCGCAGCACACGCGTCCGGTGGGTGGAGGCCTTTAGGGGTTATGTGGGACTCTCTCCTCCCGCCGCCATCCGAGGAGCATACCCACTAAAAACAAACCAGCGTCACCGGCATTGCCGTTAAGGGGGGCGCCATGGGATCGCGAACATACCACGACGCCCCCCGGCGGTCCTGGCTGATAAAACTCGCATGAACCTATCTTTTTTTTAGCATCTTGCCGATTCCCCATGTATTACAGGGAACCCAAGAAGAGGTGCGGTCTAAAACATAGCTTGTCTATGTCCAAACTTACGAAGCTCACAGACTATTTTTCTTTTGTTTTTTTAAGTTCTCCTTGTCAGTCCGGCCCACAAAATTCTTGTCCGTTGTCTGTCCGGCGTATGATCTATCGATTCTCGCGAGTGAGCAGTCTCAATTATTATAAAGATGTTTTATCGATTCAGAGTGCCATGGATTTTTTTAAAGAAAGAGTTCGCTAATTCTACCGCTTTCAGAGCCACTAGTAACTTTGTATGACTCTATATTCTTACGTAGAATAAAATACTTAAAATAATAAATTAGATATGATCTATAATTTGGGCGGCACATATCGACGGTCCCAATTAAAAGAGTCGGATCTGCAAAATTGTGATTTTTGCTTTTCAGCTGCTTAGGTCTTAAAAAACTCAAAACTTTAAAACCGCATTCACAGATTTTCGTTTTTCTCAATACTTTTCGTAATAACTAAGATAAAAAGGTCGGATCTAAGAACAGATGGCATTTAAAAACGTCGGATGTGATAGTTCCGATATTTTTACGGGACACACAGTGAGTAGAAAGTGTCGTATATGACACATCCTACTATATAACACGGAAAAGTATAGCATATTTTTTGTTGTGTTTATTATGTATTTTACAGCCTGTTAAGTTATCAAGTAATTTTTCTCTGTATTAAATTGTTACATAAGAGTTTCCGTGCAACAATGTCAGTTCTGCCAGTTACGACATTTTTGGAGTGCATTTTTTGTCGGATGTGGTACATCCGACATATTAATGTATACAATTTCCAGACAGAAATGTCGTATGTGGCACTTCTGACAAAAGATGCGTAAGTTATTCCGGTTAAAAAAGTAGTATAGGTTTTTGCATTTTTTTGGAAACATGGCTGAAAAAGTACATGTATGCTCAACGGCTAGTAATAAACAACCTACTAATAAGCAAACATTTGAAGTTTGGTAACGATATTCCATTAATAAAAAAAATCTCCCATACATTTTTTTTTCAAAAACTGACGGCTTCTCCTGAAATGTTTTGCAGATCCGACTCTTTTAATTGGGACCGTCGATATATAACTAGGTCAATTATGGGTAAACCAAGTCATAAATAGTAGGTAGCATAAAAGCGAGTCATCCTATCTCATTTGTTCGTTTGGTATAAAATCATTAGTATTAATTAGTGCGTTATAAATGGCTTTTGACCCGTTCTTGAAACAAAAGCTTTTGCCGATTCATTCACTGGCGATTAATTATGTTTAACATGAACAAAGACTGTACGTAAACAACAATAAGAAATCATGAAAAAAATATGAATGTGCTTTCAGAGCTTTGAAAAATAATTTTATATTGATTTAAACTTTCACGATTGTGGGGTCTCCCGACGTTTCGGATGTGGCGCAACATCCATATTTACGGGATAACTGATATATATATTCGACTGTATCAATAAACTTTAGTCCGCCTGTGCGCCTCATCTACGAGGTTGATGGTTTTTAATGGATAGAAAAAAATGCAAATAAGTAAACTCAGCTAAGTTGTTGATTGTTTAGCAAATAACAGTTGGTATGTTTACACTTTCTGCATCAGAGTCAGCTACCATTCCACGCCTCATGGCCAATGGCATGGCAATCAAGGGTTTCAGTCTTTGTAACGTTGTCCCTTACACACTGTATTTGCCGTGCTATAGTTTTCCCCTCACCCTCTCTCCCCAGTTTTTACCTGCAACGTCCTACAAGGTGCTTATTAATGCAAAAGGCGCAATCTCACAGCATCTCAGACGGAGGTGTAACGTAATCCAGGATAATTAGAGTGTGCAATATTAAGCCCTGCTGCCTCTGGCTTATTCACTACTCTGGGGGAATGCGGTATCCTCTGAATGCAAAAGGACATATGTTGGTATGAGACTGGAATGCAGATACGACTTTTGGAAAGAAGATGAAATGGGAAAGATTGCTGGTAGAATGAAAGAAATTAGGAATGTATGATGCTTTAGGGTCGTTTGCACAGATTTAGGTACAGAAATGTGTGTTTTGTGTCAAATTTGCGATGCTTTAAGTAATCTACACTATTTATACCTTTACTTCATTACCAAATTATCAAGAAATTATTGTAGCTTCGTAAGTACGTGCGGATAATCCCCGGAATCACTTATTCTATATCAATATTATTTGAAATGAACATAGGTTATATTTTATCCCATGACTCCGCCTGAATTATCTGTAATGCGAAAAAAAAAACATTAGGAATACCATTTAATAGTGATTCGGAATTTATACTTTGGCACCATGCAATGCACGGAACAAAAGTGACACAATAACAATGGAACAATAACAACAAAACGCTATAGAAACACACATTCCATTGATTGTTCATGTGAATAAGTTTATAAAAGAGCGGTTATTTCTCAAGTTTAATACCATTAGTCGGCCCACGATAAACAAGCGTCGACAATGCCGGCAAATCCACTCAACGAAATTAACTCGCTATATCGGGCCGTCATTCACAACGTATGTTTCTAATCATTAAAAAGTTTAAATATACAAGGTGATTTTTAGTTCTTGATTAGGAGTCGAAAATGATAACCAAACAAAACAGATTACAATGGATCTCATGCTCTGTTTCATTAACTTTATTGATAATGTTAACACTAACATCCACTGAAATGGTCACCCTACATTTCTTGAAGTTGAGTGTAGCCAAGTGTAAAAATATGGGTGTATACAACTTAGGTGTATACAAACCTACTCATAAATATAAATAAATAATCATTTATTTCGGAATTTAAGTTTCCATATTGTATTAGTAGCTTATTACTAAAATGTTTAACCTAATGTTAGTTTTACTATTATTAATTATTATGTTAAATATGTCCCATACATCAAATTTCAGTCCTTTGACGGTAAATGTGATAAATCTTACGTCAGTAAACTTGAACCTCTACTTGGTATGCATATGAAAATAGACATTTTATTTCCTACTATTAATTTAATAATAAAGACACAAGGGTTTTCGGTGGAAACTTTTATCACTACTTACTACTATCACTACACACAATATTTTTATCACATACATTTAAACAACAGTATACAAAAGTTATAACTAATTCAATTTCATGCAGAAAAAAAAGCGTTTGTGTTAGGTAACTAGGTAATCGGTGTTCAGCATCAATAAGTGAATTAGAAGAAATGGTTCCAGAGGAGTATAATCACGTAACGTACGCGCGTTAACTAGGACAGTTTTAACTGTCAATTTTTCAAATTAAACACGTTTTGACATTTAGTACACTACATACATACAATGCTTTAGGTACGTGATTAACCAGCTGATCACGAATTAAAAATCACCGTGTATAGGTAAACCGTGTAAGTAAGGCTGTATTGTACACATAACTCGATCTTTCTTCCCCGCAAGAGGCTGAATTCCGTGATAAAAATGGTGGCGATGGTTGTAAATAAACCTTGTTAGGGTATTTAGAAAAAAATGTCGTTTCGGGAGTAACGGTGTGATACAGGGCCACATTTATTTGTATTTCGTTTGTGGGAATCCGATATGTCCCTCGTGTGATCGGCATTGAGTCACCGAGTACTTGCAGACAAGCATGTGACCTATCGGTGGCGAATGTACCCATCAGTAGCCATAGGTATTGGAAGATTCAACACATTTTTTCTATCGCTAATCTGGGTCAAAAGTCGCTAATAGTAGATTTTTTGGATAATAGCGCGTCAAAAAAGTGATACGCCAGTAAAAATATGGAGTGTCATAAAAGCGGAACTCCTCATTCAATATAGACACGGTGATGATTTAACTCCATTGGGTTGTAGTATGGCGTTTTTTAAAGTCACCGGGCATACCCAACAAGCTCACAATCACCCGTACATTGATTTCAACGAATTTGAGAATGTAATATGCAAAATTGCCACGGAATATTTCGGTAAGAGTTCCTGAAAAAAAACGTAGAGGTCATTTTTTGTATTGGGGAGTGAGGTGTTATTCCAAAGGTAACCTTATATTGCGTGCTTTAATAATTCTCTAAGAAACTAAAAAAAAACAAGGTGATCATAATTTTGGTAGTGAATATAATAATAACGTACCTAAATAGTAAGTTTATTTTGATACAATCAATTAAGTACGTCCTGAATTAAGAGTAACCCTATACAACAAATCGTGTGATAGCTCAAATCCTCAGTCCACACACAAGGATGAGTGTGGACTGAGGGTGTGAGCGATTATGAAAATACTTATTAACCCAGGAGTGCTCGTACTGGGTCGAAAAGACCCAGAGTAGAATGAAATTGCTAATAGTTTCCAAACCCACCCGCATTTAGTGCCGCCACTCTAGGTAGCTTCGAGTTACATTATTAGCCCTCCCCGCGGCGATAAGCCTCCGCCAGGGGCTCGCGCAGGAAAGAGGCTTAAGATGACTATGGGTCCTTACGACCCAGGTGCGACTGTTCGTGTTACGTTATTTTTCGGCCCCGCTTTAGGTATACGTGGAAGGTGCTACACAGGACAGAATGACTAAAACGGCATGCCAACATTGCAGAAAGCCAATTTGCCGTGATCATACAATTTTTTTGGCCTAAATTATTTAAAACATAATAGTAATTAAGATTTCTAAAGCATGTGATTTTTACTCGTTATTTTTTTTCTCAAATGTTTAATCTCATATAAGTAAAAAATAGGTGATATGAAAGTTTCTATGTTATAAGTTTTTTATGAAGATAATTTAATGTTTTTAATAACGAGAAGTCTATTTTGGCTTGTTTTCTTTAATAATACTGAATATTTTAGCTTTTTGTAGATCCTATCACCAAAACATTAGAAAACTGTGAGATATTTGCAAAAATACGTAAGTTTTTAATTTCTTTAGATATACAACGTGTCCCAAAACTCAACGATAAGCCGGCACCAGAGGATGGAGCTGCTTATGATTAGTCGAGAAAAAATAAGGAAAAAAATATATCTCAATTATTTTAGAAATTACAGAAAAAAAATGAAATTCATCGAAAATCGACATCCCTAATGGTATTTTTAACGACCATGTCTACAAATATTCAAATATTACTGTTTTTTTTTTGTTTTTGGAAACTTAAGTAGCCCTGCTATCTAACACAGTTCTTAAAAATACCATAATACACCGTGGCCCAATAAAACGTTGACAAAATTAAACGGTAAAAAAAATTCAAATGGAACGCGGTTCGAATTCATTTATATTGCGATTTGACACGTTTTTGCCGCCATTTAAAATAGACAGCGTGATTAAAACTATTGGTTATTAAATATTTTTGCCATGTCTTCGCAACGTGGAGCAATAATTTCCCTACACGAGGCTGGAAAACGACAGTGTGAGATAGTTAGATCACTCGGTGTCAGTCGTCAACTTGTGTCTAAGACTATTAAGCGATTTAATGAGCTCGGCCATATTGGAGACCACCCAGGAAGAGGAAAAAAGAGGACTGTGAGGACTCCCAGGCTCCGAAATGTTATCAAAAAACGACTTGATCGTAATCCACGGACCAAAGTCCGAAAAATGGCTCGAGACCTGGGTATAAGCCGTTCGACGGTGCAACGTATTGTCGCACATGACCTCAATTTGAAGGCGTACAAACTGCGTAAGGCACAACTTCTTGAAGATAAAGATAAAAAAGTTCGCCTCGAGAGATGTCGTCTAATTAAGAGGCGTGCCGCGGCTGAGAAATGGAATCACATCTTTTTTTCAAATGAAAAACTGTTTTCTATTGAACAGGCTCATAATCACCAAAATGATAGAATGTATTATCCTAGTCGTCCTGGAGCAATTGCAGTGATTCCTCACCGACAAAAGCCGGAATCCGTTATGGTTTGGGGTGGGATTTGCTCTACAGGCAAAACACCCCTTATTTTTATAGAAAAAGGTGTCAAAATAAATCAAGAAATATATAAAAGAGATATTCTTGAAGCCGTAGTTCTTCCTTGGAGTCAACAACATTTTGGTAACCAATCGTGGATATTCCAGCAAGACTCTGCCCCATCCCATAGGGCTCGTAGTGTGCAGCAGTGGTGTAGGGACTATTTTCCCGGATTTATAAGCTCCAAAGAATGGCCACCCTACTCGCCTGACCTAAACCCAATGGATTATAGTTTATGGTCAATCCTAGAGTCAAGAGCCTGTGCGTCCAAGCACAAAAATATAGATGCTCTAAAAGCAACACTTACAAAGGAGTGGGAAAAAATTACCTCGGAAGAGCTGCCGTCGATAATTTTACCAAACGTTTGCGTCTGTGTATCAGTGCAAAAGGAGGATATTTTGAAGACAGTAATTTTTTATTTTATTTCAAGATATTGAATTTTACTATTTAATGTTATTTTATGAATTTGGTGTAAGTAATAAAATAATATTCTTATAATTCTATGTCAACGTTTTTCTGGGCCACCCTGTACATGTAGTTTTTACACAAAAAATAATCAAAATTCATTTTGTCCCTACAATTTTGAAAGATTTTTTCTTACAGTCCACTTTCAATCATCATGGTGTAAAAAAATAGTATTGACACCACTATGGCAATTATTTTCAAAAGATTTTTTTTTTTTTCAGATATATTTTTTTCCTTATTTTTTCTCGACTAATCATAAGCAGCTCCATCCTCTGGTGCCGGCTTATCGTTGAGTTTTGGGACACGTTGTATATAAAATCAAATAAAATAAAAAAAATATGAATAGTCATTGTTTCATTCTTATTTTAAAATATTCCAATCAACATAAAATATTCATTTTTTATCACTATAAAAAATCGAAGTCTTTTCGACCCAGGTGCGAGCGTCCGCGTACTAAAATGGGGTGCGAGCACTGACGGGTTAAAGTTGACAAAATATATGCAAAACGACAAAGACAAGACAACAAGAGCTGAAGGGACATAAAGAAAGATATTGCATGTTTAACAGTGACATACATATCCGAAAAGGTCGCACTAAAGGCAATCGCTGACATCGTGTATAAACTAACATGTTGATAGCTACCAGTATGTTAATCCAGTATCAACCACATTGTCAACGAGTTCATTCCACGTTTTTGTCATGGACACATCCGGAGTCCGCTATCTAATTTCCTCTAATATCAGCTTTTGTCCCTCGCTGTGCTTCATTACAAACGGTCGTATCTCACGTGTATTAACTGACAAGATGAGGCTTTTTGGGTTTAGCGTTTGGACCGCATTACATTAACGAGGTAATGTAGTGGTTGTTTTTGAATTTAAGGGTGGAATGGAATGTGTTCTCCTATTCTAGTTGGAAAGGCAAAATTCTAGCAATTCGTAGTCAATTTGGTGACGTGAATAACTAAAATTATAATAAATATGAAGAGTGTTAGTTGCTCCGGTCTCATTTGTGGTTTAGAGCGGAATTATACATTATCAAAATTATACATCATTCATAAGAAAACAAACTCCTTTATCATTTTTTTACATGAAAAAAAATCCCCGTGTGGTGTCGGGTTAGAATAGCACCACCCCTTCTTCCTGTCATACGAGTCGTTTAAGAGAACAGGGTCGAAGTGTGTTGTGGGCGATGGGCTTGCAACCTGTTACTGCGATCTTGCGATCTTTTATACCCAGATTTATGCTTAAAGTGGTACTGGAACACACGTTTCATTTGTTTCCTACCCCAATTAGGGATAAAGGCGTGAATGTATGTACAGGGTGTACCAAAATGGGGGACTAAACGTCCTTGCAAACATGAACTTTTGCAGATCTAAATATTCACTAGTATCACAACCAGCAGCACCATATTTCACAGTGTCTCAAGACGAGAGTCTTTGACCAGTGTGTGTTGCCAGTGATGACATATGGCACTGAAACGTGGTCGCTTACTATTGGCCTTATAAGAAAGCTCAAATTCACCCAAAGGGCAATGGAGAGGGCCATGTTGGGAATTTCTCTGCGTGATCGCATCAGAAATGAGGCTATCCGCAACAGAACCAAGGTAACCGATATAGCCCTCCGAATCACTAAACTTAAGTGGCAGTGGGCAGGGCACATAGCACATAGAACCGATAGCCGTTGGGGCGGGATGGTTCTCGAGTGGCGACCGCGTACCGGAAGGCGCGGTGTAGGCCCCCCACAAGGTGGACTGATGACCTGGTAAAGGTTGCGGGAGTCCGCTGGATGCGGGTGGCGCAGGACTGGTCACTTTGGCACTCTTTGGGGGAGGCCTATGTCCAGCAGTGGACGTCTTTCGGCTGATGTGATGATGATGATGATGATCTTAACCAGCAAACGCAAAAACCATAGACGTCTAAGTAGAGCGGCAAAATGCCCCCACGGGATAGGTGCCATTGTCGTTATGCGGGTTGGGGGCGGGATGTCAAAACGATTCCAGGTAGCCGTTTATTTAGAATTTACTTACCGATACCGGGTTTTAGGCGCGTGTTTAGTTTGGAATTTTGTAATGAGCTCGCATTCTATAGTATTTTCGTTCGCTGGTAACAACGAATACATTTTTAAGTGCTAATTTTCAACCTCATTGCAAAATGTATCTAAGTCCTTATGTAGTATACTAATGGACACTTTAAGCTAGTCTTCATTTCTACTAATTTAAATCAAATGTTATTATTATATAATTAATGTTATGAATGACCCTGAATGATAAACACATGTTTTTTAATATGTAGTAAACGGTGTGGGTAACACATATTGTAATCACTAGTTATATAAGTATTCATAAGTACCCCTTGTAGTGGCCGTTTGTTTACCGCGTTTTTTTTTTTGGCGGGAACGTTGAAAGTGATAGGCGCGCTTGATAAAATATTTTATTGTAAATTAATTTTAGGTGTTAATTTGTACATATTTAGTCTTAATTTTAATTTTAATTCATAGTTGATTTGGTTATCGGTTTGGTGCGCTTCCCCAGTCATGGGGAAGCGTACGGGAAAGCGTTCTCGGTTGGAGGGCTTGGAGCCGGAGCCAGATCTTCAATCTGAAAGTAGTTCTGATGCGGATACAGGTGCGCCCTCGGAGCGCATACCTGCAAAAAAGAAGACTAAAGAAGATGACAAAGAGAAGTATACTCCTTTCAGGGCCAAAAGTTATTACAGGTTGTACGACGAAAATTCAGCTAAGAAAGAATTTATTGTTTTTCTGAATCACAGAGAGGATGACCACAAATTTTCTGACAAAGATAGACTTGCTTTGTCCAATGCAATCCGAAAGCATCGCGTGTCGGGCGTGATGCATCTAAGAACAATTAATGCATACAAAGTTGGGATTATGTTCGATCTCCCAAATCACGCCAATGTCTTCCTAAAAAATGAAAAATTATTAAATGAAATTCACATGAATGCTTCAATCCCAGCATCTGAGACCGAGGTTACGGGTGTTCTCACTTCAGTGCCGATTGATTATTCGAACCAGAAGATTTTCCAATTAATAGCTTCCAGTAAAAAGGTGATAAGCGTAAGACGGTTTATGCGGCGGGTAAAAGACACGCTGGGTATCGTCTCAATGGTTCCAACTCAGACGGTTGCCGTGACTTTTGCCTCTGTACAGTTGCCTGAATATGTAACACTTGACCATTGGAGGCACGAAGTAGGGATCTATATTCCTCCAGTAAAGCAATGCCTTCGTTGCATGAAATTTGGTCATATAGCAAAGTATTGTAAAAATAATGAAGTATGTTCAATTTGTGCTGAACCTCATAATTTCAAAAATTGTAATAAGGTTAAAACACAATGCGCAAACTGTGGTGGGGATCACGTGGCTATATCTGCTGCATGTCCAATTAAAAAACAGAAAATTGAGGAAAATAAGTTAAAATCACGTAGTGCTAAATATTCCGATTTGTTTTGTGACGTTGCATTTCCGCAGCTCGGCTCAAAATATATTGACACCCATCTAAGTAATCTGACCAAATCTGACAGATTTATGAATCTACTTGTGGAAGCTATAGTTAAAATTTGTGCTGATAAAGAAACGCCAATAAATTCTAACAATATAAAAGAAACACTTAAAAACACTTTCAGGAAACAACCTTAATTTTTTTTCTTTATGGACATATTGAACATAGTGCAGTGGAATGCTCAGAGTATAATAAGCAATAGGCTAATCTTTACTAGATTCTTATATGAAAATAACATTCACATAGCAATAATTTCTGAAACCTGGTTAAAACAACATCAAAAATTTTCAATTAAAGGATACAATGTCATTAGAAATGACTGTGGTAATAAACATAATGGTGTAGCAATACTTATTCATTACAATATAGTATATTCTAATATTAAAACTTATTTTGACAATGCTCTACAAAATATCTGTGTACAAATAATTATAAACAACAAGCAGTTGAGTGTAGTAAGTTTTTATAGTCCATCAAATTCTGATCCCCCATTTAATAAAAGTAAATTTGATGCTTTGATAAAATCTATTCCGCAGCCAATGCTTTTTGGAGGCGATCTAAATGCTCATCATATGTCATGGGGCTGTGTTGATACATTGCCTCGAGGTAGAGATGTCTTAGATATTATTGATGGCAATGACTTGGTTCTTTTAAATAATGGTCAAACTACTACAACTGGTTCTTCTTCTTGGCGTCCTAATGCTCTGGATTTAACTTTCGTTTCTCCATCATTGGCACTTTCATGTGATTGGTCTGTTATGGATTGTCCTCTTGGCAGCAGTTATCATTTGCCTGTAATGATAAAAATGATAGTTGGTAATGAAAATAGCTCACAAAGTAACCCAATATGTAATAATGTACATTTGCCCATTCACCCAAATTACAAACAGGTGAATTGGAAAATGTACAGGCAATCAGTTGATTTTTGTTTGGCTAATATTGATTTTGAAAATATGTCTTCGATAGATGCGCTCAATCTGTTTTGTAATATTTTGCGATCTACTGCTGTAGAGTCCATCCCTAGACATAGGTCTTTGAATAGTTCTAATCCGTGTACACCAAAATCTTTGAAATTTCCCCGGCTGCCTTGGTGGAATCAAAAGTGTTCAGAAGCTGTACTTAATTCAAAACATGCTTATATAAAATTTAAAAGTGAACCTAGTGAAGAGAATTATATAGAATTTAAAAGACTTCGAGCTCTTAAAAAGCTTGTTCTTAAGACTGAACGGCGTAATAGTTGGATAAATCTGTGTAACTCATTTAACCGGTGCACTCCTTTGACATTAATATGGAATTACATGCGGAAATTTAATAAAACATTCATTTCAAAACACGCTAGTAATAATAGTTGGATATCAGATTTTCTTAAGAAATACACTCCTGATTTTGTGCTTAATGAGTCTTTAAATTATGTTCACACAGAAAATGATAATGATAAGTATCTTACTGAACCGTTTTCTTTGCAAGAGCTTAAATCTGCCCTATTTTCAAGAAGAGATACATCCTTTGGTCTTGATGGAATACCATATATTTTACTGAAAAATTTAAGTTCACAAAATCTAAAGACCTTTTTAAACATATTAAATCAGCTGTGGGAAGAAAACTTAATTCCTGATGATTGGAAAACAGATTGCTTGGTCCCAATTTTAAAGCCTGATAAAGATAAATTGTTACCCGACTCATATCGACCTATAGCACTCACATCTTGTGTAGGAAAGGTTTTTGAACAGCTTCTAAAGCAACGGTTGGAATTTTTTGTCGAACAAAATGGTCTGTTACCCTGCAATCAGTTTGGTTTTCGTAAAGGTCGGTCTTCTCGTGAGAGTATTTGTCAGTTGCAACTTGATGCACTTAACAGCATATATAATAATCAGTATCTTCTTTCGGTATTCTTTGACATTGCAGGTGCATTTAACAGTGTCAATATTTCCGTTTTATGTAGAGAGCTGTCAATGATAGGGTTACCTGGCAAAATAATAAATTTCTTACAAATGTTTTTAACAAACAGGAAGGTTTTTGTTAAATTTAACAATCACTTATATGGCCCAAGATTATCTTCTTTAGGGGTTTGTCAAGGAGGTATCTTATCCCCTTTAATTTTTATTTTGTACATTAGGAGACTAAATCTTATTCTAGGAACAAAGGTTAAAAATCTGCAGTATGCAGATGATTTGGTTGTTTATGTGTCAGGATCTGATTTAAATCAATTAGCTTTGACTATTAATGAGGCATTAATCAACTTACATAAATACTTTGCTTATCTGAACTTAGATGTAAATTCGACTAAAACCAAAGTTTTTATTTTTGGTCGCAAAAGCATGTGTTTGCCCACAGTTTTGTACAATGACATATCACTGCCTATTTCATATGATCTAATAAAGTTTTTAGGTGTTATATTTACTTCAAAACTTTCCTGGATAAAATATGCTGACAGTATTATAACCAAAGCTAACAAAGCATACAATGTGTTAAAATCGCTGTGCGCCACTTCATGGGGTGCAGACCCCAAAATTTTGTTAATCTTGTATAAGTCTCTAGTTCGAAGTCATTTTGAATATGGTTTTCTATGTTTTGCTGGAGATGATAAAATTGTAAATTCATTAGATAAAATACAAAACAAATGTATGCGGACAATACTGGGTGCATTTAAAACTAGTCCTATCGCTGCTATGCAAATTGAATCGAATCTTCCTCCTATTCATATTAGATTTCGTTATTTAAAAGAAAGATTTATTTTAAAGTTATACAGCTTGCCTAAGAACGATCTTCTTCACAACTTGATTTCTTTCCAATCATCGCCTTTTCAAAGGCGCATGTATGTTCTTCAGGATTTTACTTCTTTCTTTCACTCTTTGCAGGAGTTAAATATACATCTTGATAATGACCTTCTTCCCTGTTACACAGGCTCTTTTAAGAGTAAATATCCCGATATAAAAATTGTAATAGATTCAAAGCTAACTTCCAAAGAGGAGGCTTATTTATTGTTGTCAGAATGGTCTAATTGTAAATTTATTTATACGGATGGTGCCAAAAATAATAATGCTGTTTCCTTTGCAATTTATCAACCTGAAATTAATAAAGGTATTGGGTTTAATATCAATAAAAATGCAAGTATCTTTACTGCTGAAGCAACTGCCATCTTATTTGCTTTGAAACATGTTAAAGAACATAATCAATATAGTAAAGAATGGGTCATAGTAAGCGATAGTATGAGTGTATTAATAAGTTTATCGAGTAACAAAATGAATGCTAGCACTTGCTATCTAATTTTTTCCATTAAAGAATTATGGTTAGAACTATCTTTAATTGGTATTAAAATAGATTTTGTATGGGTTCCGTCTCATAAAGGAGTTTCTGGTAATGAAAACGCCGACTACCTAGCTAGAACTATTGCTAATGCATCTGACTTGTCCCTGGTTCCCGACAGCAGGGACTTAGCTGTGACCTTGCCATATTCTGATATTATAAGTAATCTAAAACAGCGTATGACTGTTCTTTGGGGAAGACATTGGTATCATTTTACAGAAGTTGAGAATAAGGCTCATTTGTATGCTTTGTTAGATAACCAAGTTAATAGTAAGCCTTGGTTTTGTAAGTTTAAAACTTACATGCATCGTAGGTTTTACACCATAATTACTCGTATGCGCATTGGTCATTGTCGTTTAAATTTTCATCTCCATCGTAAAAACTTTGTCTCTTCCCCTTATTGCGATCATTGTCAAAAGCAAGAGGTTCAGTCTATAGATCACATTCTGTTTAGTTGCTCATTCTTTGGCATTCAGCGCCTAGTGCTGATGGATGAGTTGCTTGAGATTTATGGAGCTTCTAATCGAATCCCGCTTTCAGTAACTGATTTGTTGAAGGAGTCGTCTACTTATTTACCTTTGTTTAATTTTGTACATAATACTGTGTGTATGCTGTAAATATGATGCTAAATTTAAAACTTGCTTAAAATTGTATATATTTTTATTGAAGCATTGTACCTATATTTTGTTGGTCAAATGACTTTTTGGAATGTCTGGATGAGGTGTAAGCTTTTTTGAAGAGCTGAATATTGGATTTGACGTTTTTATTGGAACATACTCAAGACTTTATTACTGGATTTGACTTCATGAATTGGATTGGAATAACTGAAGACTTATTTTTTGGATTTGACACATATGTTGATAATACTGATGACTTAATATCTAGATTTGTTCATATGAATTGGAAATAACTGAAGACATATTTATTGGACTAGAGACTTCTGATTTGAAACTACTGAAGACGTTATTACTGGATTCGATCAAATGAAATTATACTTACTGAAGACTAGGCAGTATGGCCCATGGTCTTAGCCTGTCCGAATGGACGAATTTAAAAAAAAAAAATAATGCTCCGAGCCAGATTCAAACCAGCGACCACATGCATTCATGCCCCGTCGCTACTAACCAACTGAGCTATCGGAACAATCCGGTTCGGGCACGAAATCCTTCAATCAGTTCCTTCACCCAACGCCTTAGGGAGGCGTGTGTAGCGACATCTACCAGAAGACTTAGGCTTCTTTGCGGTGCAGTTTGAAGTACCGTGCGGAATTGATATACAAACTGAGGTATCTTTCCTACAAAGAGAAAACTGTCGCACCGCACACCGCAGTGGGATGTTTTGACAACCGCCTAGGGGTGCAAACTTAAAAAAAACTGGCCAAGTGCAAGTCGGACTCGCGCACCGAGGGTTCCATACAAAAATTTACGGTTTTCGCAAATTTTCCTTTATCTGGATACTGAGTTCACGGGAAGTACCCTGTAGGATTGCGTTGGCTTAGAAGTTTGATTTTTTCACAGCTCCAAGGGACAGTAGACCTGAGTATTTGGTATAAATCTTAGCTTGATACCTCGACGCGTTCCTGAGAAAAAGGGTCTTGACAAAAGAACGGACGGACGGACAACAAAGTGATCCTATAAGGGTTCCGTTATTTCTTTTTGAGGTACGGAACCCTAAAAATACGAAACTACAGTCAGAGGAAGTATAAATGACATGTGACATGCAATTGACGCTGGAGTAACTGACACAGGGGGTTCTACGTTTCGTGAAAAAAGGTATAGAAGAAGGGATGGAACCTGATAAGGAAAATAATTAGTATGGGATACGTAAACAAATCAGAGGGGTTGCGAAACTTTTCGCACGCACGTTAGGACAACTCAAAACTGTCATTTCCCAATACAAGAATTGACTTTTAGGCCTACCTAACATACCTACATAGATAACGTTAAACGTACCAATAATTATGGCAACACTAATTAATTTCCATTGCAAAAGTTGAAAAATATAGATAAACAGCGGTGGGCGCATTAACCGCATGCGAAAATACGCACATAAAGCCATACCAGGGAAATACAAAAACCTGCTCTGGAGGCGCTATATTAGCAATAATTATGGCAACACTACTATGGCAAAAGTCGAAAAATATTGATAAACAGCCAAAACGACTTCTATGGATGAGGTCTCATGCTCGCTGTTTAGTTATTTTTTTATGATAATATTAACATTGAATGTCTGGTCAGTCTGGTCACCCTACATTTCTTGAAGTTAAGTAGATACTTCAAACACACATACATACGTCAAATTTTCCGTTAGGGTGATAGTGATTTTGAATTATGAAGTGATTCCTTATTCAATTTTATTCAGAAAAAAATGAGCGTTTGTTTTTTAGGTAATTTTGAGTAAATCATGTTTGATATCAATTACAGAAATAGAAAAATTTACTCCTGATCACGAATTAAAAAAGCGGCCAAGTGCGTGTCGGACAACGCACAACCAGGGTTCCGTCCCCATTAAAAAGGTCATGTCAGATCCACCATACCCCCTAGCCATACCCCTGGGGGTAGGGTGGACTGAACCATACCACCGTTAGTAGTGCTGGGATTTGATGGAAAAATAGAAAAAGTAATAGGTACAAAATTTTTAATTTCATTAAACTGAAAAAAACGAAGGCCGTTCTGGCCATTTTTTACCTTAGGCACTACTGCTTGGCACTGCCAGTAGTGTCATGGGTAAAAAAGAATTTCCTGTGACACTACAGTGGCCTTAGTGGTTTTCCTTTGGCACGCGGGGTATTATCTTATCTTCATACCTATATCGTAACTGCCATACGTCCACGTTCATAACCAACCTATACTATAAGGCAGGCCGGTGTAGATACGACGACGAGTGAAGCGAGGAGGAGTGTTAGGTGTACTGCGACTCTGCGACCCTACAGCGCGCGAGCCGAGCGAGCGAAGCGAGCGTGCCGCGGCTGCGGCCGGCGAAGCTCCAGACCTAACGCACTATACTACAATCCCAACACATCATTTGGAAATGCGCTAATTGTTGCCAATTTTCATCATCATTCATTTTTGACCTTATATCTCGTAATACTCGTTTTATAGATGTCGGGTGATCATGAGAGTGACGTTCAAAACCCAGGACCGTTTTAATAAAATCGACAGCTGAGCTGATCGCTACTTGACTGTACGCTTACATTACATCGCAAAAAAGAAAGTATTTAAAGTAAAGGCAGGTCGAAAATACAATTATTTAAATTTAAAAGAAATCATTTTAGTTACCTTGAAATAGATTCAGTTTATCTATTTCAAGGAAACTAAAATGATTTCTTTTTATGGACTCTGTCAGCTGTACTATATGTACTTACGGAAATCTCAACAATTGTTTTGTATATAATATTTGTACAAATATTTGAAACTGTTTATTCCCCACTTTTAAAATAAAGAAACCAGATGTATTTGTGCTTTCTGTTGAAATAAATAAAATTTATAACGCGACCATTCATTCGCTAAACGCTAAAGTTTTGACGTGAGCAGTCAAGTCACATTATATGTATTGTCACAATAAACTAAAAAGTATTTAATCTTTTGATGTTGGTTTGCTAATATGGTGCTTAAGGTCTAAAACACTGAGTTCTTTTTTTATGAAACAAATATCTTGATGCAGGTTATAAGTTAACGCTATTAGCAACTACTGAAATGTAGCTAGAGCTGTCATTCTGGAGCCATGAACCTAGAATACTATGGACGGGCTGTACGTGTTGCCACGGTGAGGGACGTAAAAAGCTCTTATGCAGCTAAATTAAGAACCGGTCCTAAAATGGCTGATGACTTGTCATAAACAACTTACTACGGGTAATGGTTTGTGTGGCACAACTTCATACTAAATCAGTTGTGGCAAATAAAAAAAAAGTGGAACTATGACAAGGACAGTGAATGATATTCCCCTTTCTGTCACACTTATAGAGATTTGTATGCTACCAGCTCGCTCGCACGTGGTATTATTATTACCATAGCCTGTCCAGAGTATTCTTCGTTCATGTTCTGGGGCACATTTCTTGGCATATTTGTTTGACATTGTGCATCTAGTTCTATATACTAAATCAAAGGTTACTTACTCGTACAGATAACGGTAGTCTAACTTTTTCAACTACACTGCGTGATACTGATAACGGTAATAGGACTTTTGGGATAGATATTATAAAGCATAATATAGTGCACAGCACTACGGTGGTATGGTTCAGTCCCACCCTACACCCAGGGGTAATGCTAGGGGTATTATGGGTCTGACATGAAAAAGGTCATATCGTTTCTGAAAACTTATGGCACTTACGTCCTTTTCTTTAAGCAACGCAGTTTTTTATAAATATCTCGAAAACCTTTGAACCGATCTTGTTGAAAACAAATTTCTCTGGTAGAATTTTATAATCCCTATGAGCATGATTTTTTTCATATTTTTCAAATACACGGTTCAAAAATTAGAGGGGGGGGGGGGGGGGGACACAATTTTAGTGACTTTCGGGGCGATTATCTCCGACTCTATTAACTTAATCCAAAAAATTGCTTAGAAACCTTATATTTATTTTGAAAGGCCTGTCGATTGATGTACCACAAGCGGGCTTGCAATGAAAAAATAATTTTTGATTTTCAGTTTTATGTATGGGGTGCACCCCTAAAAAAAATCTTTTTTAGTAATTGCATTACAAAACTATGTAGCGGTTAACAAAATACACCCTATCCTCAATTTTTTATTCAAATACACCTTATGGTTTTAGAGTAAAATGCCTGTGACATACTGACGGACAGACAGACAGACAGACATGACGAATCTATAAGGGTTCCGTTTTTTGCCATTTGGCTACGGAACCCTAAAAACATCGTGTTTATGATGTACCATTCATGTTGACAACAAGGTCGGTGACGTTATTTAGAGGAATAGAGTCTTAAGTCTAATACTTCAGACTTTCTCTCCGGCAAATCCTTCGTCATATTGTAAATCACTTTTCACATTAACTTTTCGGCATTTTAACGTAACACGTACCAACGACACCTCACTTTGGCAGCGATTGACAGATAGCATTAATGACGTCTTAAAAGTTACTGTTGCTAGTTGAATGAATTAGTTTCAATAGTTTTTCGCATGGCCAAGTTTTTTTTCCTTTTCGGGCTTTAGTTGCATCTCATCTTTGTTATTGTAACATATCATGGACTGCCGCTAAGTAAAACCTGTTTTTTTTTACTAAATCAATTCAAAATTCAATACGTTTATAGAAAAAGACCCAAAGATATTAAAGTAGTGTCGCGTCCCCCGGGCTGCATCAATACTAATTTACAGGTGCTAGTGCCCCTTGATAAATGAGTTCAAGTCGGGAGTGGTGTACTTACGTTCTTCAAGTTTTAATACTACGAGGGTATCAAACAAACACAAGACATGCCAGGTAAGCACGCGTCGTAGCAGTTAAACTAAGGCGATGTAAACTTAACACATTCACTGCCAATGTGTATGTAGAGGAAAGCGCCTATGAGCAGAATGCCAACCAGTAGGGTGCCTGTCACTAACAGTGTTAACAGTAGGTACAACAGTACATTCGTTTGCAAGTTCTGTTGTAAATGCATGCTATAAGTTACAAAGTTGTTGATGGTTAAACAAAGGAAGCAATGCATTTTGTTCCTTCAGCTCTCAAAACGGCGAATCCTTAAACATGTCAAGGGTCGGCAACGCCCATGTTACTCCTTTGGAGTTGCACGCGTCTATAAGCTGCGGTGTCCGCTTTACTATCAGGCGGACCGTACCTACGCTTGTTTGCCACGGACGTTGTAGGTACTGTAGATCAAAACGTTTTGCTTGTACGGGTAAATTGTCAGTTGCCCTGGTGCTCGTTCGGTAAATGTTACGCAGTTAGCTTTGAGGATATTTCACATGCCAATCCCCAAAGCAAGTAGTAAAACTCTCTTCAGCCAGAACCCACCCTTATCCGATAGAGATATGTACCAGCCGCGACGTTTCGGCGCCGCGGGGGCGATGACCCCGCTGCGTCTAGTATCCCCGCAAAAGAGCGCATCTACGTTTCTAAGCCGGTATTCAATTTAGATAGTATGTATGGGTGACTTTAAAGTTTATGAGAATAACTTTGGTATGACTTAAATTGTATTTAGGTAATCTTGCGTTTAGAAAATTCTGCATCTGTTAACAAATAGAAAATCGATTGTTAAATATTATTTTATCCCTACAATTTTAATTTCCATTTCAAAAAATAATACACAATTTATAGATGAATTAATTTGGTAAATACAAATTTAACGCAGTAACGCAGCTAACGAAATTCTAAATTGATATTAAAGGAAAATTAAAAAAAATCTGGTATATGTTGCTACACGCCTCCCTAAAGGCGTTGTAGAAGGAGCTGATTGAGGGATTTAGTGGCCGAGACGGATTGTACCGATAGCTCAGTTGGTTAGTAGCGACGGGCCATAAATGGTCGCCGGTTCGAATCCGGCTCGGAGCATTAATTTTTAAATTTTTCCGTTAATTTAAAAATTAGTATTTTGTTAGCAGCGTTACTGCTTAATATAAAATTAATAGTATACTTAGCCCTCAATACTTTATGTTAGTAAATGATTGGTACTTTCTATGTACTACTGAGCGAATGATCGTTCAATCATCAAGTTTCAAAGCATTTGTACCTAATTATCCACAGAAAACGACTAATGAGAAGCATCATAAAAACACATTCACACTTACCCCTAAATCCTCACAATCCACCCTTAACTAAACAACAGGGTAGAAAAACACTTGTATTGCATTAACTAGAAACGTAACTTGCAGATACACCCACTTCCGGTGCACAACGAGCTTTGTCTACCAACCGCTGTTAACATCCGGTCGCGAGGAATACTTTTAACACCCCACCCACCCCATTTTGAGGCCTATTATTCTTAAAATAAACACCAAAATCGCGTGAGCTAGCAGAAAGTCGGTTGAGATTTATTATTACTACATTTTTCCTTGCGTTTTCTTTAGAAACAGGTTTAGATTTAATGAGCTATTTCTTAAAAGGCGTTTTTCATGTAACGACGTCCTGGAGACTTTTTTTAGGGTTCCGTAACTAACTAAAACGGTCCCTATGTATTAAATATCGTTAACTATCCATGATGAAAGATAACTAATACAAAACTATTTACAGTAACAACAAAATTAAAGATTACTTATAAAATGTCAATGTAGAAATAACGGCCCCATGGCATCGTACCAAAGATGCTGGAAGCATTAGGTATAGTTTAAGTTATTTAAACTGAGCTCATGAATAGCCTTTGTTGGCGGTCTACGCTTGCAAATTTTGCAAAAAAAATGTCAACGCCACAGTATAAAAATGTTCATTGACTAATGAACTCTATCTTCTTCTACAATAGATTCCAAATTAGCTACGAGTTCAAATATCACACACTGCGCCTTGTACCTGGCTCGCTGGGAGAGGGTTTTAATTACTTTTTACCTAACCTTACCTAACATTTTTTAGCAAAATTTGCAAGCGACCGCAAACAAAGGCTATTCATGAGATCAGTACAATGGCCATTCATGAGCTCAGTTTAAATAATTTAAACTATACCCCGCTAGAAAGCAATACTAAGAAGCCGCCAGCTCTTTGGTCAACTGTGGTGTCGACAAGCTTTTTACAAAGCTCATTAAAAAGTTTTCGAGCGCTTGGACCCCATGGCCCAACACTCTCGACGTCGATTGCCATCTTTACAATGGTATTGACAGCTGAGACCCTAGTATTTATTGGCCTTTTTTGTTTCAGCAACAACAACAACATTTGTGTATTTGTTTGTTGTCAAAATGGGTTCTCAATAAAGGTCCTAACGGTTTCAATGATACATATTTACAAAAGGGGGTTTTGCGGTGGATCTACACGCATTTACAATAGCAAGTCGCATGGCACTGTTTTGGCTAAACAGCACGTCTATCGTTTAAATTATCTTACGGGCAATACATTAACTTTTCGAACGAGCGATCGACTAGCGTAAATGTCATCATCCCTTGCAACAAAAAAAATCGCATGAAACGTTAACGTAGTTCCCGCGTTGCGCTAACGCACGTTTACGTAAGCGACTCGCGTCTGACTTCAGTCTGTACCTAAAGTAAGCACCAGTTGAAAACGAAAAAAATGTATACAAACAATTTATTGAATTTGACATTGAATAATATGTTAAATTCAATACATTGTTTGTTTACATTTTTTTCGTTTTCAACTGGTGCTTACTTTATATGGTCTGTATCTTTAAACTCACTTTTATTTATCAGGAGCCGATGTTAATAAAGCTATGAACATTAAATCAGATTTTTAGTTTTCTTTTCAGTACGGAACCATACACAAGCTCTGGAAAACCTTTTCCTTGATGTGGCGCCTGGATTTATTAGGGCATCCATCTTGCTTTTAATCATGGCGGTGAAAAGTTGTCTATTTATCTATTTATATCCTCACAGATGATGCCACTGAGTACTGCATATTTAACGTAGGTAGTAAAAGTATGTCTTCACTGGCAGGGTAAAGGCGTAACATTTCGAACAAATGTGAAAGCATATAAACTGTGTCTTCAAATAGTGACAGTTGATACGTAAAAACTTGCGCTCAAAAACTTATGCGATTAGGTAACCCGCTGGTTTTATGACATCATGGAGGCTCTCTGGGGTTGACAGATATGCAACAAGGAGCAAGGTGCACTATTTTGACTAAGTAATGTACGATTCTTACCGAACGGGCCGGGCCGGGCCGCCTGGCGCCGCGTCGCAACGGGTGCGCTAGCACCCGGCGGCAGCCGACCGCGTTTTAATAGAGTGCAGTAGGCAAAAGCCGGACGGGGCCGGTCACATGTGACGACAGCCGATCACAGCCGTCCACGTCCGCGAGGAGCCGACCGGCGGCAAGTACATTCAAATATGAAATTTAATGTCTATATTAAAGCTTCCAATTCCTTTGGCAACTTGTAGAAAACGCGCAGGCGCGCTCCTGCCCGGCCCGTTCGGTAGGAATCGTACATGAAGGTGATTAACTAAAGATGAGGCGAGAGGATTGAATCAAAATGGTGATGAAGCAAGTAACTTTTATTGCCAAGGGAATTAATAATACATTATCTCGGCTAGCCTCGCTTCGGCGGTGGTAATACTGCTAGTAAGTCTCAAAAGGAGAAATGAATGGAGGATCTTTTAGTAATAGTAAGACAATAGTTAACGTACCTACAGTTAAATTTAAGTCATAAAAATTGTCCTGCATAGTGCCTGTATTCTGAAGAAAGCTGTCCTCGATTCTCCCCGGGATCCCAGACGGACTGGCGCCCGCCGCGCCGGCGACGGAGGGGCCAGAATGTTATTGTTAGGGGATACTGTGTATTGTACTTATAGCTATACTGACTGACTTCCGCTTGTTGCCAAATGGGACATTGTCGAAATCGACTACTGTTAAACTATCAGAATCAATTCAATGTTTTCAAGAACTGGCATTCGAGTACCTACTCATATATTTAGACGTTTTAAAAGACGTAACATGCATACGCACGTACCCTATCAATTTTGAATGAAATTCCACCCATCAAACCCACCAAAAAAATCTTAGTATGTTTACAGGAACAAAAATCAACCTACGAATTAAAAACAAAAATTCCGATGCCGGTAAAAGCACTGTAATTAAACACTAAACTTTGAACCTTGAACCCCTTAGTCATATATCTGCCTGGACTATTAGTCCTACTAGCTGTTGGCAAGTGGTTACTCGTCCATACAAACTTGATCTCACCCCCTTTCAAGAGGATGGATAGATGCAGAAATAAAAAGTATTCTATTTCAAATCTGATCGACAGTGAAACGGCAGGGCAGCACACAGATAGAAATTAAATGAAATAAGATTCATTTTATTTGCAATAATGGTATATGACGATATTGACAGTAATATAAAGAACCATACCACCTAGTGGCATGCAAATTAAAATACAAGAAATAAATAAACGTATTTTTTTCCACGATGTGATTCAATTAAGTATTATTGTTCAGAATGTTAAGAAACACAGACAAAGCTACTTTCGCATTAGTACGTATTCTCTACCGTATTATCGTACAATTCTTATCCAAGATCTCGTTTCCTTAACAAAAAAGCTACTCTGCGGAGGAAATTAAGCGTATCTCGGTGCCTACCCAGATAACGCTAATGCCATACCAAGCAAATTAAAGTGCTTGTACTTATTTATACACCGCATAGCTCCAGGCGCAAGATAGATAATGTATTAGGAATGCATGCAAGCAAACTTAGATCGTAATGATTTATTATTATGTTGGGATACTTATACTTTAAGCAATCTTGTTTTGCAGATATAAGATTTTTCCCATTTTTCCAGACTGGATTCTAGACTCACTTGCTTGTGATAACACTGTTACCAATTTCTCGCACCCCTTAATTGCTTCTGGTAACTGTGGCTACCAAGCAAAATATAGGCAGCCTTGATAAAAAAAATAAAGCAACCTAGGCTACCTACATCATTAAAATCTGAAAGCAAGTGAGTGGCATGGGAAATTTCGGCTGCATTAACACCGTAATTATGTAATTTTAGAAAGTTCCTAGTATATGTCCGTTACCTTGGCTGTAATTCGCTACGCGCTAATGCGGCTCACCCCGCCGGCCACCCGTCACGAAACTCTATTATATACCGCATAGCGGTGTCAAAATATATAATATGAGAGTGAGCGTTGAGGTGAGCTTAAAACAAGCTACAGAATAGGGGGGCTTGAATCGAACTGGTATGTACCTACATGTAGCCAGACGTCTTCTGTCCGAGGGTTAATCTGGGGAAGATGAGTAACATAATTCACGCCCCAACATGAGCGAACTAACGGAAAACTCGCGAAGACATTGAAATACGTTACGTAACTTTCAGATTGGCCACTGAACAGTAAACGAAACTGTGCCTTCACACTTCGTTGACGCCCAATCGGGCCAACTTGCCAAAGATTGTCCGCAGCTTTGCGTAACATAGCAAAAGGAGATATGTTAGGACAACGTCATACGTGTTGCTACATTGCGCTCCAAGGAGTCACTTGTACAATGTCCTACGTCTAAACTTTGAGTTCTTCCTATTGGTGAATGTATAACTACATAACTATTAGAAGGCAATGTTTTTAGGGTTCCGTAGCCAAATGGCAAAAAACGGAACCCTTATAGATTCGTCATGTCTGTCTGTCTGTCTGTCTGTCCGTCAGTATGTCACAGGCATTTTACTCTAAAACCATAAGGTGTATTTGAATAAAAAATTGAGGATAGGGTGTATTTTGTTAACCGCTACATAGTTTTGTAATGAAATTACTAAAAAAGATTTTTTTTAGGGGTGCACCCCATACATAAAACTGAAAGTCAAAAAACATTTTTTCATTGCAAGCCCACTTGTGTTACATCAATAGACAGGCCTTTCAAAATAAATATAAGGTTTCTAAGCAATTTTTTGGATTAAGTAAATAGAGTCGGAGATAATCGCCCCGAAAATGACTAAAATTGTGTCCCCCCCCTCTAATTTTTCAACCGTGTATTTTAAAAATATGAAAAAAATCATGCTCATAGGGATTATAAAATTCTACCAGCGAAATTTGTTTTCAACAAGATCGATTCAAAGGTTTTCGAGATATTTATAAAAAACTGCGTTGCTTAAAGAAAAGGACGTTTTCATGTCAGACCCATCATACCCCTGGGTGTAGGGTGGGACTGAACCATACCACCGTAGTGCTGTGCACTATATTATGCTTTATAATATCTATCCCAAAAGTCCTATTACCGTTATCAGTATCACGCAGTGTAGTTGAAAAAGTTAGACTACCGTTATCTGTACGAGTAAGTAACCTTTGATTTAGTATATAGAACTAGATGCACAATGTCAAACAAATATGCCAAGAAATGTGCCCCAGAACATGAACGAAGAATACTCTGGACAGGCTATGGTAATAATAATACCACGTGCGAGCGAGCTGGTAGCATACAAATCTCTATAAGTGTGACAGAAAGGGGAATATCATTCACTGTCCTTGTCATAGTTCCACTTTTTTTTTATTTGCCACAACTGATTTAGTATGAAGTTGTGCCACACAAACCATTACCCGTCCCGTAGTAAGTTGTTTATGACAAGTCATCAGCCATTTTAGGACCGGTTCTTAATTTAGCTGCATAAGAGCTTTTCCGTCCCTCACCGTGGCAACACGTACAGCCCGTCCATAGTATTCTAGGTTCATGGCCCCAGAATGACAGCTCTAGCTACATTTCATTAGTTGCTAATAGCGTTAACTTATAACCTGCATCAAGATATATGTTTCATAAAAAAAGAACTCAGTGTTTTAGCCCTTAAGCACCATATTAGAAAACCAACATCAAAAGATTAAATACTTTTTAGTTTATTGTGACATATAATGTGACTTGACTGCTCACGTCAAAACTTTAGCGTTTAGCGCTTAGCGAATGAATGGTCGCGTTATAAATTTTATTTATGTCAACAGAAAGCACAAATACATCTGGTTTCTTTATTTTACAAGTGGGGAATAAACAGTTTCAAATATTTGTACAAATATTATATACAAAACAATTGTTGAGATTTCCGTAAGTACATATAGTACAGCTGACAGAGTCCATAAAAAGAAATCATTTTAGTTTCCTTGAAATAGATTCAGTTTGTTAAATAATTGTATTTTCGACCTGCCCTTACTTTAAATACTTTCTTTTTTGCGATGTAATGTAAGCGTACAGTCAAGTAGCGATCAGCTGTCGATTTTATTAAAACGGTCCTGGGTTTTGAACGTCACTCTCATGATCACCCGACCAACCCGACATCTATAAAACGAGTATTACGAGATATAAGGTCAAAAATGAATGATGATGAAAATTGGCAACAATTAGCGCATTTCCAAATGATGTGTTGGGATTGTAATATAGAATTTTATCATAGTTCATTAATCACCTGGGTCACCGAGGACCTCTCTGATGATCTTGATGTGTAGAGAGAGCGTAGGGCATTGGCAGTTCGAAGCAATATGCTGGCTCGCAGGTTCGCACGGTGTACGAAGGATGTCAAAATAATTGTATTTAAAGCGTTTTGCCAGACTTTTTACACCTGCAGCCTGTGGGTCAAGTGCACGCAGAGATCTATCAATGCCTTACGTGTCCAATACAATTATGGTTTTAGGGTGTTGTTGGGGCTGCCTCGATTTTGCAGTGCGTCAGGTATGTTTGCAGAGGCTCGTGTGGATAGCTTTCAGGCAATAATGCGCAAACGAGTTGCCTCCCTGATGCGTCGCGTGCGGGACAGTACCAGCAGCCTCCTGAATACCATTATTGACAGACTGGATTGTCCGATAGTGGGACGATGGAACGCCATGCATATGGCTACAAATCGTGTCACATTTTTAGATTTTATGTTATTTTATTTTATTTGTAATTTTAATTTTATTCCTATTTATTGTTTTAATGTACCTAATGTGTGTAATGTTTGTAATGTCTTATGATATGGACTTGGTTCGAAATAAATGAATATTTAATTTAATTTAATTTAATTAATGCTATTAATTACCTTTTGCAAGGTCATGTCTGTCTGTCTGTCTGTCTGTCTGTCCGTCCGTATGTCACAGGCATTTTACTCGAAAACTATAGGGTGTATTTGAATAAAATTTTGAGGATAGGTGTATTTTGTTAACCGCTACATAGTTATGTAATGACATTACATAAAAAGTTTTTTTGGCGTGCACTCCATAGATAAAATTGAAACTCAAAAAAAAAATGCATTCCCACGTTTGGCACATCAATCGATAGGCCTTCCAAAATAAATATAAGGTTTCTCAGCAAATTTTTTGATTAAGTGAATAGAATCGGAGATAATCGCCCCGAAAGTCACTAAAATTGTGTCCCACTCCCCTCTAACTTTTGAACCGTGTATTTCAAAAATATGAATAAAATCATGCAAATTGTTTTAAACAAGATCGGTTCAAAGGTTTTCGAGATATTTCTAAAAAACCGCCTTACTTAAAGAAAAGGATGTAAGTGCCATATGATTTCAGTAAGGATACGACCATTTTAATAGGCACGGAACCCTTGTTGTGCGTGGTCCGACACGCACTTGGCCGCTTTTTTTTGTGTGTGTTAGCTGGCATATTAGTACATGTTACAATGGGTACGTATCAGAATGTCTGTAATTAAAAAACCTAACGTTACTAACCTACGCTCAAAATCCCTAAAATCTAAATACCTAATGGTTTTTTCACCTAAATTCATAATACCGAATGCTTGAAATGGCTACATATAGCAATGACTAAAATAAAATAAAATAAACTTATACCTAATAACCTACGTTCGATATCACTTAAATACCTAACGATTTTTTTTTTTATTGTTTTGTTTTTCATAAAAAGGTAGCGTATGTCACCCGGAGCATTATTTAGGCACCCGATATCGGGTTCCTGGCGCTGAATGGGTTAAATGCTAACGGAGGAACACACGTAAATTCAAACATAGACTGCTAAAGTCATACCCCTTCCTTTCGGCTCCGCCGTAGTCGGGTAAAAAGTGAATTGCACATCGAAAAGAAAAGCTGTGTGCTGTGTCGCAACAAAAAAGCCGTAGATAAATGACTGTTTGGAATAATTTTATTTTAGTCGTCCCATTTTTCAGTTGGCGTGTCCGCCAACAATTAACTCGGACTCATATTTGTCTACAGGCCTTTATTCACAGCGCTTACTCACGACTCACGTCACAACCACCAGTGTAGCATAACCTTTGCTCACGTATAGTTCTTAAGAATCTCACGTTCAAGTTATAGTGACTAGGGATGGTGAGGTAAGTCGACTGGTAATGGGTCGCAGAGCTGGTAATGAGCGCACTGATTCATGGTTCACAGAGGCCATCCACTGAACCTATAATTGTCACTGTAAATGTAATGTACTTCCTAGTATTAATTTGGTGTGATAGTGATTCAAACTCTGTAATTAAAAAATCCATAAACCTATTTCGTGTAAACTAGTGGGATTCAGTGTTACTGAGAAAATCTCTGTTACAATGACCGGTCCCACGCTACCCACATCCAGAGGACTCCCGCGACAATTACCAGATCATCAGTTCTCCTTGTGGGCGGTCTACCCACGCTGCGCTTGGACGTCAGCAATTCAGAGGGCTCGGTTACCTTGGTTCTGTTGCGGATAGCCTCATTTCTGATGCGATCACGCAGATAAACTTCCAATATAGCCCTCTCCATTGGGTGACTTTGAGCCTTCTTATGAGGCCCGTCGTATGCGATCACGTTTCAGTGCCATATGTCATCACTGGCACTGAAATGTGACAGACACTGGTCAAAGACTCTCTTCTTGAGAGGCTGCGGAATATTGGACGAAAACATGTGTAGACTATAGTTTTCTACATACGGTGGGGCGGAATTTGTTTGCAGTATTTTGTACATTACTGAGAGCTATTTGATATCGCCCTGATTTCTCTACGGACCGGTATACTGACAATTTATTGCGCAGAAGTGGGGCGGTAAGCATAAAATTCTGCATTTACTTGGGTGCGTACCTACCGCCTCTGCGCATCCTGCATAATAAGGCTGTAGACTCATGTTAAATCTGATAACGTAATGTTGCTAAATGGATAGTAAACATCAAATTACAAATTATAAATTAAAAAAATATAATTCACACCATAAAATGATGGTCCCTGAAAGTTTATTAAAAATATGGCATTTTGTATTGTACAAGAGAAAATTTAAAACAAAATTGTATGATAAGTATGGACCTAAACGCAGTATTTCGCGGAGCGAAACAGCAAATTAGTTGTCCAAAAGCCTTTGACAATTTTTTGGCCATTGGTTGTAGTTGCAGATTGATCGTTAATTGTAGTTGTGCCCATACAAACATGTGTTCCTCTCCAAAATCTTGTTCGAATAGCATTTTAAAACAATCTGCTATTCCCGCAATCAAGCAGCACTCGTTGAAACCTAGGCGCGCAGTCAAGAATTTGCAGTTCTGCACTGACTCTTCAATCACATTTATAATGGGATATGTATATTTTTTTCAGTAATCACTTAAGAAAACTGTGTAAAACACGTTCGAGGCTCAGCGGGCCGATAACAATCTTTAAACGAACGCTTTCGCGCCAAATATCTTTTAGAGCCGCTGGCAATCTTCGGTCGTTAGCCACTCCTACTTGCGTTGGTGCTGGGCAGCAAGGGACTAGCGACAAGCGAGAACTTCAATGTCGCAATGTTCTCGCATTGAGCTAATTTCATTTAATTTCGTTTATTCAGTCACAATTTACATTGTATATGAATTTTAGGTACCTGCATAAAAATGTCATAAGAAACTTTTATATTAAATACACAAAAAAAGGAAAAAAAGGATGAAATTCGAGCTTACAATTACATTTCAATATGGATAGGTATGTCAATTAATAAATTTAACAAACAGGTGCACAATTACAAATGGAATTAATGATACAGTCAAAAACAAACAAAAAAAAACTAGTTAGATACTCTTATTAATTAAGTATTATAATGTACATTATTATTAATGATCCCCGTGTGGTAATTTCAAAAACCCCTGTCCCCGTGTGGTGTCGGGTAAGAATTTCACCACCCCCTTTCTTCCCGTGGGTGTCGTAAAAGTCGACTAAGGGAGCAGGGTTGAAGTGTGTAGTGGGCGATGGGCTAGCAACCTATCACTGCAATATCGCATTCTGTCGATCTTTCATACCCGCATTTATGCTAAAAGTGGTGCTGGAACGTAAGTTTCATGTGCTCTGCCTACCCCTTTTGGGAATAAAGGCGTGAATATATGTATGTATGTATTAATATGTTTAAATGATCTTTGTCGTTTAAGAATTTAGCTACAGTATAATTAATAAGACTTCCTCAGGAGTAAAGCTTTGAGCCTTACATTGAATACGCGAGAGTCTATGATTGATTTAATTTCAATTTCAGTTTGTTAAGCTGACGCATATTTCGATATCATTTTGAAAGAAATCCGCCTATAAGAAAGGCACTGAAGCCGTTTGTGGCCTTTGCTGGTGACTGTGGCATTTCCATTCACCCTATTCAAATCGGTCAGTAAGTCTGAAACTAAAATACATGCAAAGATTTGTTCTTAGGAACCATGTCACCGACTAAAAAAAACTATACATTGTACGTAGTTTTTCCTTAGAGAGAATCATCATTATCAACATCACATCAGCCAAAATACGTCCACTACTGGACATAGGTCTCACCCAAAAGACCAGAATCCCTAGCCCTAGCCCCAGGGGAAAAAAAACTGTTAGGTTTTTAGGTGAACTGCGACCCCACAGCGCGCGAGCCGAGCGAGCGAACCAAGCGTGACGTGGTAGCGTCCGGCGAAGCCCATAACCGAACATTATCATTTTTACCTAGTTGAATATAAAATAATTGCCGCTAGGTTCGCCTGAGTGATCGGGGTCAGGTGATTAACGTGGATAACGTGGTCCTTTGCCACCCGCATCTGTCCACCCTGTTGGGGGGTTAGAGAGAATATTACCCGCTACCTCTCGTCCTGTGGGCCTTAAAGTTAACCCGCTGATAACAGCGGTTCCGGCGCGGCTACCCTTTAACGAGCGCTATCATTTGAATTCATTTATAAGCTCTCAACAATGCCCATGATTGCAGGTTGGCTTGATTAAGTGAATTGATTACAACTTACACCTGTTTGGATTGGATAAGTTTGAGAAAAGTTTGAACAACGTCGGCGATATTGTATCAAAGGGTAAAGCGATCGATTACGTAACGCTCCGTACGTACGATTTATTCAAATGCCACTTTGCGTTAGTGTAACGCTCGCAATTACTCAAAGTTACGCATTTAAATTCATTCGTTATTATTAGTTTCTGTTTATCCCAATGGTTGACTGGTAGAAAATGCCTTATGGCATTAAGTCCGCCAATCGTACCTTTATTTTAATATTTATGCAATCATGTTTAAATAAATAAATAAATTGGGACTAGAACTCAATTTGAGACATACGATTTGCATTTCAGTTTGATTCGTTCATGTGCGCGTCGCGTTGGTCCAAGAGGAAGTAATTTTCACACGTTGTTTTTAAAACCGAACTCAATGTATATTTATATTGTAAAGAGGAAAAGTATGTGAGGTTGTAAGGGGTAATCCCAGGAACAACTAATACGAGATTTCCAAAGAGTGGACGTAAGCTATATTTTATCGAAGACGCGCAGGCACCTAGTTTATAACCTTAAGTTTCTAACGAAACCAAAGCAATTATTACTGCTTTTCAAGCGACTGTAAAACATGAGTAGGTTCTCAATTCGTTGGAAGCTTTTATTTATTATGTATGTTCCATGTACGTTCCCCGATAACTCAAAGATACCTGGACCGTTTTCTAAAATGTTTACTTTTATTTTGAGAGAGTATCATGTCATGAGGTCACGATCTGATTATGGAATCCTGGAGAAACAGAGGGAACTCTTCAGATTTCAAGTCGGTCATAAAGTAAATCAGAGGGGTAATCACGTGACGTTTTGAAGTTTGAACACACGTTAGGACAGCTTAACTGTGATTGCGATTTTCCATATAAAATTTGTTATTTCGATATACCTAACGTTTCTACGTACAATGCGTAACGTGATCACCTGCAGATGAAACAGTATTACCAGGGGCCGTAGAAAAGGTTACAATGTAAAAAAGTTACATGTCTGGGCCCCCTGTCCTCCCTTAACTTGCCTTTTATTAGGTATGTAAGTAAAGTAAGCTCTTCTTGATGTATTCCTGCACTACCTATTTACTATTATATTTTAGATTTTTCCTGCTACACAAAGGTTGTCTGGAAGAGACTTTAAAGCGATGAGGCGGTAAGGCCGCCGCTTTTAACCTTTCGGCAGGACGATCGCTCTTAACACTTTCGCAACCGGACTGAAAATGGAACAATTGACCAGAAACCCACAGAATTCGCTAGGCGTGTAAGTTTAATATTACTGCCCGCCTAGCGGGCTCAGCCGGCATCTGAGCAAACATAACGAGTGCTCGCTAGGCGGGTTCGCGGTTGCAACGTGTTAAGCCGTTGCTTGAATAGACTTGTTGTTACCATTCTTTCTATGTTTCTTCCATATTGTGGTGCAATAAAGAGTAAGTAGTTATTATTTTTATTATGTGTTCTCTGTTGTTTGTTACAGCACCTGACCCGATGCGGTGAACCACGACCACCATGCAGCAATGCTCACTATTCATTCTCACACTCCTCTGCGTTTCAGTCAAAGGTTAGCCAAAATGGTTCATGAGTCACTAGCTTTATGAGAGATACGCGTCAACACTAATACGCATACGCATACATCTTGATCAACAGTGTTGCCGCGTAGTTGAGTTTGGTGGGTTCAACTTTCGTTTGCCAAGTTCTATTACTCTAAAAGAAAGAAGGCAATATGCCTAGTGACGAAAATCCCATTCAGATATCTCAAAGAATTACGAAGCTACAAACGTTTTAGTATTGCTTGTAAGATAGAGAAAACGCTCGCAGATCGAAGTGTCACGATCTGAGAGCGTCATAGTAAATGACAATCGTTTCATATGAAAGTGAATTTTAAAGAAAAGGGACCGAATATATTGAATAATGCAGCCATAATACCACTACGAGTTATAGAGGTGTGTGATGTTGTGTTTCGTGTAGTAAGGTCGCCAGGGTTAATAAATGAAATAAACAATTTTTATTCTGCGAGTACCTAAGCCGTAATGGGACTTTTACGAGTCAAATACAACCAGCGTTTCTGATGAAAGAGAATACCGCTGTCAAGAAGAAACGCCGAAATTCACTGTCTCGAGAGTGAAAGACATTCAAGTAGAATAGAACACTATACCCGTTATGCCCTTGTTCGGTGCAGACCCCATTTATATTACACCGTGTATTGGTAAAAAAAAACGTATTTAAAATAATCTAGCAAGAAGTCGGAGTTCAAGTCTAACATAACATATTATATGGTTCTTCGACTGAGATAAGACTTGGAGGCCAATTTTAGTTCTTAATATTATCGTAGAATATTATCGTTAGTATTATCGTAGATACTTAAGCTGACTGTAAACATTTTATTACAGATATATCAGGGAGTTGGGAGGAATGGTGGACGTACGATGGAATTTCTGGTAAGTTGTATTGAAATATCCTTAAGGTAAATGCCCCAATGTTTGATATCTTCATTCCAATACTTTATACCGTGCGGGGACCCGCCCACCCCTTCCCAGGAAAAAGCCTTTGAACGGGTTAGTCGTTCGTTTAATAGCCCAAATCACTTGCTGTCCTTGATTGGTTGAAAACTCATTCATTTAACTTAGCCGTATGAAGAGGTTTGTCTTACGGGGCGCTACCACTTCTGATAGAAAAACCCTTTCGAAGGGCTTTTTAAGCGCTTTTTAAAGGGTTGAAGCGCTTCCTTGTGTTGAATACCCATTCGTTGTGCTTTAAAAGCCAAATGAATGGGTATTGAGGAGCATCGGCATTGGTAAGCAAACCCTTTCAAAAACCCATTGAAGGGGATACCGTATTGGAGCGCTTAATTAGCCAAATGAATGGGTTTTGAGGAGCATCGGCTTTGGTAAGCAAAGCATTACGAAAAACCCTTTCAAAAACCCTCGAAGGGGATACCGGGCGGGTCCCTTACCGTGTTCCTCACACTGCATTGCTATGCATTCAGATTGAAGGTCTCGAGCTCTGGGCGTTTAGGTACCTTGAATAAAAAAAACATGTGACTAAATTCGAGAACAAACGCATTATTTACTTTTAATCACAATAGTGAACATCAAAACGACACGGCCATATCAATTCTCATTCATTGTCCTAATCACGTTCACTCGAAAAACTACGGACGGTAATGACGGTAGGGTAATGACGAAGATACCATCTTAATGGCGCGCCCGTATCATTACACTGGATAGTGTCCGACCCGTGACATTTATCTACATTCAAAGGCACATTGAAATCTGATGACATGGTAATGATCATGTTTGTGATTAAATATTGATCGTGTGAAATATTTAACTTTTGAGAGACTTTAAATTGATATACTTTTGTACTTATTTCTGAACATTAAAAATTTTAGAAATAAATTGTTTTTCTTAAGGTATCACTAATACTTTTCATCGAGATTGATTATTTATTCAAAATATAAGCATAAGATATGGTACAACAACAATCAATATAATATTGCAAAATATAATATGGCAAACATCACTGCACCTAGCTAATATTTTAAATAGCCCAAACGCTATTAATTGGCAAAGTGAAGCAAAGACTATTTTACCTTTTCGCTGATCAAAACTACTCATTAATAATACATGCCATTCTAATATAAATAGTATATATAAAGTGCAATTTCAGATACATGCTCCGCTATTAGCGCTGTCGCATGCACGGCAAGGTTTTGTTATAGAAAATGTATTTTACTTTATCATAAAATACCAAAAACAACGGCTGTGAACACCGAACAATTAGATTACGTAAATAGAAACCCTGCACGTATAATTATACTTCCCTAATTATGCTCTATTATCTCCAATCTCCTCTAATAATACTTTTCTATTACTACTCACAGCTAAAAATAAATTATTCTGGTTTGAGTTTCACTCCTACTGACTACCATTTGACTAGATAGTACAATAATGACTGTGCGTATGCGTACATATTTTATTTATTCGACCTACAAAAATCTCCTAATGTAACGGTAATGACAGAACCCTGGTAATGACACAGCTGAGACACCCTGACGTTACGTACGTTCCAATGCACTATGATGACCAAATTTGCGGTCCCAGATTTCTATTGAATTGGATAGTATTACATGGGCTCGAATAGCTTTTCTGTTTGACTAGTGAGGGTAATTTTGGTACGTCATCGTTTTAAATATGCCCGGTCAGCTCTGAATTCGTTTGAATGTTAATTCAGTCGTAAAATGAGGGTTTAGTGAAATATAGTTATTATGTCGATACAGAACTCTGGTGGAAATGATTATTTAGCTCAATAGCTGTTTACTTTTTATTTTTTGTAATTATAAATGAGGAGGGGTGTAAGAGAAGAGGTAGACCAAGAAAATGATGGGTGGACTTCGTGAGAGACGGAAGAAAGTGTTTGATAAGTTGGCGGGCCATAGAGAGGTATGTAAGAAAAAAAAAAGCTGCGCCGACCCCAAGTAAATGGGACAAGGACAAGCGAATGATGATAGTCTTTGTGGTTCGAAAAACATTGATTATGTAATTAACGCAACTGATTCTTGCAAATAAGCCTACATGAGGCTTCAGTAAGAATACAGCAATAAATGTATTAGCATAAGTTTATATTTTGAATAAATACAAGTAAAAAAAAAATGGTTTTACGGTCTATGCAAAAACAGAGACTGATTCAACGCGGATTCACTCGAAACATTAGTAACAATTTTGGATGTAACAGTTACATTTCTTATTCAATACAGCATTAGGTATACCGATGTCCTATAAGGAAACATGCTTAGCTAAAGCTTGTAATGTGTGTAAACATAACAGAGGCTTACGTACTTTTAAATCTAGATCAATGTGTTAATAAAGTTAAATTTCATATTGTCGTATGTTTCGTGTATTTGAGGTACATTATCGAAGTCAAAGTCAAAGTTAATTATTTTTCATAGCGTTCACTCAGGCGAATACCTATACATATAGTGTATCACGACTAAAAGATTTTAAAATTTACTGCCATATATCTGTAAATAGCTATGAATACGTTTCAATGCTCTGAGTCATAAGATTCAAATTACGAACTTATTTGTATCACAAAATTTCACTGTTTCTCCTTTAAATATAGGTTTTTAGGATAGATTTTACTATACCCTAGTTCTACAGGTGTGGTAGTAACGTAGTTCAGAGAACTATAAATGAGCCTGAAAGTATTTACAATCGTTGGCAATCGATAACTTTCCAACTTTACTGCTAACTGTAAACTTTTCTATTCCAGCATTGCTTATCTTTAGATCGCTTCGCGTGCTTTTTAGGATATTGAATAAAGATCGGGATACACCAGACTCCATAATATATACGAGTATATACTTAAATTATAAAGAGGAAGAACCTGTGTAATTGCAGCTTAGTAAGTTTTGTAATCATTCAACTACGTGTAGAATTGACTTTCGGGATGGTTATAGGCTTTATTTTGTCCCGCGGGTTTGCTTGCGTTCCTAGTAATATAATGAAGAGGAAATGTCCGTGAGACTGTAGATTTGTATGTTTGTATGGGTAACCAATCTCCGGAACCACATACCTGATTTCAAAAAATATTTCATTGGATTGGATTGGACTTTTATTGATGGACACATGCTATATTTTATTTGCTTGTGTGCGTTGCAAAACCCGGGCAAAGCCGCGTGGGCAGCTAGATTTTTTTTATTAAAATGTGAATGTCAACATTCATCATCATTATGCATGCATGCATATTATTTAGCCTGTACTCGAAGTACTCTAATAAAGAGGTGAGGCTAAGCGAAGGAAAAATTAAACAGTATCCAGCTGAACTAGCATTCAGTCCTCGCTTCTTCTCCCAAATGGGAAAGCTTAATAGTATCACACGACTAGCTTTCAGTCCTCACTTCTTCTCCCTAATGGGAAAGCTTAATAGTATCACACGACTAGCTTTCAGTCCTCACTTCTTCTCCCTGATAGGAACACTTATTAGTATCATACGACTAGCTTTCAGTTCTCACTTCTTCTCCCTGAAAGGAACACTTAATAGTATCACACGACTAGCTTTCAGTCTTCACTTCTTCTCCCTGATAGGAACACTTATTAGTATCATACGACTAGCTTTCAGTCCTCACTTCTTCTCCCTGATAGGAACACTTAATAGTATCACACGACTAGCTTTCAGTCTTCACTTCTTCTCCCTGATAGGAACACTTAATAGTATCATACGACTAGCTTTCAGTCCTCACTTCTTCTCCCTGATGGGAAAGCCTAATAGTATCACACGACTAGCTTTCAGTCTTCACTTCTTCTCCCTGATAGGAACACTTAATAGTATCATACGACTAGCTTTCAGTCCTCGCTTCTTCTCTCTGATGGGTAAGTTTAATAGTATCACACGACTAGCTTTCAATCCTTGATTCTTCTCCCTGATGGGAAAGCTTAAAGGCATCACACGACTAGCTTTCAGTCCTCGCTTCTTCTCCCCGATGGGAAAGCTTAACAGCCCACTACCTAGAAAATGCCGGTTTTGAGTATGTCACTGCCATCCGGATCTTGAGCTAGTCTTACCTAGGAGTGGCCTAAGGACATGTCCTTCCTAGAGTTGTTAACACATGGAGGCGGTTAATTTCGAATGTTTCTATATTACCTATATCAGTCTCCTCATTGATAAACGATTCAAGCTCAACTTATTAAAAATACCGCCAAACATGTTCAATTATATCTGTCATTTATTTAGAAATTTACGTCTGTATGAAACAGAAACAACAATTTTTACGACTAGGTAACTAAACTATATCTGAGGGTTGTTTATTTCTGATTGTTTTATTTATTTAAACTTTATTGCACCATAGGTACAAGGCACAAATGGCGAACTTGTGATTTGAGGGTATTAGTTCTTTGAAATATTGAACACTTGTTAACATTATTGACAGTCTTTTGTGACTCTTTTTCTATTAAGTACCTAATTATTTTGGCTCAAATACTCCTTATCCACGTTAAGCCTGATCCCCAAGGGGAAAAAACGGTAAAATTGTTAGGTGAACTACGAAGCTACAGCACAACGCGCGAGCCGAGCAAGCGAAGCGAGCGTGACGCGGTAGCGTCCGGCGAAGCGCCTTAACCGAACATTATCATTTTTTTCTAGTTGAATATAAAATAATTGCCGCTGATTCCCCTGGGTAATCCGGGTCAAGTGATTAACGTGGATAGCGTGAGTTTTATGGTGACAGATTTAAGTAAGCTTTTGTTCCTCAGGTCCCGGTTTCTGGGGTCTGATCAACCCGCAATGGAGCATGTGCAACAAGGGCCGCCGGCAGAGCCCCGTCAACATTGAGCCGGACAAGCTGCTCTTCGACCCCTGGCTGAGGGACATTCAGTTCGATAAACATAAGGTACGTGGAGCGGGTAATGAGGATGGTGCAGCTGGTAATGAGTAAGCATAGAAAGTACAATTCTTTATGGCACGTTAATGAGATGCCTTTTTACATCAGCTGTTAAAAATCACGAATCAGTCGAATGATGTTTATTTTTTATTTTTTATACAACGGCGGTGGCAAACAAGCGTACGGTCCGCCTGATGGTAAGCGGGCACCGCAGCCTATAGACGCATGCCACTCTAAAGGAGGACGTTGCCAATCCTTGATACGTTTGAGGATTCATCGTGTTGACAGCTGAAGGAACAAATTCTCTTGCTCTCAACACAAAGCATCCTAGGGAGCTCTGGCGACCTTGCTCACCTCCAGGAACACAACGCTACTACAGAGCAAGTATTAGTGTTATTATGGCAGCGGCTGTAGCCTTCTGCTAGGCGTGTAGACGTCCCCAGTTGGGCTGCTCCATTCGAGCGGGATGACATTTCGCTGTGCCCTACCTCACTTCATCATAAGCGTACGGCTAGCCTGATGGTATATAAAGCCGGCTGTCCACATTGGGCCAACGTTGGTGCGTGAGCAGAATGCAGCTATGCGTTAGAGGAAGGGGGCTTTATTTCGTTCCCATTGGTTTGCATAGCTGCATCCTGTTCACGCGCCAACGTTGGCCCAACGCGTACAGCCGGCATAAGCTGTCATGTTGGCCTACAGACGCTAACAACTCCAGCGGTGTTTCATGCCTGTTTTTCAGCACTTGACACCTAGAGCGCTGTCCCAAGCAGGCAATTAGTATTAGGAGAACAATATTTCTTTGCTATTCCGCTAAAAAACGTGCTGGTCTATTAGTGAAGATAAGATGCAACTATTTGCGTAAAAACATGCAAAAAATTACAGCAAACCACCACCAATAATGACAAAAACCTCGACACGTGTTTCGCCTCTCTACGAGGCATCATCAGGAAAGAAATATTGTTCTCCTAATATATCATGGACTTCCGCAAAGTAACACCTGATTCAATAAATTATCAGGCAATTAGTGTTAGAAAGTTGCCTTTAAAAACCTACTATTATGATATTTGCACGAATCAATACTTTCCATAAAACTGATTTGATTCACGTTTAAATCATTAACAGACTCGCAATTCCATCGAATGGGAGTAAAGCTTTTACCGGCATAGTTTTTAGAACACGCGTCAACAATTTTCAAACACGTCAACCCGGCCAATAGCTTCCAGGAATTTTTATTAACACCGAACATGAATGGGAGGTCTATCTGACTCGACTTATCGAAATGATATCGGTATGTTTTCTGTCGCGCGCGCTTACACACGCACCAAGTCTAACGGGTCAGAGCGAGAGCGCGCTCGATCTATATTGATAGTTAGACTATAATGTTTTCAGTACACGCGTTCGTATATGTACATTAGGTTTTAAGCCGCTTCATCTAACTCAATTGATTCCCGGAATTTTACTAGCACAGAATATGCAGAGAATTCCCAAAAACAAGTTAAAACGTTATGCTTTAACACCGGAGCAAAAGTCCGAAAAACTGCAGCTAGATAAATCAAAGCGTTCCGATATTCATCCTAGTTCAAAAGGTAGTATGTTACTGCGACGCTTTTATAAACATAGGTGTTTTTGACTTTGCAGGGAATCACGATATAAAGGTACATACGGGCTGGTAAATGTGAATGTGAGTGTTTATTTATGTTATTATAGGCACGTGGGCTTTACGATTTGTCGTAAAAATATCCATTCCTCTTGGTTTTTTTTTCATTTTTAATCGGTTTATAGTAAATATACATGTGCAGATGCAGAAGCAAAAATGCATTTTTTTTTTTTTTAACTGAATTCAAAAAATGGCCATCAGGTTAGGATCTGATCATAGAATCCTGAAGAAATCGACAGAACTAACTTTTAAAGTACATTATTATTATTATTACATCCATCCAGTTGCCTTCAGGACACTACAATTACGCATCATTGCTTTGAATATGTTATAGGCTGCTGTTTTACATTTTTAAGTTTTGCATTTCTGTAGTTTGCAAATAAAACAAACAAAACAAACATGAAGAACTCAGACCTCTGCTTAACACAATAGCGCCATCTTTGGGTGCCGTTCCACTTTGCTCATAGATGGCGCTATTGTTTTAAACAGAGCTTAAAGTGCTATACAAAACTAATCATAGAGTGACCTTGTACTTGTATATTGAAATTAGGTCCAGCAGATTTATGATTTTAATTCAAGGTGAAAGGGAAGGCCTTTATGGATTTAGAGAGATTTTAAGGTATAACATCTTTATTTCATCATTTTAATGCAACAGTTGTAGGAAATCAACAAACAATCAAGCGATTATTACTTCAAACTAAAACCCTAGAAAAGTTTCAGATCAAAGTGTATTATTTAAGTATCGCAATGCTGATCTGTTAATGGACACAGAAACTCTTTAATAGATAAAAGCAATCAGCAGAGAATCATGGCAGCAAGTGCGTTAAACACTTTAAAAACGAATCAAAAACGACCCCTTAACACATAGAACGTTACACATTTCTCAAACTTCTTATTCGGCATCTTAAGGGGGTCCCATACGCCAATGACCTTCGAACTGAATCCCTTAGTTTTCTAACGTTTTTTTATCTTATTTTATTAACAGCAACGGCTTTAAGCAATATAGTATCCCATATTTACTTCAAAGTTCATTGTTTTCGAGATGTTTGGCATCAAAGTCGACCAATTTTAGGCCAAAAACCTGGTTTTCTGGCCATAACTTTTGTTTTAATAAGTAAGATTATAAAAACGCATATCAAAATTATAGGTTAGCTCAGTATGCATGAGTAGGTATGAGTTTCGGATGTATATAAAAGTTTTAATGAGGATGAGGTGTCGGGTTTTGTATTTTTACAGACATTTCTTTAAAAATGGTTACATAATTCTGTATTAACATTTTTCAAGTTATCCAATATCAAAAATGTTAAACAGGAATCAAACTTTCCCATATCTGCACCTGGAAAGCTAGCTTGAATAAACCGAGGACGAGTGTCGAAATAAAAACTACTTTCGTTGATTTTTGATGGGAGCCCCTTAACAACTTGGTTGCTCTTCTACTGTTAACCATAGCCTTTGCCAAATCCAAATAAACTAAAGTGGCACAGGCACAAAGCCTAAATCACACTCGCAAGAACGGAATTGCCTATAAAAAATGCAAGGAGCACCACACTAGGCTGCCAATCTAGCTCTAACAAAACACTAACGGACTGAAACGGACACCATTCCAGCTTCAACCGTTAATACTTTAAAGCCTATAATCGCTTGGAGTGTCTGGCTAATGAATATTGTAACGGCTCAGTTCATGCAGAATTATTCATTTAGAGTGAATTACCGAGGTAATGCTATGGAAATGTATGCGTGCGATAGCCTATCACGCTGGATATCGAAGGAGTTTTTGCAACATAGGTACACTGTTGGGTTAATGCGGCTGACTATGTATTCTCGAACGTGATTTACATGGGTGCAGGCCCTTTTTACTCATTTAACACCAATCACTTTGCGAGATTCAGCAGCAACATAACCTTGCCATGATATGGATATGTCATCTGGGCACATAAACTGGTTAAACGAGCCGATGTAACAGCTACGTAATTGCAAGTTTAACGTCACTGGTAAAGTTAAAAAATGATCTTTTTCGCTTTTCTGTAAAATTTTAAAAATCCCTGTGTGGTCCATAGCTTAACGGTTCGTTCATACGTTAGGTAGATGGAAATAAAATGTAATTTTGAGTTGTCCTAACGTTTGTTTAAAAAATGGAAAAACAGAAAAGTTTAGTGTGAAAAGTTGTTTTGTATACGGCCCCTTTATAGTAAAATTGTATTATTATCCCTGAACCGTATTAAGTTTAGTGGTACGAGTAGCCTAATGTCGGATGCAGGTAAGCCGTGAAAAGCGGGGATTACGCGGGCGGTCGATTGGTGCTATCGCTTTACGTTGTATACCGCCGCAGCTACATTTGTCTCCTTACTTAATTTGTGTATGCAATAGAACGAAAAAGGATTTAGTAACAAAATAATTCAGGGTATAAGGTTGGTTGGGAATTCAGTGGAAATAGGCAGTGTCATTTTATATTATAACTTTTTTGGTCGTGAGATACTGCATTTTTAACGAATGGTAAACCGAAAATAAAGTAAGTACCTACATAATTGTAAAAGCTTAAAAAGAAAAGACGACTAAAACTACTAGGTTACAGTGACCAGCTTTAGGATCTGCCATTACAAAGGCATCAAAAATATCTGACCAGTCCTAACGGCCCTAGAAATAAAGTCGTGTTAGATATTTATGCACACTTTAAGTTTGTGAGTATGACGAGGGCTCTTAGGACCGGTAGTGTCATTTTATACGACTTTATTTTATTTAAACTATATTATGTAAGTAAATTGCCCTTCAAAATTTGCCAACCATTTTTCAGCCACTCGTCGGCATCGGATTTAGCTGAAATATGGTGTACTTATGTTGAGCTTTGAACTGAACTACCCAGCTCATCTGGTGATGGAGACAGAAGGTGCCCATAGCCACTCATATCATTAACATCATCATCATATCAGCCAAAAGATGTCCACTGCTGGACATAGGCCTCCCCCAAAGAGTGCCACAATGACCGGTCCTGCGACCACACTGCGCCTTCCGGTACGTGGTCGCTTTTGCCTCATAGCGCTTGGTATCGGAGTCGTTCACCTGTGTGAACACAACATGCCTCCACTGTGATCGGCCCTTAGCCAATGCCTCCCATTCGGACGGCTGTATATTAGTCCTCTTCATGTGACGTCATCAAAACACTTGCACTCTGATGAACACTCACCCTTAAGCTAGTGCCTAAAAAGCTGAGCCCACCACGCCTAGTATTAGTCATGTTGACGTTGATCTAATGACGACGTTATCTTGTATTTATAGATCATAAAGCCGCGGGGGGTGGATCCTATCAATCAATGGTCGCACCTTGATTAAATCCGGAAAGTTACGCTTTGAGTGGAGATGACGTATTGCGCGGTGACACGCGAACTATGACTTACGATCGCTGGATAAGGCGTCAAGACTTCTGCGTACCTGACAGCAAAACTATACAGGCTGTTAGAACATACGAGCAAGGATTGAAGATTTTGTCCATAATCCGGAATAGAAAAACAGAAGAAATGTGCGTAGTTTTTTTTATATGCTCAGTTTTTAGGTCATTATCCTAGTCTTTTTCCCGGTTGTGCCCTAAAGGAGCTCGAGCTCCGCTTTGGCACCTAATCCCAGGATTTGGCGTGTGCACTCGTTTTACGAAAGCGACTCGGTATACGAACCCACGACCTTGAGACTGAAACTCTAGTGCCTTACCGCTTGGCTAAAGTAGCTCTCAGTTTTGAGATAATCACTCGAATATGGCAATAAGCGCTCCTGAGTCACCAAACCGTGTCGAGGACGGTGACATGAGCTCTGAACCTTTTTTTTCGCTACGTGGAAACTAGCTCGATGGGTTGACGACATAAAAAAGACCGCGGCTCATTTCTGGATGAGACTACCACGGGACCGGCATAAGTGGCGTACTCGAAGAGAGGCTTATGCTCAGTAGTGGGCGATTACAGGCTGATTATGGTGATAAATGATGATGACGTGGGACTCACTTAAATATAGCAAACCCACTAAAACCACACCGGCGTTTTCCCTCTTTTGGCTGAAGGGGGACGCCATGGCATTGCGAGCATTCTACCGTGACGCCCCTAATGTGCTTTGAAACTGCCACATTTCAAAATCTAATCTATATCCGTGTTGCCCTATTTTAGCTCGCTATTTGGTGATACAGCCGCCAGTGCTATCATTCATAACACCGCCAAATTAAAGTTAAGTGCGTCCGTGATAGTAGCTTTTAATATTCAGCGTTTTACGCGTAATGGGAATTTGAATTAGTTTTGCGACTTGACTACATTAAGAGGATTATTATGAAGGATAATTAATGTTTTAAACACATGTATTTCATGATAAAATTACAAGATTTTGCGTTATCGACAGAACTAATAAAAATGTAGGTAATATTTGGAAAATCTGAAAGTCAATCTGATTCGTTATTTTGTAATCGGTCACTTCCAATTCCAGCGTAACAAAAAAGCGCGTCGGAGGTGTACAACATTGGTACTATAATATTGAAATGCCAACCTGTCGAGTCAGATTGACTTACAGACTTCTCAAATACGAGATGACATGTTTCTCTGTACGCCTGATCCGGCGCGTACGCTGCCTTCCGCAACTTTTCTTGCTCATATCGACGAAGCCTCATAGAACGTGCATATGGCCAAGAAAAATATAATTTGAGGATTCTCAATAGAACATTGTTATTGAGGCTAGAAAGTAAGCAATAAATGGACGAGTGAGTTGAGACGAGTCCAGTCCATTTATTGCACTTTTGGTCGATACATTACATAGACCTTTTTACGGCTAATGCGAGGAAATAGCAAATAATAATAAAGGAAAATTAAGATCATAATAAACCAAAGACCGAGTTGCATTATGCTTAAGGGAATGCCTGGTTGAATTGTGGAATTATTCAGTGGGGAAACAGCACATGTCAGTAACTTGTTTATACGTCATAATAATTGCATTCGAATTTTAGTGAACATTAAACGGAGAGTTGCATATGTCACTCTAAAAATACAAGTGGAGCTGTATATCTCACGAGCCAGCCAGTTTTCGGAAAAAAATAGTTGTAACGAATACAAAACTAAAGAGCGCACCTGGCGCGATCGCGCAGCGCTGTGATTGGTCGAATCGCCGCGCTGTTTCAACTGGAGTACACAACCATAATTAGACAGTTTTTAAATTCATAGAAGACCTGCTCGTGCGACGCCCAGTTAACCGCAGGTTTGAAGCAGTGGCGTGATATTTTTGTTTCTTTCACAGGTCAGCGGAGTCCTACAGAACACGGGGCAGTCCCTAGTGTTCCGAGTAGAAAAGGACTCGAAACACCAAGTGAACATCAGCGGGGGACCGCTCTCCTACCGCTACCAGTTTGAGGAGATATACTTCCACTACGGCCTCGAAGACAACAGAGGCTCTGAGCATCAGATCGACCATCATACGTTTCCTGGAGAGGTACGGTTTTGGGTTTGTTTTCAAAGGGGTCTCAATATGATACCACTGTTACTTGCCAATACTGTATATCGAGTTAAACATAGAATTATCTTCTACAAAACTTGTACAAAAATCAATTAGTACTGGCTAGACGTCATTATCGCAGGGAAAATCTCTATAGCGTGATTCAGGAATCGACCCGAAGGTACAGCGCCTTCTAGCGGCCAATTCGACAAAACTTATGTACACACGGCTGAACAGATTAATGTGGCCGTAACTCGTGTTCCGAGTACAAAAAGAATCGAAACACCAAGCGGCGTATCATGGGTGCTATTTTATTAAATACTAGCTTCCACCTGCGACTTCGTCTTCGTGGACCCGGGATAAAAACTATTATTTATTTTAATCGACATAATAAACTATCTTCTTGCAAAGTTGCATCCAAATCGGTTAAGCTGTTTAAGCGAGATTAAGTAACAAATATATAAACATCCAATTTATAATATTAGTAGGATAACTAGTATACTCGTAGTACAGGATCACTGTCGGTCAACCGTCATTCTCACACTTGCAAATGACATGTCTTTTCTACAGCAACAAGTAATAAAATGCCCACCAACAAAAGCTCGCTCCCGTTCGAGAGGATATACTTCAATAACGCCTTGGAGGATATCAGGGGCTCGGAGCTTCAGGTTGACCATCCCTGGAGAAGGACTTTTGGTTCAATAGGCTCAATTTGACTAAATCGTGCGTTCGGAAAAAATATGTCTACGGTCTACGGTCTCTCCCGCCTGTATTAAAGGCATCTCAAAAATAAAAGTACTTAAATTACTCAAAGATCAATTTGGTAGTTATTTCAGCAGAGCAACATCACTGTTTAAAATATTCTCAAAGAAATTCCCAATCAACTTTATACAATTATTGGTTTCTTAAGACCCTTGAAGCCAACCTTTAGCAAATTAACACCTTTAAGTTTCACCCCATTATCGCTATTCGTTTGTAAACTTCGGACCCTCGGCTCTGACTTTGTGGGAATTGCTAATGAAAGTTTGATTTTAAAAGTTAATCGTAGATTTTTACAATGGTTGAGATTGGAATTTTAATACCCATTTTAAAGTTCATGCAAATTCTTTTAAAAGGATAATCGGGTAATCGTATTGGGTTTCATTGATGATAGCTATCTATACATAATAAAATTTACGTTGTGGCAGTTTCCCTATTTACACCTGGGGTACGGCTGGGCTGATTTTTATGCTGTTTCATTTGTCTTCACTCCGAATACAAGAATTAATATATTAAAAGCGGGTTGCACCAAATTGTGACTTCGGTCTGTCGTTAATCGTAACGTTAAATGTTGCGCTGGCAGCTGTTAACCCATAGAAACTTGTCGATCTTTGCATATATTCAGATTTGAACGAACACCGATTACGATTACAGAGGGTTTGGTGGTACCCACCCTAAAACACACAAATACCGTACAAATTCATGTTCTATTCGAGTTTGTGGGTTCAGCTATTCGAGTTAGTTGTAATTCAATTTTCTCTAAAGGTCGGTATATCATGATAAATGCTCACTATTTAAGCGTCTTTTACGTCGTATGTAGTGTGGACCTACATCGCAGACACCTTAATAGGAATAGCAGTCAAAAAATGCCTAAACTAGTAGTGTCTGTTGGGATATTCGGTTGTATGTTTGCTTTTTTTTATACAACGACGGTGGCAAACCCCTACGGCCCGCATGGTGGTAAGCGGACACCGCAGCCTATAGACGCATGCAACTCCAAAGGAGTAACATGGGCGTTGCCGACCCTTGATATGTTTGAGGATTCGCCGTGTTGACAACTGAAGGAACAAGTTCCCTCGCTCTCAACACAACGCATCCTCGGGATCTCTGGCGACCTTGCTCACCTCCAGGAACACAATACTACTACAGAGCATGTAGTAGTTTTATATGGCTGTGGTCTTCTGCAAGGCGGAGGTAGGTACTTTCCCTGCTCCAAATTCGAGCAGGATGACATTTCGCTGTGCCATACCTCACCAATACTGCTTTCTCTATTGAGCAAAATAATCTGATTCGATTGTATGATTGTATTCAGATCCAGCTGTACGGGTTCAACAAGGAGCTGTACCACAACATGTCCGAGGCCCAGCATAAGTCGCAGGGCATCGTCGGCATTTCACTCATGGTCCAAGTAAGATACATTTTAAACATTGTTGTTTCCTAATATCATTTAGAAAGTACACTATTTTATTGTACCTACCATTGACACAAAACCAAAGCTCAAAATTAAGCGATACTAAGTAGCATAGCAGACCGGGAATCGAACTTGGTAACTCTGGATTCCCAATCCATTGCGTATACCTTTACGCCACCGCTGCGCAAATTTTGCTGAAGATTTTTTTCCTAACCTAACCTAACCCTTGTTTTGTCGACAAACTTTTCATCGAATTTTATTTCATCGAAAACGTTGAAACGTAACATTTAGTTAACGAATTATTGTTTGGTGTAATTTTAAAAAACAGGAGCACTTGTGTCCTTCAGAGCGGAAATAGGCACCCCGCGAAACGGGGTGACGTCGCACGCTGGCGGTTAGGTTAGGTTTCGGTAAGGTTATAGTAATTGCCATAGATAACTGTGTATGCCAACTTTTTCAATTTTAAATGATAATCCTTGTAATCATTTGTATGTTATTTAAAAATACTTGAAACAATATATCACAAAACTTTTTCCACGCCGTAATTCAAGTATTTAATGAATCATCTGACAAGTAAAAATACACGATATAAAATTACTTGTAATTACTATTCCACGAACTGAATTGTCGACGAAATGAAAATACATATGAAAAGTTGACTTTGAAGTGAAATTTGATGAATTGAGTGTCGAAAATTTGATGATAAACCCACTCTTTGTAAGGTACCTGTCTATCTTTATTTGAAATGTGTTGTTTAACTTCTAATGTTTTTTGATTGACCTTCAAAAATTAGGCAAAAATTGCATTAAGCCGAGAAAGCGGTTTTAATTCCTAAAAAAACACATTTTGTAATAATAATTTTAGTACTTAGTCCTTTGGCTGACTATATTTCAGAGCAACGAAATATTATAGATAATATTGTAGAACACATACCCATTAGCTCTTGAGACTAAATCAACTGAAAGATAAAGAAAATATACTTTGAACGAATCAACAGCAATTAATTTTCCGTTAGTTTACCCTCCGTTTCTCCTGACTAGGATTTTCAAGTCTAAAGTGTTGTGAGAACTATTTTCATAGTTGCATGCTGTTCCAGATCGGCGAGCCGACTAATAAAGACCTCAGGCTAATAACAAGTGCTTTCAGCAGAGTCACTTATAGAGGTAAGGATCGCAATTTATATTAAATTTCGTATCTAAATATATTTTCAATTAAATCTACTTAGTTGAAATGTTCTACGTGTTATGTGCCCCGCCCACTGCCACGTAGAAATGCTCTCGAGTGGCGACCATGTACCGCAAGGCGCGGCGTGGGTAAGCCCCCCACAAGGTGGACTGATGACCTGGTAAAGGTTGCTGGAGTCCGCTGGATGCGGGTGGCGCAGGACCGGTCACTTTGGTACTCTGTGGGGGAGGCCTATGTCCAGCAGTGGACGTCTTTCGGCTGATATGATAATGAGATTGAGTTGAATTTTTTGCTTTAATATAATGAAAGAAAAAGTTACCATGTTTTATCATCAGCTATATTAGTTATATCTTCTTCTTCTTCTTTTGTTCTTCTTCTATCTTCTTATTCTTCTATACTATAAAGAGGAAAAGTCGGTGAGATTGTTACTTTGTAAGTTTTTAAAATTGAATGTAATCTCAGTAACCAATTATCCGATTAGAAAAATACTTTCATCTGTGTGTAGAATGGACATTCTGGCTGGTTACTGGATGGCTATAGGCTTAATTTTATCCCGCACGTTTGCAGGTATTCTTTGATATACGCAGCATGGGCACATAGTATTGTATGTAAAAACTGAAATTTTCGTTACCAAAACATTTAATTATATACACTCTTAGTAGTGTCCCTATTGCTCCGCTAATGTTTGATTCACGTCGGGTAACGAATCAATCTATACATCTATAGGAAACAATGTCGTGTTAGTTACACTATATAAAAGTCAAGAACGGCTGGAACAATTTTTACGATGGTTGAATTGTTGGTTGGTTGGTGGTTGGTTGATGGTCTTAGGTCCGAATAGCAGAAGAACAATAAGAACATGTTTTTTGATATTATTCATTTTGTTCGCGGGGTCATCTAGTTATTAGTATATTCAACTTCTGTGAACTAGTAGGGGGTGGCTATGTCCAGTAGTGGGCGTCTATCGGTTAACATGATGGAATTATAATGAGGATTGTTTTGATCGTGTTTTTACCTAATTATTCCCCACAGGTAGCTCCTTCGCCATCAAGCACCTGCCCTTAAGCTCGCTGCTGCCCAACACACAGCAGTACCTCACTTATGAAGGGTCCACCACACACCCAGGCTGCTGGGAGACCGCTGTGTGGATCATCTTTAACAAACCTATCTACATTTCTAAGCAAGAGGTTAGAAAAGCGTCCTGTCACTTGAACTACTGGCTTTTGCCCTAATGTTTAATTAGACCTAGACCTGATGGTTCTTAGAAACAGTAAAATTCTCAAGTTTTCTTTGAATATCATCAGAGAGAAGTCATTAGGTTAGGTTGGGTTTGTTTTGCGATATTCCTATAAAGTTTACTATTTAAGAAAACAATGTATTAGGTTAAATGAAGCATTTAGGATTAAAGTAGTCAGGTCTAATATGGGAGAACCGGTAAGACCACTATTTCAGTGTATATGTCGCAGTGAAATGGTCAAAACAGAGATTTGAACAAATCCCTAAGGGATATGATCAAATCACGCAGGATGTTAAAATGGAGAATCCATTTTATCATTTACCTGATACAACTCAGTCATTTGATCAAATCTCTGAATCTGTTTAGTGAAATGACGAAATCGGACAAAAAAGGCAACTCGTTTTTTCATTTCACTAGATTTGTTTAGTGATTTGATAAATCCCTGAAACGCGTCAGTGAATTGACTAAACTAACTCGCAGATATTGGCTCCTAAATCATTAGTCATTTAAACGGTTCTGGGACTTAGACTCGGATGGCGGATAGGTTAGAAGACGTCTTCGTGGTTATTTTTTTGATAAAAGAGCGGAAAAAACCTTACCGCGTTAGTTTCGTCTACTCACTGACGCGTTTCAGGGATTTTATCAAATCACTAAACAAGTCTAGTGAAATGAAAAAACGAGATGCCTTTTTTGTCCGATTTCGTCATATCACTAAACAGATTCAGAGATTTGATCAAAGTACTGATTTGTATTAGGTAAATGATAAAATGAATTGGCCATTTTAACATCCTGCGTGATTTGATCATATCCCTTAGATATTTGATCAAATCTCTGTTTTGACCATTTCCCTGCAACATATATGCTGGAATAGTGGTCTTCTGGTAATCTGATAAGATTATCATCTAAGTGAATCAAATATTAGAGTGTCAACGCGTCAAACGCCACATATTCCACGATTAGATAAGACTACGGTCTTTGTGCTGACCTGAGAACCAACAAAGCAGTTGCATAATCTACCCACCCATCAAGTAACAAGGGTGGACACCCTTTCAGCTCGCCTACGATCTGGTCAAAAAGAGTACAAAATAATAGGGGCGCCATGGCCATTGAGCAATAGTGCACTATTGCTCATATGGCAACACGAATAGTACAACCTAGAGATTTTAATACTTCTCTCTTTTCTCTCAGACCAAGAAAATATACAGACGGAGCGTTACGAACAGTCAAGTGAAGCCAAACCATATACAAACAAAACCAAGCTACTTCAAGTTTAGCACACGCTCACGCACACATATACAAACAAAATTGCACAAAACTCTTCAGCACGTGTCACAATGCTGTCAAGATTATTTATTTCGAGTTTTGTGCGATTTAATTTGTTTAGCGCGTGCTAAACTTATCTGGCTTGGTTGAAAACCGGTTGGCTTTACTCTTAGAGCATACATGCTTTACTAGACTGTTCGTAACGCTCCGTCTGTATATTATCTTGGTCTGAGTGTTTTCTATGGCATTATTTAAATTTGATTCCTAATTAAGAAAAAATTAAAAATACAAACCCACAAACATTCCCTCTACAGCATGTTTATGTAGATAGAATGCCAGTGATTTAAATAGAAGTTTTGTTTACCAATTTCATTAAATAGAACTTTATACAGTTTCTTCTTCTTCCAAATATTGCACTTTGGTTACAATTACACTTAATTAAGACACTTAAAATTCATCAAATATATTGCAAGTACCAAGTTGGTTTTATGTAAACATAACCTCTAAAATGCAATATGTAAACTACGCAATAATTATCAATGTGCTGTAATTATAGCGTTAGGAATAAATAAAATTAATATGACCATTCCTAATTAAACACTTATCATTAGTATTGTCTACAATAATTAAAAACCTGTCATTCCAGCAGTTCGTCTTTAAACATTGTCCAATTCCGTAAAAACGATTCTGGCTTGATATTCCGCAAAACATCGCTAATATATATTATAAATTACTTTCCGAGCGGAACTGCGTATTGTCATGCTCACTGTATGGAATTTTTGTTGCATTTAACAATGCAAATAACTCCGATCAATTGAATAAATACGGTGCAATAACAATATTAGTTTGACACACAAGACAATCCGTCTACTAGCATACATAATGTCAAGTTTAACTAAGTTACCAGTGTGGAAAAATAAATTGTTCCGGTTCTAGGCTTTTTTGCCAAGCTGTCTAGCTTCGCTACTCCTTAGGGAGGACCCACACTGCAACATATTGCATCGATACAAACGCGCGTAATTATCGCACTACACTTAGACAGACATTCAGATGTACTCTTCAAGTAATTGATCCATGGATTTAAATTACAATCGCACTACACTAATCATAAATCACTTGACAAGATCACTTGTATCTGTCGATACAGTATCCTCTATAGCGTTCTCAGCGCGAAAAAGAGTCGCCGTGTGTACATCAAATTAATAAGAGAAAACAAAATGCACCCCCTCGGAAACAGTATTTTTTTCTTCCAACAGATGTACGCCCTTCGCCGCCTAATGCAAGGTTCCGACGTATCTCCAAAGGCCCCGCTGGGCAACAACGCGCGCCCCACGCAGCCACTGCACCACCGTACCGTCCGGACCAACATTAACTTCAACAAGCAAGGGTCTCAGGTAAATAGAATTCGTATGATTTTTACCATTATATTTATTTTTACTAGCAAGTTTCAGTTTCAGTTCAATTTCAGTTTCTACGTCTATCATTAATGCCGATACTATAATAATATGCCATTAAAACTTTGTCCTACATTGACCACGTTAGGTATAAGCAGAGACAGTTAGAATCTGGATAAGGCCTCGGTTAGGTCTATTCCCACTACTTTTATTATCTGTTCTATTAATGGAACTAGTTGGAATTTTTCTTTTTATTTTTACGTTCAAATTCCAACCAGCTCCATTCATAGAACAGAAATTAGAACTAGTGGGAATAATACCTCGGTTGGAGTGTTCCTGAACCAAAAAAAATGTCTTTCTTGCACCAAATCACTACTTTGCCAGACTAAAATCACCTCAACGTCCTAGACATTATCACAAACAAAAAATGAGGTGTAGGAACGATAAAGTGTACGTGTAATTGAAATAGCAAGCAAAGCGAACGAAATAATCCGTTTCAGCTTGCACCAAAATTATTTCATATGTCCGGCTGTCCCGCTGTTGTTCTCTTTTAAAGGTCGGATTTCCCAACAGATTCTCTTAAAAAATTCTGAGCAGGTTCGATAATTACATAGGTTTCTTTGTCATATGGAAATAAAGTAAAAACAGGCTCTCGATTTCTACGGCTCTCAGAACCATACATATACTAATAATATATTAAAAACCGTCTTTCTTTTGAGCAAATTACCCAAAGATCATTATCATAGCTAATAAGAGAACGTGACATAACCCAGCTCCCTGCGGGACGTCACAACAGTGAACGGTAAAAACGGCACTGTTTATCGAACGCAAATGAACTGGTTAGAGCGTGTGAACAAGAACTAGACAGAGATTGTGCAGCGCTCGGAACAGTCGTGGCGTGGAGACGGTGTTTGTGTTACTTAATTGATTTTTTATTTATTTAAATTTTATTGCATAAAAGACGGACTATCTTATCAATCGTAGAAAAGGCGGACTTAATGCCATAATTATTCTCTACCAGCCAACCTTTGAGCAAAGCAGACCAATTGTGGGCGGCGCAACTTTGGTTCTAAACACACTGTGGGTACATAATAAATAACAAAAATATACATACAAATATAAACACAAATAAATAACATACAAATATATATCCATACTAATATTATAAATACAAATCATTTATTCGCAGTCATATGGCTACAAAGGTCTTAAATTACATTATAGTGGATCTACGTATAACACCTTTTCCTGGCGTGCGAATTTTAATAAATGCTTGATATCTAAAATTCATCATTACATTAAATCTATCATGCTACTAACCTAACTAATGTCTATGTTACACCATATCTTCTAAATGCGAGAGTGTGCCTGTTTGTCTGTCTGTTTCATTTACACGCTTATACGCATTATAAAGTACGGGTGTATCGATTTAAACCTCGCATAAATACATATTTACGGAAACTGTAATGCGGCCGACACGTGAGCCGGCAGGTATCGGACGGCGTAGCGTCATTGCTCGAAAAAATGGGGACAGACCCCGTATCATGGTCGGCCTTATCACACGATAAGTGACAACATAGAGCGTCCGTCACTGGCAGACACCGTTCGACAGAAAGAGACGACGTTCTCATCTTGTCACTTACCGCGTGATAAGGGACCATGATACGGGACCAGGACTCCAAAATTAATAAATTAAACTTATCAGAGAATTAATTTTGGTGTCTAGTTAAATAACAAAAATGTTCATCATGAGCCTGTACATCTGAACTATTGATGATATTAAGTAAGCATCCGTAAAAAAATGCCATTACTCAATTTTTTATTGGTATATAAAATACTGAAATAATGCGACTTAAATCAATTTCGGCATAAAAACCAAAATAAAGATTGTAATGTTGAAATGACACGGGACATAAACAATATGAAGTAAAAACCGGTATTATGCAAATATAATCTCCACAGACGGCCCAAGCCTCAGTTTCTATTACAGTTTATTTACTGCGTCTAGCAAGACAGTCCTCAGATAAGTTTCTCCTGTGTTCCAGACAGAGAGCCATTTTATTCCCTAAAGCTAGGGACTGAGATAAAGATAAAATAAACGAGGAACGTAATTGATCCGTGCTACTTTCACGACTGAATAAACAACCTTGATTTGATCTTGCTTATACGTAAAATTGTCTGTAGGTACAGTCATTTACTTCAGGGTAAACAACTTAATTAGATAAAACATATTGTTTGGCAAGCCATTTACACTTTCGCTACCAAGAATCACTACGCGCTACGCTCGTAGCCAATCCTCGTATGTAGCGGAAAGCGACTGCGGCGTAGGCGCCCGCTAGGCGGGTTCCTGACAGTGAAAGTGTATGTAAAGTGTATATTAACACTTTCACTGCCAGGCTACGCTCGTAGCACTACGCTGTAGTCTGAAGCAGCTAAAAGGTTCGCTTGCCCTACAAAACGTCATTTAACATTCGGAGGCTAACGGCCTGATATTTTAAGAAAGTTATGTAACAAACTTCAATAAATTGGCTTTCCATTTGCGTAAACTAGAATAATTTGAGTAATTAGTTTGGGACGTAATACTTTAGGAAAACAATATTTTTCAAATTATTCCAGTTTATACAAGTTTGTTCTAGGAACAGGGAAATTTCGCGCAAATGGAATGCCAATATATGTAAGTTTGTTACATAAGTTTCTTTAAATATCACACCGTTAGCCTCCGAAAGTTAAATAACGTTTGGTAAGGAAAGTGAACCACCTTAAGCTGTATTTGTAGCGAAAAGTGTTCGTGGCGCTATGATCCATGTGTGTTATTGTTAGGGGTCTATATCGGGTGGCATAAAATTGTTGGTCCTACTATTTTATCGCATACCAACTTTATGCCGAATAACGAATGGCATAAACATTGTTGCGCATATTTTTTATTTGCCGACATTGTTGTTCCTAATATCGACTGTCCTAAATATTTATTGTCCGAATGTTTATTGTGTCGAAGTTTTTTTTTAGAATGATTGATGAGCATAACTTTGATATTACTAATATTTAATGTACTAAAAATGTTGTGCATAATCTAAATGCAGGTTGGATCTGTCAGAATTGCCTATTACTTAAATTACTTATGACCCGCCCTCATATCAACGGAGCCCCGCTTCGCGGGGTCCCTATTTCTGCTCTGAGGGACAAAAGCCAACTAACGAACCTATCTAATTGATCTAAATGAAGGTTGGCTCTGCTGAGAATTGCCTAATACTTGAATAACCTATAACCCGCCCTCATGTCGACGGAGATCAGCTTCGCAGGGCCTCTATTTCTGCTCTTAGGGACAAAATGCAACTAACGAATCTATCTTATTTATCTAGATGTAGGTCGGGTCTGCTCAGAGTAAAAATAGTATAAAATTTAGGAAAAATATAGTATAGGTGGTTTAGCTAATTTAATAATAGGCAAATTAATTACTATGACAATGAAAATTAGGACTATTACTTTTTAGGTAATTAGATGTTCGAGTAATCAATATTAGGACAAACATACTTTAGAACTTTGAAATGTGTATGCGCAAAAATGAATAGGCTAAATAAGTAGTATGCCACTCAACATTATGCCAAACATTCTCGGCCAAAAATTTTTAGGACGATCAACATTATACGATACGACAGGCACCCGGGGTATGTTCGTTCCTTTGTGGCACTAGATATCAAACGCGTGGGTAAATTTTAATTAATCGTACGCCGATCGATTTGTTTTAATCTTGCAGGTGTCACTGAAGGCTAGACAGTAAATACCCAAAATTCAAAAAAAATTAAGTCGACCACTATGTCATGTGGAGTATCGTCCAACGAACAGTTGAACCTTGAACAGAAATATAAAGAACTAGCTTCTGTCCGCGATTCCTTCCGCGTGGAACTCGGTTAAATCGTTGCTCCATATAAACTTTTACCCCCCATTTCACACACTTAGGGGATGATCGGAGATAAAAACTTTCCTACTCGTATGTCACTCTCCATCCCTCCAACTATCTCCACTTAAAAAATCACGACAATTCGTCGCTCCGTTTTGCCCTGAAAGACGGACAAACAAACAAACAAACAAACACACACATACACTTTCCCATTTATAATATATCCCTTCAGCTGTGGCGAAAAAACATGACCGCTTACCCACGTCTGTGGCACCCTCTGAGGGGCGCTCCACTAACAAGGTTTGTGGAGTGAAGTGATTTGGTAAAATTAAATTTCCTTTAGTTTTTTACATAATCACAGCCAGGATTTTGGATGAAACTCAATATTTATTAAATTATCTAACTGCAACGATATATCATTGTTACATTAAAGTCGTATTAAGGCTATCTACCTGACCTCGTCACCACCTCACCGAAGTTTACGACGTATTTTGGTTATTTTAAATATAATCAACTAGTTTTTTGGGTTGTTAAATGAGCTTAATTTGAAGAAATTTGTGTTATACTTATTCGAAAAACATAAAATGGCAGGCTCGTGAGTATTTTTTTTACACTAGACCATTTGAAATATTCTACCAAAATAATGCCTACACTCAGAAGTTGCTCGTGTAGGCTTCGATTTACATGCTTATATCTGAAGTGTTTTATACTGTATGTAATCAAATTCATGCCTAATCAATAAATATGGGTCATCAACTAGGTGTAACCGTAGCTTTTTTTATTGTAAGTGCAGCAGGTTTTATCTGAGAGTAAAATGAAAAAAGTATGTCTACTTTCATACAAAATAACCTCTTCCAAACAAGTGCAATTATCACAGCAACTATATGTTTTGAACCAAACAAATAAGGTTTCTTAAAATTTACATTAAGTATACTTATAGTTAAAACTATTATATAACCATCAGTTAAACAAAAATCACATCAAAACATGTTTTGAAAACGGTATAAATCAAGGTCATGATTAGTATAGAGTGCGGATCGTAGTGACGTCACGAGGTATCATGTGAGCATCCCTCGGAGGGAAATTCCCGGTCGGTTAGGTCCCCCTCTGAGGGGTTTGTTGTGGTCGTTACCAACTTCAATCGATTTATTTACTTTCGGGCCATTGATAATCCATTTAAGTACATTTTAAACAAATGTATGATAACTAACGGTAATTTTAATAGCTAATGGTAATATTAAATTATTAGAAAAGCGCTAAAAAACGTGTTGCCAAATTTTGACCATGAGTAGGTATGTCATATTAGTCACGGTTTTATTACAGTTAACCCGTTGAAATAACACTTGTTTCTATGTATTTCTAAAGATTACTTACATGTCTACAAAAACTGTCCTTCTGGCACTACAATTCAGCACTAAACCCACTAATTTTCACTCACGAACACCGACCGTGTCAAACGTGCCACTGACTATTTTAGACTAACGACTAAATTGATTTTTTCCTCCATTAGCCATTGAGGTTTTCGCTTGCTAGCTGTCTCACTGAATTGGCTATACGTTTCAATGGATTAAAGCGAGATCGATACACGAATGCCGGTTTTATTTCTAAGAAAGTAAGCAAAGCCATTGCGCCCCTCCGAGGGCCGCTCCACCGACCTACAGGAAAAAATATGAAGCCCACAGAGGGATGAACACAGCTGAAGGGATAAGTATGGATACAAAGTAATTTTTGTTCTCTTTACAAACGTAAACATCCTAACGGGTTCAAGATCACAGCCAGTAAGCTTAGCTATTCCAGCCCAATAGCCACAACCGCAGCACTGCAGAATTAATTAACATCGGGTGTAAATTATATTTACGCCGTGACTCGAACAAGCTTGTCTTAGCCGGGGATCCCCCGCGATTTATAGACGGAAGTCCGGTGCAATGTACATAGTCTGTGGACCTGTATAGTACGTGCATCTATAATAATGGCAGGAACACAGAAAAGGGAACAGCGCAGTTGGTCAAGAGTGCATATACGAAATTTAATTATTTGTCAAAATTTTATTGCATAAAACAGAGAAATGAACACATGGCTTAATGCCAATACTCCAGTAAAAATACGGTTTTGAAAACATAAGTTTATTATAGCGTTTTTTCTATTGATTTACTTTCAAAATATTATTCTAAGATGCTTTATTCATGAATCCGACAAACTTTCCACCCGGAAGTAATTATGTAGATTTAAATGAAGCGTGCATTGTCTTTTTTTGTAATTTTTTATCTTTAATATTATAGAGCAAATGTAAATGAACCAAAATAAAGACAAAAATTTTCTTTATATTTTTTGTGACTATTCTGAAGCTAGCTAATTTATAATTTTTTTGATGTCCAACATTTTGTCGGGTTCTGTCGCTGGGTAACTATTTAATTGATAATATATCCGATACACATAAAAACAAGCTATTATAAATTATTTCTAAAATTGTCATTTTTCCATACAAGTTGAAAGTTCATTGACTGGACTACAAATACAAACCCTACCCTACGAGAGAGCTCGCGCGCCATCTTGTGAATCTTGTGATAGCCGCGCTGGTAGATCTAAAAATGAATCCCATAAAAACATTTAATGTACAAAAGAGGCCAAACCTCGAAACTCTTCCTCCGTAAAAAGTTGTGAGATTTTTCGTAGTACCAAGTCTCAGGCATCCTTATAAAATCTTTATTAGCTAGCCAAAACAAAATTTTGCAACATTAAAAATAGCCCCAAAATTCAGGCTTCTAGTTTTATCCACAACGAAGTTATGGTCGAAAATGATTTAAACTGCTTCGAGAAAGGCCGTGCCGCTGTTTTGCTCGACTTGGCGGGGGCACTGCCGTTCCCCAGAAATGACAGTTGAGTTCTCCTAACGTGCGTTCGAAAAGTTACATGATCGACCAGCTGGAACTGAATACTGACAAGCCATACGAATATTATTCGGCATATTAACATAAAGCATCGAAACCGCATATTTTAAGCCTGAGTGTATTCGGAAAAGGTTGCGGATATTTACAAGCTGCAGTGCACTTATAGATAGTCTATGCGTCTCAGTGGGCCGAAACTGTTCTTTGCAATGTAAATAGCCTGTACTTTACCTTTAGTAGCATAATTCACAGAACATGTACAACAGCGTGGCAACTGGAACAAGCACAATTTGTGAGATTCATATAAGTGGTCATCAGTCCACCTCGTGAGGGGCCTACCCACGCCACGCCTTCCGGTACATGGTCGCAACTCGAGAACCTTTCCGCCCCAACGGCCATCGGTTCTGCGTGCCCCGCCCACTGCCACTTAAGTTTAGCGATTCGGAAGGCTATATATAGGTTACCTTGGTTCTGCTGCGGATCATTGATGATGACCTGGGGACCGGTTTTTGACTTTCGAGCGCTCGAAAATCATATAAAAGTAAATACGTTTGTAGTGTCAAAATGGCAGATAATTGAATAAGAGAGGTCAATACCACTCGTTTTTCAATTTTCTATCGCTATTTCAAAATAGCATTTCATGTTTTTTTCGACCTGGGTAAGGTTGCTGGAGTCCGCTGGATGCGGGTGGCGCAGGACCGGTCTTTGTGGCACTCTTTGGAGGAGGCCTATGTCCAGCAGTGGACGTCTTTCGGCTGATATGATGATGATATAAGTGGCGTGAAGCGGTTTGGATGCGGAGAGCTGTGAACCGGGTATAGTGGCGCAAATTAGGAAAGGCTTATGTCCAGCAGTGGACTACAGGCTGAGGATGATGATGATAAAAGAGGGTTTATTTTTATACTATGACGGTTGCAAACAAGCATGTAGTCTGCCTGATAGTACGCAGAAACCGTAGCGTCAGCGAACGAAAAAACCATAGAATGCGAGCTCTTTAAAAATGTGTACCCAAACACGTGCCTAAAACCCGGTATGCGCATGCTCGAACTAAATGGCCGCCTGGCATTGTTTTGACACCCCGCATAATGGCAATGGCACCCATTCTGCGGTGCCATTTTTTGGCGCTACTTAGACTCCTATGGTTTTTTCGTTCGCTGGATACTGGTATTGTTTATTTACTGTTCCTATTTTGCCTTAAAATATCGAGTGTGTTCGCCGTATCTTCTGTGTGCCTATGTTCAAACGGTTTGACAGTAACACCCCCTTTGAGTTATGTAGTGTGCTAAGTCAATTGTAACTAGTGTTCGATAGTGGAGCACTGTATAACATGGTCGTTAAAGCACTAACTATTAAGTGCTTTCCGTTTCAGCACTACAACCTTGCTTATAGTTTTATTGAACGTAATTGAAACTGTTTTTTTGCTAGCATTTCGCTGAAATATTCAATCCAGATAATTTTCATTTCATGCTTTTGTCTCCGTTGTTGTTAACTTTTTGTGAATGTTATTAAATGAACCTTACCTTAATGGTTTTTAGAAGTTAATGATATATTTTATTTATTGAACCTTTATTGAACAAAAGAACAGATTATCATACAAAAGGCGTACTTAATGCCGTAAGCATTCTCTACCAGTCAACCTTCGGGCAAAGCTGACAAATATTTTATAGCATGATTCCTGATGTTACGTAGACAGTGGATTCCAGCGCGTTGCTGTCCGTCCTTTTATTGATCTGAGAATTCGTTGTATCGATTTCTCGCGACAAATGCGACTATACTTAAAAATCATGTATATTTATCGGTTGCAAAAAAATTTCTATTCGATGTGAAAATTCTGTGAAATAAGTAATGTATGCTTCACCACGAAAACATCCTTTTGGATACTAACACTTGTGCTTACTAGCTAGTTAAATGGACCTGTGTATGTCCTAGCTTAGGCACAATTTCATTTGCAGAAACAACATACCTAGGGAATTAGTTCTTATTGAGATTTCGCAATTAGTTAACTGAGTGGGCAACTTTACTCGGAGGTTTATTACTAAGCGTAACCCATTTGAGATCAATGACTCACATGTGACTCATGCCTCTACGAGCGATTCCCGCTATAAAGTGGAGAAATGCTGCTACGCGCTACGCTCGTAGCACAGCGTTCGTTCTCGTACGTTGGGTTACATTCACTGCCAAGAATCGCTACGCTCGTAGCCGATCCCGTAGTTTTTTTGTAGCGGGACTAACAGTGTCGTAGACAACAACCGATGTCAACGGCATAACGTGCTCTCCAAGACACGAAAGTACTCCATTAGTAACCACTCACAGCGAGCGGTAACATATTGAAAGACTGACCACAACCTACGAGTATATGGCATATCTTCCTCGCCACACCACTCCGCGGGCGCCGCTAGGCCATGAACACTTTCCATTTACTCAATCTGCATGCGGTCATTCTATCGGCCAATCTATATTGAGTCATCCAGCCTCCACACTTAACTGGACAATTTAAACTATTTCCATCAACAACGCTGCAAACATCGTATCTCCAGAACACCGGTTGAAGGGAAAACAACCGTAGTGCGGTTTGATTAGAGTTGAATTTGGAATAAGTGGGGAAGTGATATAGGGTGGTTGTAGGTGGTTGGGGTTTGGAGAGAATGCATATGACGTCATTTAAACGTGTGCCTTGGTAACCACCGTCGCATTGCGCATCTGCGCTATTTATTATCGAACTAACGCAACACATGGCTTTGCTTACGGTTGGGAATTGGAAAGGTACCCACTAAAAGCAATGGAAAAGTTAACCGATGGAACTTTTAAATTAAACGTTATTAGCACAACGATTCCTTTCTCACGAATTTTCACGTGGTACTAAAACTAGGGTATTAACTCTGTGAGCTGTATTTAGAACTCTCAAGACTGTCTTAAAAAAAAGGAATCAACTCAAAAATGCTGTTATGGAACCTGTTCACAATATTTCAAATAATTGGATAAAGACGTATAAGAAATCTATTTTGATAGTCTTATTCAAATATATATATATATATATATATATATATATTTATTATATTTTTATATATATATATTTGACAGTCGTGAAAGAAACACGAATCTAAAGTAGTTACTTACTGTTTTACATCCATACATTCAGATTTTAACGAACACAGCTTACAATTATTACAGACGTGGCGCAACCCACCCTTTATCTGAATAAAAATGCACAGTGCAAAAAAACATTGATGACGTAAGTTATTGGTAGATACTATTAAGTTATAAAGTGTTTTACAGCACGAGGGTATTTATTAAAACTGATTATAATGTTCCATCATATATAGCAACTGTTTGCATGTCACAATTATGTAAATTAACTGCACAATTATTTTCCAAAATCGGAACCTTCCATGCACTAAGTACGTGCATGACGTCGTGATAAACAATTAATTTAAATAATAATAAATAAATATTAAGGGACAATCTTACAGAAATCGAGCTAGCCCCATAGTAAGCTCAATAAGGCTTGTGTTACGGGTACTAGACGACGATATATATAATAGATATATATACTTAAATACATAGAAAACATCCAAGACTCAGAAACAAATATTCATGCTCATCACACAAATATTTGCCCTTACCGGGATTCGAAACCAGGACCTTCAGCTTCGTAGGCAGAGTCACTACCCACTAGGCTATCCGGCCGTCAAAACAAATTATGAACACCTTTTATTGACAGTCACTTGTCAATCTAATTTGCTGGAAATTGAAATTTTGGTTACAATATGGTATGAAGTCGGATTCTTGGACAATTATGGACATGGTTAATTTAAAGAGCTATGTGAATTTAAGCTTACTCACCGATAATGCACTGTCTTTGTAAGAAGTACAGATTAAGTGTTTTTCCCTGTCAAAGTCTGTATGACATTGATATCATATTCAATTTCATCTGCGACGTGGGAAACGGTTGTTGTTTATAGCAGTTTACTTTTCTAACCGATGTTTTTATTCCACAGATAAACAGCAACTGCCCAGACATGTACCGGAATATGCATTATACAGGTAATTTTGATTTATCCCTTCTAGTGTATTTTATCCACATTCGCACGAAGCATGGGAAAAATAAAAAATAAATGTTAACGATCGTTATACTAACTATTACGTAATCATATCATGAAGTTAAATATTCAATACCCAAAATTAAGTTCAAAAGCATGAAGGCATGTTACTTCAAATTATTAGCCCTTAAAATAGAAAAAAAAACACATTTAATTACCCAAAACTTTGCAAAATATAAAAATCGAGCGTACAAGCCTTGTTTGTGTTGTACAGAGTGTAAAAAAAACGTTCAAGTAAAAAATAATAAAAAGATAATATTTATGTAATTTTTAGGGTAAACATAATTTTATTATAATGTATGACTCAATTAACTAGTGTAAGTTTATCATTTGATGTGATTTTCATGGAGTATGGAAAGAGTCGCCAGGACGCTCGATTCTTCATACAAACGTAGTTTGGTTGTCATTTTAAATATACATGCTAGTATAATATGTAACTTTGTATACACACAGATGCGCCATATCTTCAACTAGGAACTTAGTATCCGACCTAGATACGGTGTATCCCATTGTGTATTAGTACATCACGTAAGGCGGTGAATTCGTGAATGCCCCAGATCGCAGGTGTTTGTGGCCCGAAGCGAAGGTGAGGGCCATAAATATGCGCTCTGGGGCTTTACGAATTACCGCCCGTGTTGAGTACAAATTTTTACGTCTTCACCTGGCCACAATGCGAGTTTTCCCGTACGCGCAGCGTGCAGTAAAACTCGCATTACGGCCATGTTATTCTAATATGCCGTTTTATAATGAGAACCAAACTACGTTTGTATGGAGAGTTGATTTAAGTCGACCGTCTCGGGGGCTCTTAACATTATACTTGAGATTATTTGAGTTTGCCAATTGCATCAGAGTAGTCCATTCAAAAAGGAACTCTATCTCCCAAGGTACAAGATTCCAATTACAATGACAATTTTATAAAAAGTCGGCGATTTATATTCATAGAGATAGAATTTACACAAATTAGAGATAAAACAGTGGTTTCCATTAAATCTGAAAAGTAATTACATAATCTGCATCTGTTTTTTTAATTTATTTTAATGATTAATTTTACATGTTTTCAGCACGATACTCACGCAAGATTCGTACCAAAAAAAATATTGCATGTCAACCAAAGCATGTGCAAAAAAAGTGTCACAAAAAAGTATGTATAGGTGTTTTGCATTTACACAAATTAGTACACAATGAGCTAGCATATGATTAACTATCTCGCTCTGACAAATGGCTTCTAATTTTTATATGTTTCGCGTTTTTGGCTTAGTGTGTACCCTCAATTGAAATGTTATAATCGTAAACTATATGTCGCAAAAGTATTGTAGTAATAACTATACAGGGCGTATTATACCGAATTGCTCTTAGGAGTATCCACAGGTATCCACCGACGATGCAATAAAACGAACTCCGATTTTTAGACATATTTTGACCGGGTCCGATTCCAGGGCGTGCCTGAGACTTTGTTTTTAATTAAGTTTTATTTCTTAAATCGGTTTCGTGACTATTAATAATACACCTTGTATAAATTAATTTGCATGCGTCTGATATGGTCAGGTGTATTTATTTATTTCTTTGAACGGATGTCTTAGTAAGTAATGCGTATCTTATTGCTTGAACCATTGTTGTCACCTGACATTTATTTCAGAGGTGTTGATTTGATATTCTGGTGGGTACAGGTACGTACAGTCAAAACATAAATGCCACTTTATACACTCTAATTTACAAAATGCTAGTAGACAAATACTTGTAAACAGCTTTTGTACATTGAGGCCTGAGTGCGACATATTTTTTGAAAATACAATTATACATTGGGCTTTTAGAACTTTGCGTAAATATTTAGTTGATAACCGTAACATGATCCTTCCCCTCCTTGACCTCCTTACTCCTATAATTACCAGCATCCTCAATGCCTCTATTACGTCAAGTATATTTCCTTCAACATGGAAGGATGCTGATGTTATTCCTCTACCAAAGAAGTCCAATCCTTCCACTTTCTCAGAGTATCGACCTATTTTTCATTCTTCCTTTCCTTTCTAAAGTCCTTGAACGCCTAGTTTTCCAGCAACTTACATCTTTCCTAAATAGAAATGATCTCCTTAATCCTTTTCAGTCTGGCTTCCGCTCTGGTCATAGTACGGCTTCTGCTCTCGTTAAAATTACTGATGATATACGATCGTATGAATGATCGGAAGTTGACAGTGTTGACGTTGCTTGACTTTAGTAACGCGTTCAACACTGTTGATTTTGATCTCATGTTGGCGATACTGCGTTCTTATAACATATCTCCTGCGGTAATTGATTGGTTTCATAGCTATTTAACTGGTCGTCGGCAGCGTATAACGGTGGATACTTCTCGCTCCGCATGGTGTAGCACGTTAGCCGGCGGAACGCAGGGCGGCGTGTTATCTCCACTTTTATTTTCCGTTTTCATAAATTCCATTACTCGTAATCTATCATCATCATATCACCTTTATGCCGATGACCTTCAAATTTATTCCCAGGCTCAGGTCAGCGATCTGCCATTAGTCATCTCAGCTACGAATTCCGACCTAGTACGCATTTCAGATTGGAGTAGTAGTTTTGGTCTCAATGTTAACCCAGCAAAGACCCAGGCTATCATCATTGGTAGTGCTAAGATGATTTCTGAAGTTGACTATGCTAATCTCCCACCGATTTTGTTTGATGGCGTTTTGATCCCGTACTCTCTGCAAGTTAAGAACCTTGGCGTTATCTTGGACCGCACTCTTTCGTGGGTGCCACAGATGAATGAGGTTAGCAGGAAGATGTTTGCAGCTGTGGGTTCTTTGAGAAGGCTTCGTAATTTCCTTCCCATTGCTACCAAAGTTGCGCTTGCTCAATCGCTTCTCCTCCCTATTTTGGATTATGCTGACGTGTCCTATATTGATCTCTCTGAGGAGCAACTTAACAAGCTTGAGCGTATTCAAAACTTATGTATCAGGTTCATATTTGGGTTACGCAAATATGACCACGTATCCAGTTTCCGTTCGCAACTCAAGTGGCTTCCTATCCAATTCAGACGTAACTCTCACATTCTCGCCCACCTTTATGGAATTCTTTTTAACCCTGCAACCCCCCGCTACCTAAAGGAACGCTTTAAATTTCTTTCTTCTGCAAGGTGTGCTCAGATGTTGCTTCTGAGGGTTCCTCAATCAAACTCTAAATTTTACAACAATTCTTTTACTTTTCGAGCTGTTCGATTGTGGAATTCTTTGCCTATTGAGATTAAACGTGCTAAGTCTCTTCCCATTTAAAAACTCGACTTAAGGATTACTATTTATCTCTTCCGTAACTAGTCATTCCTACTTGGTGTGTGCTGTTTGTTTTCGGCTGTAAGTGATACTGTTTCTATGACATTTAGTTATTGTATGTGTATGTAGGTTTATATATATATGTATTTAAGTAAGTGTATAGTCTTTCTTATAGTTAAGTTGTTCTTATTTTCTGTTTTCACCTACTCAAATCTTATCTTTTCTTGCATCGTCTCCACCACCCAAAGGTTGTCTGGAAGAGATCGCTTTTTAGCGATAAGACCGCCTGTTGTCTACCATTGTTTATGTTTAACTTACCTCTTTTTTTATTTTTTACTATGTCTGGTGAGCAATAAAGAATATTTGTATTGTATTTGTATTGTATAAGAGTAGTGAATAGACGAACTCAACTTGACGATAAATCTGTGTTCTGCTTCTTTTATTCGAATTTTTAATACAAAAAGTAGCAGCTTTTATTCCTAATGTGGATTTATTTCTCGTCTTCAACTTTCAAAATTATCAAAATTTCTTGCTGTTATACATTTTTGGATAAAATTAATGCTGTTAATCATCCTCCTAGCATAATTCCCGGTTGTACCCTTAAACAGGTCGGAGTACCCTTTGACACCAAATCCCAAGATTTAGCATAGCCACGCGTTTTGCGAAAGCGACTGCCATCTGACCTTCCAACCTAGAAGGAAAACTGGACCTTATTGGGATTAGACCGGTTTCCTCACGATGTTTTCCTTCACCGAAAAGCTAACGGTAAATATTCCGTTCAGATATTCATTGGTAGGAGCCGAGATTCGAACCCACGACCGCCGCATACCTGTAATAATAGGCTACCGTAACTTCGTAGCTGGACTTTAGCTATTAATAAGAAATTCGTAATCATAGCAATATAAATTTTGCTTAATGGGACAGATGACATAATAAAATAGGCGTCGTTTGCCACCCTACAAAAATAATTATTACATCTCTAGCTTTATTTCATTTCGTAATGAATTATTATTTTATTGAAGTTATGAACTAAAAGTTGTTATATTTATGATGTACCAGCGATTGCACTAAGAGCCTCAATGATATTTATTCTACATAAAGTGTCAAATGAAGGCACCTTTAGTAACCATATTTTGTTTTTCAGCGACACAGTGGCCTCGTGAACACAACCTTCGGTATAGGAGCGCGGAAGACTTAGCAATGCTGCAGCCCAATTAGATTTTTAATAAGTCATAAATAAAGTCCAATTTAGATTGAAACAAATGCATAGTTACTTTGCTCTGAATAAAACTGTGAAAAGTGATTTTACGACTTTACGTTCTAGTGTATCAACGTTAATGTTAAGCTTGAATTAATACAGGCAAAAGCTAAAAAAACATGTGAATTCAAATAAAGATAATAGGACACCAGTTTGTAGGGGAATCGTTGTAATTTTATATAAGTATATAAGTAAGTTAGAATTCAGATCCAGTCGTGTAATACAAACTACCTAATAAGCTTATATTTTAGGGCCGACTTGTATCAAAATGTGGTCTAAATTGGATAGAAGTCGGTAGGTTGGAATCGGGGGCGGTGAATATTTAGTAGAAATCGAATTGAATTGCGCATTTCTTGGCTATTTACATTAAATCAGATCAGATGTGATTTCGAGCGCCGTCTCTGGGCATTTTCTTCATCTAAATTTAAACCATTATCAAACAAGATGATTCATTTTGATTTTATGTATGTCTATGTAAATATGCCGCACAATGCCCCCTCGTTATATGGATCCCCGCGGATAAGTCAGTTATGTCGCCTAACATTTCAGCAGAATTTACATCCTTCAAATCATTTTTAGGTTATAAAACGTGTTGACATGATAGGTAACAGAATGATCTGCCAGGGACATTAAGATATGACCTACTGTGTATTCTATATTAATCGCAATACGTCAATTGTACAGACAATATTTTCCTGGATAACAAAATAAGCAATATGGAGTGTAACAATGCTTTTAACTGTAGTTAGTACGCTGACAGATATGCAATGGGGCAGACTCACTTTACATTCGAATAAATAATGGGATTTTTAACCCATGGACCATGCATGGGATTTTGCATGTCCCTGGTGACAGATTAGTATAGCTGATACATCACTATAATACTAAATGGTAACTTTTTTGTTAACTTGAATACAATTCTTTGTGAATTTCCGTTGTCTCACTATTTATTATTATTCGACCCAGTAGTTCTTTTCTAGCAAAAATCAACCACGTGAGATTTGGCGTACGGAAACACCCGGTATATTTAGTACACTAATTTGTGTAAGACTTACTGAAGCCTGGTGCGTTGTCAGTCAATTTTGAAGATGTTAAATTAAATATTCAAGTATATACTGTACAGAAACCCTTATGGCAGAAAAGAAAGGGACAATTGAGATCGGATCTTTTGGAAATCAATTGCTCGTTCGTTTGAAAATTGTCTCACAAATCGAACGCAAAGTGAGCATACTGTCCCTGCTGTTATTTGCGTTAAAATAAATGTAGATGTATAGATATGTCACAATTATAAATGTATAACTTGTGTATAGGTAATTAATATATAAGCATATTTATTCAATAAGTAAATAATTAATGAAAGTATCGGATTTCGTCCACAGTTTTAAGTGTATTTATGCAAAAAAATATACAGGAACATGTATAAGCTTTTGCGAAAATATAAATAATGATAATCTATTGCTTCAAAACGTGTAACCGCCCGTAGGCGTATTGTAAATTTAAAATTTGGACACCAGACAATCTAATTGTAATATACCTACTGCTATAAATTTTTATCCGTGGAAATATTAGATCTATGCATAGCAGATTGTGTCCTAAGGGAGCAAATTATATTATATTTACTTCGACATAGAGTGTTTATAGTGGTATCCGTTAACAACTGTTGTACATACTTTTGGAACATACTATCAGTCTTGGGTTGTCATAGTTATATTTTAAAAATGTAAAATCGATGTCTTAAACGTTATCGCTTTTTCAATTCATTTCATGTATAAATACTTAACCTTATAAACTTTATTTTATTGTATTTTGTAGAAAGTAAAAAGTCAATTCGATATGTCGATTCATTTCATTATTTAGTGCCATATTTGCATTTTCTTAGGATTACTAAATAAGATATAAATAATAGGTATATAAAGAGGCTTATGACTAGTCAATTATCGATAAGATATAACAAACTATTTTTACGAATACGCGATACCATACAATGTATACATACATACAATACAATTGATATAATCGACTATAGTCTGGCTAAATTATAAATATCAGTAAAGAGTAAAACCAAACTTAATTTGACCGCCCCTCTGCTAATCAGCATGTTTCATAGTGTGAGAGAGCTTCGGCCAAAATTATTTCGTATGCCCGTATGTGCACCACTGTCCGGCTATTCTCCTCGATAGGTCGCATTTTTTATCCGCTTCTCGTGAAAGTTTGTGAGCACGTTCGATAATTGTTGTTAGGTGACCTGCGACCCTACAGCGCGCGAGCCGAGCGAGCGAAGCGAGTGTGACACGGCAGCGTCCGGCGAAGCGCCATAACCAAACCCCGGATGACGGGAGCAAAAATGCACTTGTCACTAGTGCTTAGTTAAATATCGACTATTCTATCGACATCCATACGAACAAATTATTGAATCAGAAATTTATAGATCAAACTTATTGTCTTACATGTCAGGTTGTTACACAATATTAGGTACATCAGATAAGTATAGATACCATTTCAGTCAACTAATTACATTGGTACTATAATTATATCATACTCACGGGAACAATTTAAATATTTTGAATGATCTAAAATGGATAAAGAGTGATTTGACCATAATACCTAGTACAATAAAACAATTACAAAATCAAAATTTAAGCATGGAAGCCAGTTTAAATATAGTACACAAGTTGAAAGTGCACTTGTCAAGATTACGGTTACATCCTCAAGGTAAAGTTATTCACAACAAGTATCAGGATGTGTTGAAGAAAAACGTTGGCTTTTTAACTTTAAACATCTTAAATAATTTGATATCTGGTAAAGAAGTGGAAGTACGTTGTACAGAAGAAATCCATAACCACTATGAATTATTTAATTTTGCTCCGATTACTACAGTAGATTTAGAACGGTCCTTTAGTTGGATGAAATGGATTTTACCGCCAAGGCGAAGGAGTTCAAAATCAGAAAATTTAGAAAAAATGTTAATTGTATATTACGAAAACTATATAAAATACTGAAAAAATACAAACATTTCGTTTTAATTTTATTTTCAACAACAATTAATACTTCTGCATATCATAGCGGTAGTCCAGTAGGTACATCGTGCTTTTTATCGACATCGATTTAAATGATATAAAATGTGTGTCCTCGCACTATAAAGCTGTCAACGCATTTTTGCTCCCGTCATCCGGGGTTTGGCCATAACCGAACATTATCATTATTTCCTAGGTGAATATAAAATAATTGCTGCTAATTCCCCTGGGTGATCGGGGTGAGGTGATTAACGTGGATGAGTGGAAGTGAGTGGAATGGCGTTAATTATAATATTGGTTTTATTCTAGTTAGGTGTATTTTGAGAAATCGTCATCTTTATAGATCGTTCGATTTTGGAATAAAATGAAAAAAGACATACCCTGTTAAGGTGATAATGGATACCGTAAAACCTGCCAGTGAACAGAAGAACAACTATGGTTCAAAAGAGACTAAATAATGTCTGCGACTACTAAGGATTTTTTTGTTATTTTCTCTGTTTTTATTCATTTTCCTTTTTTAAATATATTTTTTCTTTTTAGGGAACAATCTTACACAAATCGACCTATCTCTATCTCTATCTCTACATATAATAATTGTGAAAATTCGTTGAGGTTGTCACTGAGACATAATAAGTAGAGCTTGAAGGAAGTTGTATTTATACAACATACATTAAAAACTTCAATAGCGCGATGCAGAACTTCACCAATTTCCACGCATTTAGAAGGTCATTCTCCAGATTTTTGTCGGCTGTATTTTATTAATACGAAAGCCCATGGAAAGGAGTGTTATGTTTTCTGTTTGTCCGGGTATCATGGGAAAACTGTCGAATGGATTAATATGCAACTTTCACTAAAACGTTCAATGGATCTTCGGCCAGGTAATAGGCTATAAAAATTATAAAGATAAGGGTGGAAAGGGGTTAAAAAATGGGGTTGAATTCAGTAAGTATGTTTTTGTATATAAATGTTTTTTTTTAATGCAGAGTAAATACTCACAAGTTTATTTTATTCTGTCAAATCACAAAATTATGTGTCAAAAGTCCCCAAAAACGTTATTACTCTAAATGCCCTCTAGAAAGAGATCGAACCTGACACGAATTTCTAGAGAGGCCGCCAGAAAACGAGTGGCAAGACCTCAGGAGTCCGAAGAAGCTTCCCGGGCTTCTAGATTCCTTGAAAACAGTGAAGACAAGGAAGCACGTCTCAGCCACGATCGTGAACGCCATTCGTTGTCGCGAGCTTCCGAAGACTATTATGGAACGTGAAACAAGATTAACAGCGAATTCTCGGGCTTCTGAAACATTTACGAGTACACAACAAGAAGACCGCTTCACCTGTCAGAGAAGTCGCACCTCAGTCACCCTATGTATCTTTTTCTAAATCTCTAATTATTATAAATGTTTTATGGACCAATTCGCGCATGTTTATTTCTCGGTAATCCATACTAATATTATAAATGGGAAAGTGTATGTTTGTTTGTTTGTCCGTCTTTCACGGAGCGACGAATTGACGTGATTTTTTAAGTGGAGAGATTTGAAGGGATGGAGAGTGACATAGGATAGTTTTATCCCTGAAATCATCCCCTTTGGGGGTGAAATGGGGGGGGGGAAATTTATATGGAGCTGCGATGTAAACGAGTTCCACGCGGACGGAGTCGCGGGCAGTAGCTATAATAAATAAGCAGATTCATATTGAAAATTGCACACTTATAGAATACTAGCGTTCGCCTGCAAATTTGTCTGCGTGGATCCAGGATAAAGCTATCCTATATTTTAATCCAGGCTATAAACTATCTTCGTGTAAAATTTCTTTCATATCGGTTGAGCCGTTTAAGCGTCATTGAGTAACAACCATCTAAATATCCAACCATCCAAACTTTCGCACTTATAATGTTAGTGGGATTATCCTTTACTTTATAATTTATCAATTAAATTTTCACTGTTTTTGGTAAACTTCAGCACAATTCTATCACCGTAGCGAAATTCGAGAATAAACCTCATTCTTGAAACTATTTAATCGTACGGCATACATTATTTTTGGCCTTTAAAGTTTGTCACTCTTAATTAGGTACCACCCAGGGGACACGTGCAGGGTTGTGGTAGGTAGCTCCTGCGGACGCGAGTAACAGTTGTCTCCCCTTTGTCAAGTGAGTGGGCAACTCGACTGTTAGAAGTTCTTAAGCCGCCCGAAAGCCTCTAATTCGGCTTAACGGTTACTGTCATAGACAGCAGCCGGGATCAATTGCTTAGCATGCCTTCCAAAGCACGGAAGCGCTCATTTATAAATATCAACCACTCAAACATCATTAGGCGGTCACCCATCCAAATACTGACCGCTGCCATCTTTGCTTAACCTGCGTTATCGTTTCCGACTCGCAGGCGCCGGCTGTGAGCGGAGCGTTCACTCAGGGCTTACACTTAGTCTGTCAGGCGAGTCGTATCCCTCATTCACGCAAAAACGGCTTAACGGATTAAAATTGATAATGGTATACATATATATATATGTGTATACAATAGTGTAATACCTGGATTAACATACGAGTATATAATACTTTTTATTCCGGGAATCATCGTCTAAGGTGGCAAAAGTTTGTAAGGAGCTACGATATAGGTACAACTTAGAAAAGTTGAAAAACCCCCGACATTTTCATTTCAAAGTCCAATATCTCAAAAACGGCTAAACAGATTTTCATGAAACATGGCTAAGAACACCCAAGATAAAATTATCTATGACACATAAGAAACCGCATTCAAATCAGTCCATCCGTTAGGGAGCTACGCTACCACAGACACACACACACACGTAAACTTATAACACCCCTCTTTTTGCGTCGGGGGTTAAAAGAGTTCCACGCGGACGAAGTCGCGGGCAGAAGCTAGTCTTACATAAATACTTAAATACATAGAAAACATCAATGACTCAGGAACAAACACTCGTGCTCATCACACAAATAAATGCCACCCCGAATCATCTAAGATTCGAGTTCATTTGGACCATATTTAGGTGATTTGGACTATGCTTAGCAGGTTTTATGGTACATGTTTTTTGTAGTCGACTGTAGGTACGCAATGGGAAGCTGTAGGGTGCTGCCTCGTGAAATGAAACATTTATGGATTGAACGAACCTGAACATAATTTCGTATAAATGCGTATACATTTGATTTATTTATCTCGATTCAGATGTCTCCTAGTATTTTACTTATTAAAATTTACTTTATCTTAGTTTTGATAGATAATTAAAGCAATTCGTTCGTCAATTTATTGATAATTTAGTGTCATATGTTCACTTTCCTAGATTTATCAAACAAAAAAAAAAGTTTCAAATATAACTATTCCTACTTTACTTATGTACATTATAATGTTTAAAACAATTGAAGACGAGTCCAACAAACCTTTGATACTCAATAATTTAGCGTGTTTAAAATGTACACATATACATAATAAACTGTAAATTAATTAATATAATTCAACTAAATAGTGTTATTATGTATGTAGCTACGTTATTTTTAAAAATTAAGATTTTATATAGATGTTCTTAAAAAGCTCATGTATTGTAAAATACTGTAAAAAAACTATGTCTTATGTAATACATTAGAACTAGACTTGTGTCGTCGTATGAACTAATAAAAAATATTAAACAATTATATAGAAAGTAACCAGATTTTTATTGTTTGTCCAATATGGATGCTCGGACAAAGAAAAAAAGATGGACGGACTATTACGAACAAACTTGCTAAGCCGATTGTCAAACATGCCAAATAAGTTAAGCACACGCTCACGCACACAATATACAATCTAAATTGCACATAATTCGAAATGTGTGATATTGACGGCATTGCGACACGTACTGAGTTTTGTGCAATTTAGTTTGTGTGTGAGCTTGAGCGACTGCTGCTAATTTGATGGCATGGTTGCAAACCGGTTTCACAAGGTAATGCTAAAAAAACCGGCCAAGAGCGTTTTGGGCCACGCTCAGTGTAGGGTTCCGTAGTTATCCGTCACTTAAGCGTTAAAAAATGGCCTATTTGTTACATTGAGTTGACATATTAAGTACAGAACCCTAAAACCCTACAAGCGATATAAAATTAGTTCAAAATAACTTTCCTAGAAAGCTTTATAAAGTTCTACTTTTGAATTTTTTTTCATATTTTTAAAATTTATGGTTCAAAAGTTAGAGGGGGGGACACATTTTTTTTACTTCTGGAGCGATTATCTCCGAAAATATTAACATTATCAAAAAAATATGTGAGTTAACTCGTATTCATTTTTAAATACCTATCCAACAATATATCACACGTTAGGGTTGAAATGAAAAAAAAAACACTCTCCACTTTACGTATAGGGGAGGTACCCTAATAAAACATTTTTTCCCACTTTTTATTTTACCACTTTGTCGGCGTGATTGATATACATATTAGTACCAAATTTCAGCTTCCTAGTGCTAACGGTTACTGAGATTATCCGCGGACGGACGGACAGACATGGCGAAACTATAAGGGTTCCTAGTCGACTACGGAACCCTAAAAACCGGCTTAGTTATGCTCTCTCTATGTTTTTTTCTTTGTCCGAGTATGAATGTCGACTAACTAATAGTAAAATAAGCAACATTTTATGACACATCAAAATCACTCTTCTAATCATCATTCTCCTAGCAATATTCCTAGTTGTGCCCTAAAGGAGCCCGCGGTCCGCTGTGACGCCTAACCGCAAGATTTGGCATAGGCACTAGTTTTACGCAAGCGACTGCCATCTGTCCTTGCGAGGGAAAACTAGGATTTATTGGGATTACACCGGTTTCCTCCAGATGTTTTCCTTCACCGAAAAGCTAACGGTAAATATTCCGTACATAAAAAAGCTCATTCGATTGGAACTCACGACCGCCACTTGAAAGCCGCATGCCTGAACCACTAGGTTACAGTAGCTTTTTGTTCATTAATTTACAAAAATCATTCCTACATTCTCGTACACTTGAAGCATACTCGTTATTAAACCTTAATTCGGTTCGTCATGCATGTAACACTTCAACGAACCCTTGTAACCATTTAACACTTTCACTGCAATTCACTTTCGGCTACATAAGGAGAAAACCACAAGATTCTTGACAGTGAATATGTTAATTGCCAAATAGCAAAAAAATACTTGCAATCTACTCTGTCATAATTTTCAATCACATATACGAGATATGCGGTAAAAGTCAATATTTCAATTCCGATTCTATTAAGAATCGATTTAAGCGCCAGTAAGTTATGACAAGAATTGTAATTCACTACAATTCTTGTCAGGACTTACTGAGGGCATCACTAACCCACCTGCTACGCTATCTCGTAGCACTGACGCTATCGTAGCAGTGCTACGGCGTAGACGGCCCGGCGTAGAGGCATGCCCGCCTTCCGGCGCCAGTATCGACTGCCACTAATCAAAATAGTGAATAGATATTAGGGTCAATTGGAAACTCGTTTTTCATATACCAATTTGATATTAATATTATTTACTCAATGTGGCATTTCAGTCACTGTGGTATGGCATACAACGCTGGCCCAAATCAAATGTGTGTCTAACAAATATATTCACCAAGGCGTCGATCAGAGACATCCCCATATTTATAAAAAATTAACAGACAGGATTTTAAGGCTACTGCTACCTAAAAAATGTATTCAAATTTAAAATGGAGCTATAGTAATATTCATAATAAAAAAAATCGATCCAACAATCTTCCAAAAATCACCTATGTATGAAAACCCATCTCACCCCAATTACGAGGGACTACGGGGTGAGGTGGGATTTCGTAGTCATCGTTAAAGTTATGAAATGGAACGACCCAAAATCATAAAAAAACTAAAATAAAAACGTCCAGAACACTTCATCTGACCTTCCAACCCAGAGGGAAAACTAGACCTTATTGGGATTAGACCACACCACAAATAAGCGGACAAATTTTGCAGGGGAACTTATCAGTAGAGTTGGGAAGTTTCGTGGCATTGGGGTGAACAATGGAGTCGTTGTTATATATTTTTTGAATGAATTAATGAATAAATGATTGATTAACGAATAATGTATAAATATTTTTTTTACAAGTTGAGAAACCGTATAACGCCAGCCAATTTGAAACAGATTGCCATAGTATATGTTTTTCATAATCTTGACAACCGTTTAAAATCCGAAAAAAGATATTATGCAAGATTTTGAAACTTTAATTCCAGTTGCAAGTTGTTCAAGCTCTTGAATATAATATAATCATTTTAGCAAGTAAGTAAAATTTATTAAAATTATATATTAGAAAATCTTCATTGTAATTTAAATTTTAATTATTGCATTGCAGTTGTATTCAAAAAATTATGTAAAACATGTAAACTAGTAAAATATGCGATGAATCAACAAACCTAAATTGTTTACTCTATTCACATTTATACAACAAAACGCAAAGGTGATATATTATTGGCCGGTACTGTTATATAGATTTATCATTCAGTTATTCATTTATTCAAATGAAAAAAATACGATGGCGACTCCACTGTATTATTTGTGCTAAACTGCCACCAGAATCCTAATCCTACTTATCAGCCTTACTCAATGCCAATGGCCTTATACAAGGGGTAAAAAGTACTCAGAGTAAATTGAATCCAGATAATATGACAAAAAAATTGTATTTTTTAAAACAAAGTAATTATTACTTTTAATATAAGTAATATATATGAACCCGGCAGGCGCAGATTGGGTAGACCCCACAAGGTAGAGTGATGATCTGGTAAAGGTCGCGGGAGGCCGATGGATGCGGGTCGTGCAGTACCGGTCATTGTGGCACTCTTTGGAGGAGGCCTATGTCCAGCCATGGATGTCTTTATATGACGATGAATGATGATGATGAACTAGCATCTTATTCAATTTTCCTGATAATTTATGAGTTTCGAGAGAGCTATTCGGCATGGGTATAATCAATTACGCCGACAAAAAAATGTTATGAAACTGTTATTAAAATGTTACAAAAATGACGTACCTTGTGTGTTATATCCACGATGCATCAAACCCTAATGCACTTCCTCTACACGAACATTAAAATGACATGTTTAAAAACATGTTAAAGTGTTACAGAACTTTAGCAGGAAGACAACCGGCGGCGGAACCGGAAGTTCACCCGCAGACAACATGGCCGCCGGCCACTTCCGCCGGCTCAGTTTCCGGCTTTAGCTTTCCAGTGGTGTAATAACTTTTAAAAATGTCGCTGGAGTATGGAAATATGTTGCGAAGGCTGTGTAATAGAGGATGGATTTTGGTAAAATATTTATACAACGCGGAAGTGAATTCATTAAAATATTATCCGTCAGAATGGAGAGAGGGCCGACATCTCTATTTTTTAATTTGCAGTTTTTTTCTAAAAGCCATCACACCAATAAAAATATTACACTCATGCTACAACTGGATTTTCAATTAAGTTACTTTACACGCTGTATTCTGTTGATTTACTTGTATCCAATAATTCTATGTTATGTTATGGTATAATTCTATATCTAATGTTAGAAATAGATTTTGGCATAAAATATGGTCAAATAGCGGCGACCTCTTTTCGACATCTATTAGAAAGATAACTTCTTCTTGTATTATACTAGCAATAAGTCATGATGCACAAGCCTCATTATGCAGATTTAAGGACTGTCTAATAAATGATTCAGTTATTATTTTACTAGGTACAGTTACGAACAAATTCAGTTGAAAATATTAAAATAAAAATTAAACCACCAACTCTGTGAGCTATCGAACTCAAAAGTCACTTTAATAAAAAACTGAATACACAAAAAAAAACATAAGTATCGAACCTAGGTAATATTTTATTTACTGGGAAATGGCACTTCAGTTATTTTAACGGTCGTTCAATAAGTTTCGCAATAACCCCTCAGTACTATAATCATGCTAGCCCGAGATTCAACCGAAGATCCATGCGACATGGATGCTCATTTTTTTCTCATATTTTCCGACTAATCTAGTAAAGCACGTTTTTCAATATTTTTGCTCGTATTTAAACGGAGGCGCTCACCTCAAAAATAATTCCATTAAAATACTTTTAGCAGAATATTTTGCACTAACTTGGTTGCCTGCCCTGATGGGTGTTTTTAGCCAAATGTAGCGTCAGAATATAAGTTATATATGAAACGAACTTCGCATCCCTGTGAATAGAATGAACTGAAATAGAAAAATCGTATTCGGACTGTAAGAAAACTAATACATAACTTTATATAATAAACTGTGAAAATTTTAACAGACCAGCTATCAGATACTGACATGCAGACAGACCGGACAGCAGATACTTAGTAATAGGGTTCCGTTTGGTATCCTTTGGGAACTCGAGCCTAAAAATATCTAGTTGAATTCCCTGGCCTCAAATATGTATATTTATACACCAAGTTTGTGATTGTAAGTAATGTAGAACTCGAGATATTAATATACGTATTTAAAATGACCGCCAGAAACCTGAAGATGGCCGACGGAGGAGCTGGTTCCTATCAAAAACTTAAAGCTATGTCTAACCTCCTAACCTAATCTAACCTACATACCTAGTACCTGAAAAAAAAAATTTTGTCCACTGTGTATTTACGTCAATTCATCATCATCATCATCATATCAGCCGAAAGACGTCCACTGCTGGACATAGGCCTCCCCCAAAGAGTGCCAAAGTGACCGATCCCGCGCCACCCGCATCCAGCGGACTCCCGCAACCTTTACCAGGTCATCAGTCCACCTTGTCGGGGGCCTACCCACGCTGCGCCTTCCGGTACGTGGTCGCCACTCGAGAACCTTTCCGCTCCAACGGCCATCGGTTCTACGTGCTATGTGCCCCGCCCACTGCCACTTAAGTTTAGCGATCCGGAGGGCTATATCGGATACCTTGGTTCTGCTGCGGATAGCCTCATTTCTGATGCGGTCACGCAGGGAAACTCCCAACATGGCCGTCTCCATTGCCCTTTGCGTGACTTTGAGCCTTCTTATGAGGCCCATAGTACGTCAATTAGTGCCAGTAATCTGACCAAACATTGTCATATAGTTTAACATTTATAAGATAGCCGCTTGCATATGCACATGTTTAGTTCAAATAAGGTGATCGTCAAACTCATAATAGTAAATATATGTATACTAGAAATTTACTCAATGCTTCTAGGGGTATAAATGTACGTTGACAATATATCCAAACCGCCAGTCATAAAACTGGAGAGATCATTATACAACACTCAGTCGATCTTTTTGAAACCTACAGACGAACAAGAAACCAGAACCATGTCATTAAACAATACCAGAATAGCTGGACCTGACGAAATCACAACAATGGTTCTTAAGTTGTGCGCTAATATTATCTGTCGCCCCCTTTCTCACATAATCAACTTATCCTTTATGGATGGAGTCTTTCCAACTGAACTGAAGCTCTCTATTGTCAAACCACTCTTCAAAAAAGGGGATAAATCAGACCCAAGCAATTACCGGCCCATAACCATAATCCCAATTTTGTCAAAAGTATTTGAAAAATCTATATTGCGCAGAATAAATGAGTTCTTAGATAAGTATAACATCTTAACTTCAAAACAATTTGGGTTTCGCAAAGGAAGATCTACTACACTAGCCGGCTTTCACCTAGTAAAAACAGTCACAGAGGGTTTAAATAGGAGAAATCCTCTCTTGGCAATTTATTTAGACTTGAGTAAAGCATTTGATCTTATCGACCATTAAATCCTTTTGAAAAAATTGGAAATGTATGGAATAAGAGGTAAAGCAGGGTACAAAGTTATCTAACGGAAAGAACGCAGTATACAGAAATTGAAAAAAATGTAAAAAGAAATAATAACACCATCTTAAAAGAAAAGTATAAGTCTGATCTACTAGTTAACAAAACCGGCGTTCCGCAAGGAAGTATTCTGGGACCATTGCTATTTTTAATAGCAATCAGACTGCATTATTTTCGCAGACGACACTACAATTATAATATAAGGGGATAGCAATTGTCATGCTGCATTTGAATCAAAAGTTAACATTACATTAGCAGAAGCGGTTGAATGGTTCGAAAATAACAAATTGAAAATAAACATGTCAAAAACTAAAGCAATGCAATTCTGTTCATACAATTCAAACCCACTGCCTATACAAATTAATTATGGCAATTAAAATGTAGAATTAGTTGACTTTGTTAAATTTTTAGGTTTTAATATTGACACCAATTTAAATTGGAAGCTTCATGTTGACACTGTTTGCAAAAAACTAGACAGGTTTGTCTTTGCACTCAGAAGAGTGAGACAAACAGTGTCATTAGATGCAGCTGTAACTGCGTACCACGGTTACGTCTCATCGGTCTTAAACTATGGAATATTACTGTGGGGAAATTCCGTAGAGTCGGATAAAGCATTTAAACTTCAGAAACGGTGCATTAGGGCCTTGGACAACGCCTGGTTTTTGCAAAGCTGTAAGCCTTTATTCATAAAATTTAATATACTCCCTCTGCCTTGCCTGTACATAAGAGACGCATGTCTCTTCGTTAAGGACAACCCTAGTCACTTTATAAATCGGTACGACACCAGTGCTAGATATACAAGGGCCCAGTACCAAAACCTGTTATACCAACCTCGCTGCCAAACAGTTATCTATAAAAAAAACTGCTACAATATGTGCATAGTCATTTATAACAACTTGCCTGATGACCTTAAATTGAAAAATAAGAATTCTTTTAAAAGTAAGTTGACAAAATGGCTGCAGGAGAAGTGTTTTTATAGTGTAAATGAGTATTTGGCAACAGACATAAGTAATTAACTTATCTCTTTGACATACATAGAAATTAGGTAATTATTAATTATAGAATAATCTGATGAAATGACATGTACGAAAATTTAGCTTTATGACATAGTAATACTTTGCACACCTGCATGCAGGTAGAATATGAGAAACAAAAATAGCTTTAAGACCTTACCTGTCACCATATTCCGGCAAATAAAGAAATTTTGAATTTTGAATTTTTTGAATTTTTGAATTACGTGTTTGTGAGATTTTACATTTGAGTATGAGTGTGTGGGTATTCATTGAAGCAAACTAGTTAGGAAACCAAAATAAGATTTATTTTTTGCAAATTATTATTCTGCTTGCTGTGCTAACGTTACCGCCGGGCGCAACTAAGTTACCCTTCATTGACAGCATAATGCAGCACTCATTGTTCCAACAACCCTGTTAGCGGGCAATGTACGGTGAGCAAAATTAGCTTTCCATGATTTTAAATTGGAGTAACATATTGGTAAGGAACGTATCTTCATTATAGGGTCGTTGGGTGAATCCTTTACTATTAAACGAGCTATCCACACTAATATTATTAATGGGAAAGTGAATGTGTGTGCTTATCTGTTTGTTTGTCCGTCTTTCACGGTACAACGGAGCGACGAATTGACGTGATTTTTTAAGTGGAGATAGTAGAAGGGATGGAGAGTGGCATAGGATAGTTTTTATCCCCGAAATCATCAAGGGGTGAAATAGGGGGTTAAAAGTTTGTATGGAGCTGAGATATAAACGAGATATCCACGCGGACGGAGTCGCGGGCAGAAGCTAGTATTTGTATATATTTGAAATTTTCGAGAACGAGTTCTCGAAAACTGCAGTAACGATTTCAACTAAATTTGGAATATCGCGTAAAATCGACCTAGCTGGGTCTCATATCTTGGAAAATTCGTTTTCTCCGTATTTTATCTATTTTCAGCCCAGGGTCTAGTTTTTATACGCACTACACATTCAGTGTTACACAGCTGATACGAATAGCAAGGTAAAACCAGCGAACAAAAAACAAAAGATGTGTAATTAGCGTCGCAAAATGTTCCCACAGAATTAGTGCCATTGGCATTGTGCGCGGTTGGGGGCGGGGTGCCAAACGATGCCAGGCAGCATACCTGGTTTTAGGCACGTTCTTGCAGGGTGAGGAGCTGTAACTAGGGGAAAGTGTCAATGAGCATTGAGTGTACATCTGGGTCATACTCAAATTTAGGTTCGCGTCTTTTCTGTGGACACTATAAAAGTTAAGAGCTACGAAGCCTAATTTTGGTTTGTACTATTAATCCGCATAAACAGCGTCTCCTCTTATGTACGACTATTCCATAAAAACCTGATTTATATGCAGGTGAGCTCTTAATTACTGACCACAGGAGAGACGAATTTTGCTTATACAGTGTGTTCGGGTGAACCCAGTGTATAAACGAAATTCGTCTCTCCTGTGGTCAATAATTAAGAGCTCACGTGCATATAAATAAGGTTTTTATCGAATAGTAATATACATAGAAGAGGAGACGCTGTTTATGCGGATTAAGAGTTCAAATCAAAATTAGGCTTCGTAGCCCTTAACTTTTATAGTGTCCACGGGAAAGACGCGAACCTAAATTTGAGTATGACCCATCTAGCTCGTTTCAAACACTGTAAGTATCAAGTTTTCAACCCAGATAACGACGTTTTGAAACAGTTTATGGACAGGCAACGCGTTACGCCGCCGAGACACGTGCTGTCACACGACTACCGCGACACTCATGCCTTTATATAACAAGCAAAAAGCTGATAAATCAAAGGATATTTAGAAAAACCCGATTGCTTCTTTACAATCACTATAGCTTATGTCACTTCTACGATAAAGAGGCATCCAACGCCACCTCATAATATATGTAGAAATCCGTCAAACGGTTTAGGCAGCAGGGCGTGCCAAAGAATAAGACATACACACATGCATACATACAAATACGCTCGAAAAGCAAAAGTTCAAAAACCTGTGACTAACTACGGAAAACTAACAGAAAAAAAAGGTAGCCTTTGTCCCCCGGAGCATCGTTTTGAATCGATTGACACCTCCTTCATCAAATTCGGTTCAGCATCTTTAACGCTACGGTGGAACACACGTTAATAGGAACTTAGACTGCTAAAATCGTGTCCCTTCCTTTCGGTTCTGCCGTATTTGGGCAAAAACATGCAACGCCATTATGTAGTATGTTATTGGGCGAGTTACCCCACGCATCAGTGGTAGATGGTTGAAATAGACATTTACCAATTTTGATGATAATATTTCGCGATTAAAATGGAAATGGAGCTGCCTTAACTGTGTATACTGAGGTCAAAGTTTATAAATGACAATTTATCCCATTCCCAAACTTACCATCTTACCATGGTCGAATACGGTGTACACGCCATGTAAGCTGTCAGTATCAAATTACACCCAAGGTGACTTTCTGGGCCTCAACTCAATTCAAATCTTTCACAGTCCAATCGCACTCAAATGTGTTCCGCAATGTATCCGCTCGGTGCGCAGGCCGATGAAAAGCAACGCACATCAATTTTCTTGCTCCACATATCGATAGCCTGTTGAACCAGATGAGACATGCATATACTTACTTCAAACTTTCCGAAAACCACTCACTTAAAAGTAGTTTAACTAAAATATTACAACGCGCATATATAACCATAAAACACTGGAAAGGCATGTGTTAAATGTTATTTAAATTAAAGTGTAACCCCAAATTGCCCTCCAAGAAACTGCATAAATTAGCATGTGTGTGTGTTCCACTTTGCTCTAGCTGGCATTACAGAACATTATAATATGTGAGATTAGGTGCACAATTGTGTTAACTGTGATGATGATGCAGGGTCAAGACAACATTGTATTCGAATACCTGAAACTCTATTATGCCTTTAAGCTTTGCATGTATTTTTTTAGATCACTTCTCATGAATCATTTTGGTAACGATTTGAAAACTAATTATTTTCAAGTTTACCTGGTAAAGTGTGTTTTAGACAACTTTTGTTCTATTTTCTGTAATATATGCCTAAGCGGCTCCTTCCGACTATTATAAATCTTTGTCCATCCTGCAGGTTCATTTTATACAACGTGTTAGAAAGATAATTATTTTTTTGACGCGATTGCTTTTTACAATTAGTATGGAGCGTGGGCCGACTGGGGCGACCGGCTCCATACAAAAGTTAAAAAAAACGTGGTTAAAAACAATCTCTCACATTGTTCTTATCAGAACACGATGCCTGTTTATGCCCTTAAACGGTTTTGCGTTATATTTTTAACACGTATACAGGAAAGAGTTTTTTTATAGGTAGATTTTCGGCGAATACCCCTCATAATCAAACTTACAAAGCTATGCTTACATTTCAAAGGCATTGCTTTATTGCAAGCTTTATAATTAGTAGATAAAGTAAACGTCCCAGTCCTCGACGTTGCACTAGTGTATCACATGGGCACTTTATATCAAAGCAGTATGGGTTAGTTTCGCATGAACATTTTTCTTCACTCGAATTTAAGCGGGTAAGTAATACGAGGTATAACAACTAATCATATAACGGTCATAATATATACGCTCACTGTGTATAAGTTTGTTTAGTATAACGTTCATTGCACATAACGAACGAAAGGTATAATGACAAAATATATAATTTCGTAAAGTATAACGTACTTTAGACATAATATCAATTGATATATCGATTAAAGCGTATAATATTCATAACACCTAAGGTTTATAACATATATTATTCAATTTATCTAACATCAAAAAGTATATTGCTCGTATATTATAATCGTCTTCAGTTATTTTAATAGCAATGCCGTATGAAGGAATATATATGAATTTGAATAAAAAAACATTAAACGTTTTTAAGATTGAAATTAAATTTATTTTTATATCAAACACGCCAATTATTTTAACCTAACCTTACCTAAACACCAGCGTGTCGACGCCACCCCGCTTCGCGGGGTGTCTATTTCCGCTCTAAGGGACACATGGCAACCCTAACCTAACCTACAAGTAATACCATTGGTAAGAGTACTTGTTGTTTTTTATTGCGGGGGGCTTCGCCCCCCGAGCCCTTCTTTTACTTACAGCCCTAACCTAATTTTCTGTATTGTAATCCTCATACGAAAATATACTATGCGTTATGATCGTTATACGTTATGTATGTTATACGAAAATATATTATATGTTATGATCGTTATACGAAATGAAATTATTCAATTTGAGTGTTATAGAAAAAAACGTTATATAATATGATTATTATGGCTATTGACCGTTATTCCTTATAAAAGTATTGGTATTGTTGTTATAGCTAACGTTCATTATATTTTGTGAACGTTATTAATATGAAATTATATATACTGTTGTTATATCTCGTGGGACGCACCCATTTAAGCCACGTCACTTTGACTGCCATATACTACTAGCCTCCAGTACTAGGACGTTTACTTTATAAATAAACACTTAAATTTCAGTAAAGGTTTAAACAGTACAGAGTGCAGTAATCCAGGCCGCTAACTAGGTGTTAAATCACGGGCGAGCGAAGCTAGTGTTTACTGTGATTTACTGTAAGAGGACGCGCGCTTCGGCATAGGGTTGAGATACAAGGAATAAACATAATACTTAACAGATTCGAAACGTATGCGCTTAATATTTGAATTCGGAATCCAGTAGCAGAAAGATGCACGTATTTTTCTTAATCGTTAGACTATTTTTTTAAACTTTCATGAGACATTTTGAAATAATTCCCATTATTAATTACACGGTTCAACTCACGTATTAAGTGTCACTATGGGCGACATGTTTCGAACTCTACGAGATTTCTTCTTGAGTGTTTTCGCAGCGGTGTCCGAAGAGTTTTAAACATGTCGCCCGTAACATTTTTTTTACGTGAGTTGTACCGTGTAATTAATTTAGTATGAGCATTATTTCCACATGTCTCACGAAAGTTTTAATTTGATAATCGTTGGATGCTTTACGAAATCAAACAAACAAACATATAATGTTACTCTTAAAATGCGTCCGCGATCTTTGACGGAACGGGACACAATTCACTTTTCACACCTTTCATTCGGAAAAGTAAGTTTTGCTCCACGACGAGAGGAACCAAAACGCTACTTTTTTTAATTTATACATTGGCATTGGAACATTTGTACGCAATGTGCCAATAGAACACAGATGTTAATAAAATAATCGATTGTAATTTCATCGTGTTCGATTCAAAACGAACATATTTCAAGTTTTAACTTTAACAACGTTGTATAAAAATTTATAAATATTTCGTATAATATTTAAAAATTAGTAATAAAAATTAAGATAATTTAGATATATGTTAACAATAGCTTTTTTTAAATTTCCTCATAGTCGGTGTGAAAAATAGTATGTGTCACTCGGTAGCAAAATTGTTTTCGTCTCGGGCGTAAACACTTGTATCCCTCACTACGCTCAGGATTCAATACACCGCCCTCGCCGTAAATATACTATTTTGCTCCCTTGTAACACAAAAAACTATTGATTCTCTGTGGTTCTTTTAACAACCCGGATTTGTGTTACCGGGTCTTTGTTTACTAAACAACTTGGCTTAGGTCCTGTGCTACCAACAATTTAATCGATCAATTTAAACGTCAAGTTTAAAATACGCAGCCGCTTGTGCATTCCACACACGCTACGCTCGTAGCCGATCCCATGGTTTTTCTCGTGTGTAGCGGTAAGCGACTACGGCGTAGGCGGCTGTCAGAGTTCCTAGCAGTGATTTATTTATTTATTTATTTATAGTGCTAAGCCAAGCTTCTAAGCGACTTCCAACACCATTTCCATCCTGCTTGTTCATTAACACGGCTTTAGTTTGATTATTACCGCTCCGCTTATGCTATAAACTCCCAATCTTAGCAAACAGCCACGGAACAGTTACGCCGGCCACATAAATGGGATAGCGTTGAGACAATTCGTCTGCTCTCTAATTACCTTGAGCCTAGCCTTACGTATTGGACAATATAATACTAGTAGGTACTTATTCTTCTGATATAGAGCAGCAACTGCCAGTATTGGTAGGCCGAGGAAGCCGGTTCCCGTATGACTTTTGAAGGAACAATAGTGGGCGAAAAAAACTGGCCATCATACTGCGAGGGGAAGGCACGCGGGGAAATCAACGCACATACATTCACGCCTTTGTACCCAAAAGGGGTAGGCAGAGCACATGCAACTTATGTTCCAGCGCCACTTATAGCATAAATGTGGGCATAAATGAACGACAAAATGCGATATTACAGTGATAGGTCGCTAGCCCATCGCCCACAACACACTTCAATCCTGCTCCCTTAGTCTACTTTTACGACACCCATGGGAAGAAAGGGGATGGTGAAATTCCAACCTGACACGAGAGACTACCAACTAACCAACTACCAACAAGCATACCTACAGCAGTAAAGCTAGCTAGGCTTTTAAGAAAGAAAGAAAGAAAATTGAGCGGAGAGTGGGACGAAACGCGGATCGAGGTAAGCTAATCCGAAGTTTCCAAATTCCCAGTTCACTCGATTGCCTTCCACTCTAACGTGGAATTTCCCACTATTTTTGTGTAAAACTTATCGTTAAAATTATGAAATTAAACGACATACTTATTATCATTAAAACACTAAAATACATACGGCTGGAACATTTTTTACGTACAAAAATCAACGTGCCACATGCAATAGTCATTTGTTATGCAAGGCTGCAAAGTTGTTGTTTGGCGCAAGTGCTTGTATTGAAAGCCGAGCTAGCGAAGGATTGTAAGATTGAACCATGAGCGAAGCGAATGGTTCAAATGTACAATCCTGAGTATAGTGAGGCTTTCAAGGCACGAGACGCCAAACAATTTTGCTGCCGAGCGAAACACACAATTTTTCACCTCACCACCGCGAGGAAATGTAATGGAAGTAATTTGGACCTTATAGGTACCTACTCATTTTCAATAAAGGTTTGTTTACATCTCAACAACATCTAGCATTTTATAATTATTAAATGTAACGTAAATATTTTTCCATCTTTAAATAACCCCACGCTATACCTACACTAAAAAAGTCAAAGTATTGTTTTATACTCACGGGTACACTAAGGCTCAAATACGCTTATTTCACTTTTTCCGCTAACTTAGCAGGCATTAATATTCATATATGTATATCTTTTGCACTAAAATCTATAAATAACAACCATTATTTTGGTTTTACTGTGTGTGACTCCAAAACGCAACAAAATTAAATGTAGGTACTATACTTTTTGGAACGCACCGTTTGAAAAGTTAATTTAAGAAAAAACTCATATAAGTACATTTAATTTTGTTTTGTTCTAAACCCACAGACAGTAAAACCAAAATAATGGTGGCTATTTATAGTTTTTAGTGCCGAAGATATATAGATATATATATGAATTATGATGCCTGCTAAGTTAGCGGAAAAAGTGAAATAAGCGTATTTGAGTCTTAGTTTAAACCGTGATTACCCAACAATACTTTGACTTTTTGTATAAGTAAGCGTGAGGTTATTTAAAGATGCAAAAATATTTATGTTACATTTAATAATTAAGTATAAAATGCTAGATCTTGATGAGATGTAAACAAACCTTTATTGAAAATGAGCATAAGGTCCAACGTACTTCCATTACTTACCTACAATTTTCCTCGCGGTGGTGAGGTGAAAAATTGTGTGTTTCGCTCGGCAGCAAAATTGTTTGGCGTCTCGTGCCTTGAAAGCCTCGCTATGCTCAGGATTGTACTTTTGAACCATGAGCGAAGCGAATTTTACATTTTTACAATCTTTCGCTAGCTCGGATTTCAATACTAAGCACTTGCGCCAAACAACAACTTTGCAGCCTTGCATAACAAATAACTATTAATGTCAGTTTTGACCTAAGTCACCCCATTTTGCGGTACACAACGAAAAAAGGTGCAGTTTAAAGATATCATTGACATAGACTGTAGATATATCCTTAACCGCGGGTGCGGTTGCACCAACGAAATTGAATTGACCCGTTCAATTCTTTCCTTGGGTGCTCAGTTTGACTGACCGCCTTTGTGCACGGGACATCCGATACACTGGATATATAACGTAAAACTGCGTTTAAATTGGCAACAGAGGTAGTGAGCGGCACGGACCCCGCGGCGTCATAAGCTCAAACATAAATTTATAGAGTTGCTCTGGAGTCTTATATGTACAGGCAAATATGATTAATGTATTTTTTTCAATAGACTATTTTTATATAGTTCCTATTTTTGTCATCGCAATGGTCATCCATTTTGGAAGTAATCATATGATATGATATTAAAAAAATACAACAGCAGGGAAGTCAGGATAAATTCTATAAAACAGTTCATCTTTTGCAATGGTACTTCTTACGTCTAGAAATTCGTATAACGTGAATGGTGTGAAATTATTTTGTACTACTTACAGCGGAACGGATAATTGAAACGTCATTGCTAACGCATTAGACCTACCCCAGTAGGTAATCATAATAATCTTAATTTCCCGCCAAAATGAAAGTGGGATAGGTACAGGTTTAAGCGGTCTATAATCGCCTGACAGCACGCGTCTCGGGTCGCCGCTCACGTCAACTGTACATAAACAAGGCCAAATTAAGAATGGCATTTTAATCTATGATACCACATATGAGGTTAAACTCACACGCCTTGCTAAGCCAAGGTGGAGATGCTCCAAGATGATTCACATTATCATACCGTTCTATCTTAGTTAGACCAGACACCCGTATCAACGGAAAAGGCTGTAGCATCAAAGCATAACTAAAAATGGTAATATCAGATAATATTTTGTCTTCAATGTCAGTAAACTATGGTGGCCAAGTGGTTCGTGGTAGTGAAATCCGCGAGGAAACCCGAAGGCTAATCATGATAAGTCTCGAACGCGCGTTAGGACCATGCAATGCGTTACGTGATGGACTTACTGCACGTCTGTAAAGAAATTCAAGGGTAATGTGAAGTCCCGAACCCGCACTAGGGCAACTAGAGAAATACCTACCTCCCACTCCCTTTCACCCATGAGAGGTACCTGATCCCAGCACGTTAAATACGCTAAGGATGTTACAATACACCATTACGCACGGTCACTGACATTAATATCTGCCACCAAAAATACATAGATTTATGACAATTATATTTCTAGGGCAGTTAGGACGTGTCAAATTTATTTTTGTTGTTTGAGAAGATTATAGTAGTGTCACCCTAACAAACGCTCGTTTGAAATCTCAACCTAGAGGCAATGTCTAGTAGTGGACCAAATTATGCTCAAGAAGGACAAAATAATCTATGGAATATATAATTTATTTTCTAAAGTATACACAAGATGATAACTAACATTAACTAAATTAAATTAAAACTAAGTTAAATCTAAAAAAGGTGCTCGATGCATTGTACCGAAGATGCTGGCGGCATTTCCTTGCTGAATTGCAAGCTGATGCGTTGCGCGAGAAAGCTAGCTCTTCGGTCACCAGTTACGTCAACCAGACTTTTCGCGATTTCCGCAAATAACTTTTGCGCACAGGGACCCCACGGACCGACGGTCTCGACGCCTAATAATCTATTCATTCAAATGGCATATTTTGAGATACCGCCGCTAATTTTCACCGAACACTAAATTGATTAAAACTGTTCGCTTGTACCTACAGTTTAACTTGAACTAATATTCATAATGCACGCGCGTGCGACATGCAATGCGAGCCCTGTTTAAACACCGTGTAATACGTGATTCGGATATCAGGGCAATCTATATTCAACAAGCACTAAAGTCGTAAGCAAACCATATCACGGCAACCTGTATTCAGCAAGCGCCGAAGTCATATGCAATACGTTGGCAATACGTTGCCAATCACTGCACATTGGGTTACAATCAAGAAGAATCTGTGACGATAAAGATAAGATTACATTTTATGCACCTTGATCAGTGTCCATAGGCAAGAAATATATATTTTCAACACAATTGCTCGTAACGTACCTCTTATTGTGTCGCTTTAGGCTCATAATCCTGGATATTAAAAACGCGTGTTTTATAACATTACAACACTTGTGTGTTATGGTTATATCCCGATTAAGTCACGTTGGCACCTTGCAGCAAGATATATGCATGAACACGGTGCATTCTTAAATTAACCGGGTTGTACAGAATGTACAGCCCGGTTAATGGTTCGGATTAATCCCTACCGCTTCTTTTCGCCATCGTCCAACGCGACAACATTACCATCCTCACCACTTAGATGGTTGGCAGTCCTCAACTGTGCGCTTCTCCAGAAGCTTCCTGCCTCGCACAGCTAATCTGTGGAATGGATTGTCGCCTGCGGTATTTCCGGACCGATACGACCTTCAAACCTTCAAGAAAAGAGCGTACTCCCATCTTAAAGGCCGGCAACGCACTCACAACACCTCTGGTGTTGCAGGTGCCCATGGGCGGCGGTAATCGCTTACCATCAGGTGATCCGCCTGCTCGTTTGCCTCCTATCACATAAAAAAAAAAAAAAAAAAAAAAAATATATGCATGAACACGGTGCATTCTTAAATTAACCGGGTTGTACAGAATGTACAGCTTTTTTTTTAATTTTCGGCAAATGGATTCTTACTCGACTAAACAAATTAAATCCTTTTTGTTAATTAACTGACTATTTCTTTTTGTATATGATATGGAAACGTTTAATTTAGTAAAACTATTCACTTTTCATAACATTTTACATGAATTAAATACAGATAACATTTTAAAACGAAAATATAATTTTATTTTGTATTGGCTGTTTAGAGATTTCTGTGCCCACACTGCGCAAACTTCACAAAAAAAAAACTGTTGGGCGCCAATATAGGTTATATTTTTATAGGTTATTTATTTCACAAATATTTCTAAAATTTGTTTATGTGTGTTTGGTTATTATCAAAAATGTTGACTTGTGGTGACTAGAAAAGTGATAAATAGAATGGACGCCACTGGAAATTCTTGGCGATGTGCAATAGGGTATATTCATGTATTTTTTTTATATTTTTAAACGATTCTATAAGTAATTATAAAACCGGAAAAAAATATAACACTTTCACACTATCATTAAATGAGCTAAAAAAAATTAATTAAAACTACTATCATTTTCGGACGATTGAAACGCCGCCATTTTGGCGCGCTCATTTTGTGACGTCACCGTGCACTTAGAATAAATTAACAACGAAGTATTTGATTCACAGTTTTAATAAAAGTGAGTGATTAAAGCTTGTAATATCAACTTATTGTAACGGAAGAGCACACAAAAGCTTATTATAAATATTGTATTGCCCCTATGTGTGAAAATAACATTAAAACTGCACCTGACGTGATATACTTTCATATGCCCAAAGATGCAAATATAAGAAAAAAGCGGTGTAAGGCGATGAGGAGAGATAATGTATCGTGCTTGAATAGTTTATATTGTTGTGAAGATCATTTCGAAGTGTGTATTAAATATGTTTGTACCTAAAATCTTTTTTATTAGGACTCGCCAACAATATTAACAATAACCTAACCTAAAAATGACTTTACAAGTAGGTATACTTATTCATAAAACTATTCTGATTCCCAATTTTTTAGTTATTAATGTTACAAATATTATGATTGTTATTGATCAACCGTTGGCTACGTGTGTTGATTTTGATCACGAAACGTTTTAGCTAAGTTTCTTTGTTTTTACTGAGTGCCCTACACAAATTTGTTTTATTTATAACTCTTGACGAAAACAACCTAAGTTTGTTATATCCATAAAGATGTTCTCAACATGCAACATACCTAATACCTACATATCTTTGATTATATAATATAGATATGTACTAGTTTGTTATTACACTTATTTAAGAAAGACACCTCTACGAGGTACCTACGTACTTAGTCATCATAAACACATTAATTTTAGGCAGATTATCCGACTGTGCCTTGACAAAACCGCTTCCAGTCATTGTAGCGAGTCTTTTTTCACAAGGAGTCACTGCTTTCAGTTAATAATTCCCAATAAACACTGATTATTTATCATAAACAACGGCTAAACATTGCGAATAACTTTCAATAATCATACAAACGACCTGTTGACAGTAGACACCGAGTGTACGGTGACGTCACGATTCGCTCCGCCAATAGCGTTGCGTTTTGGAAATTTGCGAGAGAATTTGAAAATTACTACTTTTAAATAATTAAATTTGTTAATAGAAACATGATTATTTGTAAAAATAATCATGTGTGTATATTTACTAAGCAATAAAGATTACTCATGATTTTTTTCGTCCATTTCTGAATCACATGCATATTCCCTATTGTGAGTAAAAACCTGTTGTCATCTTAATGATTTGCTTAATGTAAAGTAAATAATTTGGCAGGCCTATAACATTTTCATCTTATGAAAATGATTTTTTTCCTCGCAAAATGTGTTCAAAAACGTCGTATGATACGCGTGAGCTTTGATAATTACATCCTCGGCTTCCTTATCACGCTCACCTGCGGTTCGCGTGAACAATTTCGTCTCTGATGTAATTATCAACCTACCTCACTTGTATCACAATGTACTATTATCTCTAGCGTCGACCCTTCTTGTGTAATCACTAGAAATAATGAATTCTGAATTCGAAACCTGTAAGAAATTACACTTTTTTCCTTTTACAAAGCTCTGTTTGAGTGAAAATAGAAAAAAAAATGAGATAAGATAGCTCTCATCTCATTTTTTCCAAATTTACCAAAGAGTTTAAGTACCAAATTCATCGATATCGTTAGACCCGTTTTCTAGAACGTGATTACAAATATATATATACAAAAATGTCTTGTTTAATAGTATACGATAGGATACACAAGGGCTTTACTTATAAAATCGATGCAAAAACGGCGTGCAGCGTTATAATTTTAATGTATGCATTGATTTACGTAGATAAAGGTGTGGTGTGGCATACTAACGCGAACGTATCCTTTTAAATTCCTTATATAAAACGACTAGTCTACGTAAGAGCATATATGTTGCGGGATGAACACTTACACTGTGTATTTAAAACAGATCTGTCTGAATTGAGAGCTAGCGGGCTACAATTACAAGCTCCAGCGTCGCAATTAGATGCACAACACAAACGTATCGCCGTAATGGCAGCACTTCAAACGACTCAAAGAAATCATTATTCCGCAAGCTTCTTCCGCGACCACTTGGAAACATACGGCGGGGCGGGGACGAATCGATAGTTCTGTATCGATACATTTAATCATCTATGAAATATAGGAAATAGAAAAACATTTGTTCGTGACACACAAAACGAAAAACAGTGAATAAAACAAAAGTCACGAAATGTTACCAACTCAGCATGGGGCTGGCGATAACCAGCGCTGGTCTTCCGTTGGAACTATTGGTTAATCCAGGGCGGGCAGTGCACAAATGGCAATAAACAAAAGACAATAATAATAACCATAATAAGATAATGAGACAATTATAAAAAGAAAACAGAGCGAATAAAAGATATAGAGATAACAGAGATATAGCAAGGTATGTAAGTAAGTATTCAGCATATGGAGGTGAACTGATGACCAGGTAAAATCGCCGGAGTCCACTAGATGTGGGTGGGGGAGTACCGATAATTATGGTACTCTATGGGAAGGCTTATGTCCAACAGTGGACGACTTTCGGCTAAATGATGATCGTAATATACATGGATCGACTACTACAGTACTTCGGACCCGTAGCTAGGCAAGATCAGTCTGGACAATTTCATTGTTGTGAGACTGTGAGCCACGTGGTAAGAAAAGTAGTTACGGAAGAAGAGAAGGTATGGCATATATTATTTGACCTTTTAAAGTTTGTCACTCTTTAGAACAACCCAGGGGACACGTGCAGGGTTGTGGTAGGTAGCTCCTGCGGCCGCAAGTAACAGTTGTCCCCCCTTTGTCAAGTGAGTGGGCAACTCGACTGTAAGAAGTTCTTAAGCCGCCCAAAGGCCTCTAACTCGGCGTAACTTACTACTGTAGTGCCGAGATCAACTGCTTAGCGTGCCTTCCAAAGCACGGAAACGCTAATTTATACTAACCACTCAAACATCAGGCGGTCACCCATCTAAAGACTGACCACTGCCATCTTTGCTTAACAAATGTGAACAAAGTACAGTCAGTAAAAAAACTAGTGCCAAAATGTTTATTTTGACACCAACTTGTTATTACTATCGATACCGTTCCCCTCCCTGCAGCCAGGTACGCTCCAGCGCGGGGTAACGAAGCTAATCTGTACTCAAGTGTCGACAATTTGAGGCGTAACAACAGAAAATAAGCGGGACCCGCGTTTAATATGGTACGCGTTTACAATACTGCGTAATGATCTCACTGTTTTAATGGTATCGGGATTATGTAGATTAACAGCACTACACTGATACAGTATCCATCTGTCCAATATGATACAAACCTGTCTAACTATGAAATAAATACGACCGCTTTAGCTGCTGACCTTGAGTTGACCTTGTAAGAGCAGTGTAAGAGGCATACAATTGATGCACAGGATGAGCACAAATATATGGTCTTGAGTCATGGATGTTTTCTATCTATATAAGTTTTATTAATCTGTATAAGTTATGTATGTCGTCGCCTTACTAGACGTACTAGCGATACTCCCCTAGTACAACTTTTGCTTAGTTTGGAAGGAGGTCGATTAGTGTACGATTATCCCCAAGTATTTAAATATATCAATATACCAAGAACAACAAGAATATACGAAGCAAGAGGTCCTGGGTTCGAATCCCGGTAAGGGCAAAAATTTGTGTGATGAGCATGAATATTTGTTTCTGAGTCATGGATGTTTTCTATGTATTTAAGTATTTACGTCTATTATGTATATCGTCGTCTAGTACCCATAACACAAGCCTTACTGAGCTTACTATGGGACTAGGTCGATTTGTGTAAGATTGTCCCCTTATATTATTATATTATATACCTTCATAAAGATTACAAGCGATAACGATACAAGGTGTGTCCACGGTTTCTGCTCGAGTAAAACTTGTTTGACTTCCATACATAAATTCTACGTAATCTGATTCAATAATATGACTCGTAGTCAACACAACTGCAAAGAGTTGGCTAATCAATAATTACAACATAAGACATTTTCAAATTACATAATTTTACACTGCATGGATTTCAATTTAATAAATAATACAAATTAATTTAGATACTAAGTTTAAACCTACTTTACTTACACATCGAAAAGTCACGTTCATATATCTTATCTTTTTTGACAACCGCGGGCATACCTTCCCAAACAACCAAAGAAATAACGATGTGTGAAAAATCTAACATACGTTCCCTCGACAGTCCCTCCTCAGTTTAATCTGCACGTAAAAACAAAGAAAAGTAAATCATATTATTACGTCACACTCGCGACGAAATTAATATCGGAACGTTGCCATCTCGTTCGGAAAACGTAGTATATTCCTCGAAACAGTATTGCAGTGGTGTCGTTTTATTATTCGATTAGCAAAGCGTACGTTACAATATCTCGCGCACCGTGAAATATTTTATCGCTATAAATTAAAAGGTCTCGCGAAGTTTTTTCCGGGTTTTTTCGCAGTCGGTTTTGCGACTTCATTTTGGAAAATTGAACGCATAAATTACTGGGCAAATGGTTTTTTCATGTATGTTACTTGCTAAGGTTCTGTTAGGAAGTTAATTAAGTTGATCCTGTAGCGGAATAAACCATGAAATATTTGGTTAAAGCGTAAATCAGAAAAATGGGTTTTTATTTCCACTGTTTTCATCATTATTTAGTTTGCCATTTTTTTCACGGGAACCAATTCCATCGTAATTTAAAGGATGATATTCTGATGTTTAATATTACTTTGTCACAATTTCATCTAAATCTGTTCAGCCACTTTTGCGATCACGATAGAGTAACATACGTCTAAACATTCAAACTTTCACATTTAAAATATTACGAGTAAGTAGGTTACAGATAGAAGAAAGCCGGATAATAACTTTTCGTCGGGTTAGAATTTGACCAGCCCCTTTCTTCCCGTGGGTGTCTTAAAAGTAGAATAAGGAAGCAGGGTTGAAGTGTGTTGTAGGCGATGGGCTAGTAATATATCACTGCGGTATAATGTTTATTCGATCTTTTATTCCCACATTTATTTAGTTAAGTGGCACTGAAACATAAGTTTCATGTGTTCCCTTTGGGCGTGAATATCTGAATGAATATATTTATTACTTACTCACATATTCAGAATGTTAACACACGTACACTTTTGTTTCCAGTGACTTGGACCGTTCACAAATCTTTACAAATGTCCAAAAATATTTGTTTATTTTTTTCACTCCGCGTTTACAACGATCGAGACCAATAACAGCCATTCCTTCTCTAAAAGTATTCTCAAACATCGAAATCTATCAACATAGTTACTACTTTAGGCTGAAGCAACTTTGCTGCAGTTCAGTCTCACGTCTGATTAGCTAACATAGGCCGAACAATGAGAACCTAAACTTTGTAAAAAAGTGAGAATGTATTCCTATCAAGTGAAAGAACTTAGTTTCAGTAACGACAGAAAGAAAACTGCTATAAAATATTGCGTAGCGATAACTCTTCTGTGCTGCGTGTTGGTATCCACTTTTGTGCCAAATTTCCTGCTACAATATGGGAGCAGCAGTAAATCTCGCCCTCTTAAACAAAGGTTTGCATCAGATCTGAAGCACATATTAATTTGGACTACAAACACAGACCATTCTTACTTTGAACACAGCGAGGGACAAAAGGATTTCGTCAAACAACAGTGCCCAGTTTTCAACTGCTACATTTCGTACAACAAGACTCTACTTAATGGTGATATTCGGAACTACGACGCTGTCATCGTCGACATTCGAGAAGTGTTAAAGACTTACATGATCAACCCTCGCCCAGTTTTCCAAAGAGCACCTAACCAAGCATATGTATTCCATGCATTAGAACCAGCAACGAAATACTCAATCTGCAATCCGAATCTCGACAATTTCTTCAACTGGACGTGGTCTTACAAGTTGAATTCTGACATCCCGCATCCGTTCTTCAACATTCATAATTTGAAAAGAGAAATAATTGGACCGAAGATAAATATTACGTGGCTAGATAAGTTGAAGCATGACGCTCGAAACAAAGACTTGATAAAGAGGAAAACGAAGGCAGTTGCCTGGTTGCTATCGGAATGCACTTCTAAAGTGGTGCATGAGAAGTTTGTAAACCAGTTTCAAGTTGAGTTAGCCAATTATAACTATACTCTAGACATTTATGGAGCGTGCGGTCATCAGAGCTGCTCTGAGAAGGGGAAATTCAAATGCTACAAGATGATAGAGAAAAACTATTTCTTCAGCTTGGTGACCGAAGAGCTGAATTGTGAAGATTGGGTCACTGATAAAATCATTAATACCCTGAACCACATCTCCATCCCCATAGTAGTCGGGAGAGCTAATTACTCGAGGTACATGTCCAACTTTGCTCGTTAAAATTTACAATCGGCAGATCGAAGTTTTTAAGTAGCGGTCATTTGATTGTATTTTCGCAAAGTCTTATCCTTCCAGTTACGCTTGTTGTAAATGCAACCTTAAGTACCCGTTAATTCAATGCAGTCTCGTATAACTTTAAATTTGATTTAAGTTCTTCTTAGAAGTCACTTCCCATTTGAAAGACCATTGGTTTCTATTGATTGGAATTAAAGTTACTGAATGTGGAAACTGTGTTCTACGTAGATCACTAAAGCTCGTATTTTAGATTTAGTAAAACGGTACTAAATAAACTACAGGTACCTACCCCGTAAAAAATTTTTTTAGCATTTCATGGTTTAAACATTTTCGGTTAAAAGGCTTAGCGTCCTTTTGAACAAACAGTAGCACCTCAGTGAGTTTTAATACTTAACGGCATTTAATTTTAATTTAGAAAACTTATATAGAAACTTATTGCAGAATAAGCTACGGTAGCCCAATGGTTCAGGCATGCGGCTCTCAAACGGCGGTCGTGGGTTCGAATCCCGGCTCGTACCAATGAGTTTTTCGGAACTTAGTGAAGGAAAAACATCATGAGGAAACCTGCATACATCTGCGAAGAAATTCAAAGGTGTATGTGAAGTCCCCAATCCGCACTGGGCCAGCATGGGGACTACTGCCCGTTCCCTCTCATACATGAGAGGAGGCCTGTGCCCAGCAGTGGGACGTATATAGGCTGATGATGATGATGATGGTATAGAAACTCACTCTATTTAAATATACAGCGATAGTTAAGTAAGTATAATATATGAGAGCATTTATTGACCAAACCAATTTAACAGCGGCAATTTAAGTGCGACTAGCGAGCTACGGTAGCCTAGTGGTTCAGGCATGCGGCTGTCAAGCGGCGGTTGTGGGTTCGAATCCCGGCTCGTACCATTGAGTTTTTCGGAAGTTATTTACGGAATATTTACGGTTAGCTTTTCGGTGAATGAAAAAATCGTGAGGAAACCGGTCTTATCCCAATAAGGTCTAGTTTTCCCTCTGGGTTGGAAGGTCAGATGGCAGTCGCTTTCTATAAAACTAGCCTATGCCAAATGTTGGGATGAGGTGTCAAAGCGGACCCCGGGCTCCTTTAGGGGCATTACCGGGAATAACGCGAGGAGGATGATGAATTTAAGTCCGACTAGCGACGCGACGGCGATCTTCATACTGAAATCGCAGTCGCATCGCCAATCACCCGACGACGGTGTCCCGAGCCTCACCCTCAAAAACAAAAAGAGACAACGTTTGTTTCCCATAATTTTTACAGACAACTTTCTTATTTTTCAGCTTCCTTCCTCCCGGCTCCTACATCGACGCGAAATCCCACACAATGAAGGAGCTGGTCGGCATCATGAACTACCTTATGACCTACCCGGACACGTACTCTTTCTTCTTCGACTGGAAAAACCATTACTACTACACGCCCCGTCCGAGGAACTACCTCTGCGATCTGTGTACGAAACTCAACGCCAACCCAAGCAGTAAGATGCTCGGGGATTTGAGGAAGTGGTGGAACCCTCATTACAGGAAGCGGTGCGCTGCCATGAACGACCCGTTCCTTGAGGCGGATTATGATCAAATAAATGCTTAAAAAATCGATTATTTTTTCTACTTTATTCAGAACAAATATGAGAGCCTTAAGGCGCCGGTCAAGAGGTACGGTAGCTTCATGGTCTTCTCTCCCTCTCACTGAGCATAAGCGTGAGCGAGATGGAAGTGCGTGCTCGGAAGCGCGGATATCATGTTTTTTAATTTTAATTTTATGGCCGTTTAGTTAAATAAAAAAGCAATCACTGAGTTCCCTCATACATGATATTGGCGATTGTAAGAAGCCATTTTAATATTTTTAGCTTTTGTGCATAATTTGTTACGAATATTTTAAGTGTATTTTAAACCCTTTTAGAGCTATGTTCGTGATTTATTTCTATCGAGCGAAAATTGCTTTGTCATGTTTCGAAACACTGATCTCCCTGCAAAAAAGCCTCAAGATTACTATTAGCATTTTTTTTAAATCATAATATTATAAACAGATGCATTATACTGTTTCAAAAACTCTGTTCGCTGAAGCTACGGCGCCTTAATGGGAGTACAGGTATTTAATTCCTATGTACTTTTCAAATTTATTGATCCTTAAATAACTGTTTCACCTCTTACCTACGTACCTACCTATCCTTATGGAAAAATACCTATAATTACAACCTGTACCTACTGCCTTTGTTGTTTTTGAGATTTAAAGAAATGTATTTTGTATCTATAATATTTAATCTGAAACAAACTTCTATCTAAATTCCCATCATATAAATACGTGAATGACATGTTGTAATATATTGTTTCAAATAGATAATATGCTTACGACTTCCATTTTGAATAAATTGCAATCAATCGATGCGCATATACCTACCAACCTAATAACTACAACTTAGAAAAGTTGAAAACCCCCCGACATTTTCATTTCAAAGTCCAATATCTCAAAAACGGCTGAACAGATTTTGATGAGACATGGCTAAGAACACTCGGGGTAAAATTAGGGTAACTATGACACGAAAAACCGCATTCAAATTGGTCCATCCGTTCGGCAGCTACGATACCACAGACAGACACGTTAAACTTATAACACCCCTCTTTTCTCGTCGGGGGTTAAAAATATCATACAAGGGAAATAAAAAACCATCTTGTATTAGTCCTATCTCACTATTTTTTATATAATTACATAACAGGCAGAATATTGAATTAGGAATGATATTTTGTACGACAAGTTTAGCCTTAAACGCAAGTTTTAAGGAGATAATTGGAAATTAATGAATGATTCCGTAGTAAACGCGACGGATTCATTCATTGTGACGTCATAGTCAATTCCCGTTTAATATAAAGCGTTTCGGGAGGGTGTATGCGCGGTGTAACATCGTGAAAATTATACTTTAGGTTTTCGTTATAAAAAAGCATATATTTATATAGGTACCCCAATACATTACTAACTTCTCAGAATATTACCTTGGGGCTAGATTCTTACTAAACAGGCTTAAATTCGAAAATAATTTTATCACTTTATTCAGGTTCAAACAAAAACATTTTCCTAAATAAATCACAAACCATTCATATTTATGAAAAGAAAAACTCGCAGGAAAGTAACTCCTAAAACTGTCTATTCCCGATATCAATCACTTGAATTATTAAAGTCACCTTTTGTATATTTCTTTTGCATTAGAATGCCGGCGCATCTGTGATAGACAGCCCTCGAGACAGATTTATTATTGAATACTTTTTATCCCGGCTCCATACCGACAATACGACGATTGTCCATCCATCTTCCTTCGTTTTCGTTGGATTTTTGGATGTTTATTCAATTTGACTGGAACGTTTGGGGTGTTTTGATTTGTATAAACTTTTGAATGATTTTATGATATGAAAATAGCAACGGTTGTATTAATATTGTCAATAAGAATTAAATAAATTATAAAATCTATCAAAAATGGTACCCCCTATATGCGCAGAAATAGTCACGTATAGGTAAGTACTTATCTAATATTATAAAGTTTTATAAAAGATCTGTGAGGTCGTAAAACACCTATTGAATACATATACCTAATGGTATACATATTATAATATGGACTTTCAGAATGGACATAAACTGTATTCTCTCCCGCGGCTCCGCCTGGGTTCTCTGTAAATAGCACAAGCACTTTATTTTCATTAGTATGGAAAAAATACAAATTTGGAAATAATTCATAACAGCAGCTTTTTTGCGTGTAACTGATATATTATCACTTTAGTAATTACGTAGACTCAAAATCCACCAAAATATTAGTCATCAAAAAAATCGATATTTAACCAATTCCTGAAAAAAGAGGAAAAATATTAATAGATATTTTAATTTTTGTTTTGGTTAATTTACAGGAGCTCTTCAAGAATAATAAATAAATCACACAATAAACATAATGGATGTGTCATTTATTTTTATATATTTATTTCCCTATGGAAATTTTGGTGGATTCGTGGATAAGGCATCTTAGAATAACATTTTGAAATTAAACAAACAAAAAAAACGATATAATGTTTGAAAAAAACGTAATTTTCCTGGGCTAAAAGCCTAAATCACACTGGCGCGGCCTGCGGTAGCGGTCAATAGTAAATTTGACAACTAAGCGGCAATTACATTTCGTCGTTCGCCGCACGCTGCATGCGGCCACCGCAAAAGTGTAGAGAACACGTTAGTCGGCCGTATTTGGCAACGACAGCTGCCAACGCTTCGTAGTAGGCGGACAGACTAATGTAAAGACGTCGTTTGTTGGCCTAAGTAGTTTAAAATGAATTCGGCGACCGCATGCGGCGAACGACGAAGTGTAATTGCCGCTTTACTGTCAACTTTAGATGCTATTGAGTCAGTCCGCGCCAGTTTGTGAGAGGCTGAATCACACTGGTGATGGTGCGGCCTGGCCGCGGCGGTCAAATAGTAAACTTCTTATTACCTTTCTAATTTAGTATCGACCGCCACCGCAGGCTGCGTCAGCCTGTGAGAGGCTTTACACAGGCGAAGCCGCGCGGGCACCTAGATTAGCTAACTAGATTAAAAAATACAGAAGCTGTCAACGAGAAAATCCCAAGCCAACAGTATGAATGAAAATGAAAGCGTAAATCGCTCTACACTCCCGTCCAATCGTCCCGCAAAATAGTGTTGGGGCGACGCCGAACTCTTAATTGGGTTCGGCAGCCACCTGAGGCCCCTAAATAGTTGTAGTATATTGTCATATATATGCGTCTAGTTCAGTTATTCAGTTACATTCAGTTGCATTGTGAGTAATTAATACGGACATGTTAAACTGAGGACAATGATTATATTTCAATTGAATATGCTGTTGAGTAGGTACGTTCTTTGATGAATCATCGTATTTTTTTCATATTTCAGATGTTTTTTTTTTTTTTTTCCCGTGGGTAGTCAAACAAACAACAAGTCAAAATAGTAGAGCTGTATTTTAAAATAAAGGAAAAATAGTATTTTACATTTTCTGAATGTAGTAACCACTTCCATGTGATACTTACTGCCTCATTGCTGCCCTCTGCTAATATCCACCTATTTCATCACTTTTTTTTGGCATAACAACACAAGTTCAAAGGTCACTTTTAGTGGACACGCCTTTCTGCACACAATGGACCACCTAGCACAGCTGCAAAAGAGCATGGACGACATGAAGGCCATGTTTACTTCCCAAATGGCCGCTTTTGAGAGTTCCGTGGCCAACCAGGGAGGGGATTTGTTGGCGGGTGGCTACGGCACCTTCAAAACTCTGCTGTGGAAGGCCTGCTGCTGTCGAGACACTCCAGGAACAAATGGGCTTCGTTTTGAAGACTTTGGAGGAGATGGAAACCCGTTCTCGACCTGGAATTCTGCTGCTGCATGGTGTTCCGGAGGTTACAGGTGAAGACATCACAGACACAGCGATGGACATCATCAAGCAGGACCTCAAAGTGGATGGGGTCTCGGCGCATTCCATGATGGCCTGCTACCGCCTTGGTAAGACCCCTATGCCTTCAAAACCACGGGCTGTGCTACTTAAGTTCAGCTGTCACAGGGCTCGGAACGCAGTTTGGACCTCGAAGAAACTGCTCAAGGGCTCTGGTAGAACTCTCTCTGAGTTCCTCACTTCTACCCGGCATGCTGTGTTCGTGGAGGCTCGCAGGCTGTATGGCGTCAGAGACAGCTGGACAAGCGACGGGCGTATTGTGGTACAGTGCAGCGATGGAGTGCGACGGAAAATAACGTCGATGGAAGAACTGCGGTCGTTGCCTGCGCCTGCGGCTACGGAGGAGGACGGTCCTGCGGCGGGGGCAAGTGCGGGGTCAGCGGGTGCTCCGAGGGTGCCAGGTGCTGGAGTGCCTCCTACGCAGCCGCGTCGACCCAAAAACCCTTCCCGAGTTGGCGCTAGCGTAGCGGCACGGCGTGGTGCCCATACTTAGTATCCTCTTATGTGCTGTTCTTATTCCAAATTCCAATCTAGATCATTTTTATTTTATTTTTTTGTACGCGGTACACCTCAAAATATTTGTTCGAAATGTCGTGCATCACTTGTCATTCTTGTCAATGTCACTAGTAGGTTAAGATTTGTTTGACGTTTTGTGCGTTTCGTTATTGCGCAGTAAAATTATATTGGTGTATTTTTCTAGGTGCATATGTTTATACTGATGGTGTGTCCGTAATTTCAGTTTTCTTTGCGTTACTTTTGTTTTTTTTTGCCATTTGTTGATGTAACTCTTATTTTAGCTGGCGAGCGATTGAGGCAGATTGCTCTTTAGTGTAATTAGTAGTTTGTTGATTTAGCTAGTAGCTTAGGTTCTTTTATTAATTATTTATATTTCTGTATATATATATCTATATATTTGTATTCAACCGTATTTACAATGTCGGACGTGTTTAATGCTAGTTTGGACAGCGAGTTTTTTTCACTCTCTTCTTCAAGTTTTTACGATTCCTTGAGTGACGCATCAGATATGCCTGATCTTAGTGAACGCTTGCACTGTACTTTTAAAACTTCTACTAAAAACTTCAATGTCGTTCATATAAATGCGCAGAGTGTGCCGGCTCATTACACTGAATTGCTTGCATCGTTCAGCTCCAATAACAATATACATGCAATTCTTATCTCCGAGTCATGGCTAAAGCCCTCTCTTCCTTCAACTTTATATCCCTTGCCTGGGCATATTCTGATTCGTAATGACAGGATTGGCCCTAGCGATGGCGGTTCGGGAACTGTGCGGGGCGGCGGTGTTGCCATATATATAAAAAGTAATTTCGCTTATCAAGTAGTTGCTCAGTCGCCATCAGTCTACTCGAACTCTTCCGAGTATCTTTTCTTAGACGTGACTTTACATCACTCCAAAGTTCTTCTTGGCGTTTTTTATAGCCCTTCATCTCAAATTAATTATTTTGATTCCCTCGAAAATGTTTTAGTCAATATTAGCCCTCAGTTTGATCACAGCATTATTATGGGTGACTTTAACACCTGTCTCCTTAAAAATGACCATCGCTCCGCTAAGCTCCGTTCTCTTGCAACTTCTATAAATCTAAGCGTGTTGCCACTTGATGCTACGCATTTTCCTCATAACGGCCCTCCTTCTCTTTTAGATCTCATTCTTACTACTTCTCCAAATCTGGTATCCCTCCACGGGCAATTCAATGCTGCAGGTTTCTCCAATCATGATTTAATTTACGCCTCTTTTAACATTCGTCCCCCGAAGAAGAGACAGAAGATAATCATGCGTAGAAATCTCCGCGATGTAAATCTGGAAGCGCTCTGGGATGATGTTTCACATGCTGATTGGAGCAGTGTAGGTCGTCATGACGATGTTAACATGAAAGTAGGGGCTTTCAATGCCATATTGCTTGCGATTTTTGATAAGCATGCTCCTTTGAAACCAACGCGAGTTAAACACTTTCCTGCACCGTGGCTCACGCCGGAGATCAAACAGTACATGGCCAAGCGCGATCGAGCTCGTATTAAGTTCCGGCTGGTTCCTTCGGACGAAAATCGCCAGAGGTATATTTCCATACGTAACTGCTGCAACAAAGTCTGTAGGGAAGCAAAACGCCTCCATATCCACAAATCAATAGAGGAGTGTCCCCCTTCTAAGTTGTGGAAATTTTTAAAGTCTCTTGGGGTCGGCAAAACTCAGCAATGTTCTTCCAATACTCTTGACATTGACGCTATTAACAAACATTTCAGCACGTCGCCGGTTACTCTTGACCCATCCATTAAGCAATCCACTCTTTCACTTCTTGCCAATATTACACACCCCGACCTATCTCCCTTTGAATTTGGTTTGATTTCACCGCAGGAGACGCTTGCCCTTCTCAAATCTATTAAGACGAAGGCAATCGGTGACGATGGCCTCAGTGTGGATATGCTTATGCTCGTGGCGGATTTTATTGTTCCTACCCTTTCGGATATTATAAATTTCTCCTTGTCCACTGGAACCTTTCCGGCATCGTGGAAGTATGCTCACGTAATTCCTCTCCCCAAAATCCCTAATGCTGTATCTTTCACTCAATACCGCCCTATTTCTATTCTCCCAGTTTTGTCAAAGATCATTGAACATTATGTTAATCGTCGTCTCCTTTCTCATCTTAACAGAAATTCTTTGTTTAATCCTTTCCAATCCGGATTCCGCCCCGGGCATAGCACGGTCACCGCTTTAGTTAACGTCACCGATGACATTCGTCTCAATATCGAGTCCAAAAAGCTCACTGTCCTTGTTCTTCTTGATTTTAGCAGTGCTTTTAATACGGTAGATTTTGATATTCTGCTAGGTATTCTCCGCTCTCTTAACATTTATGAAACTCCCTTATCCTGGTTTCGCAGCTACCTCTTTGGCAGGCGCCAGCGCGTTACGTTCGATGACAAGATGTCCGAGTGGTGCGAACTCTCCGCTGGCGTTCCACAGGGCGGGGTGCTTTCTCCATTATTGTTCTCTGTTTTTATAAATAGTATCACCGAATCCCTAACTACATCATATCACCTTTACGCAGATGACCTACAGATTTATGCAGCGGCTACTGTGGATGATGTCTCCGCATTAATTTCGGAAGTCAATCGAAACCTAGAATCTATACGCTGCTGGGCGTGTAAGTATGGTTTACAAATTAATGCGAAGAAATCGCAAGCGATTGTTATTGGTAGTCCTTACTATGTAGATAAGCTCTCAAAGGTGGTGGTGCCTGACATTATTTTTGATGGAATTTCTATTCCTCTTTCCTCTACTGTCAGGAATTTGGGTATCACCATGGACCAGACGCTTTCTTGGTCACCCCATATAGCTGAGGTGAGTCAGAGGATCTTTAGATCCCTTCACTCCCTAAGACGTCTCCAGAATTTCCTTCCTCTTCGTACCAAGTTGACCCTTACTCAATCTCTTTTGCTTCCTCTTCTGGACTATGGCGATATTGCGTTTCTGGACCTCAACGAGGAGCTACTTGATAAGCTGGAGCGTCTACAAAATGTATGTATCAGATATGTATTTGGTCTACGCAAGTATGATCATATCTCTGAATTCCGCTCTAAGCTTCGATGGTTACCGATTCGCCGGCGCAGGGATGTGCATATCCTGTCATTACTTTTCAATACACTGTTCAGCCCTACTTCCCCTCCTTACCTTTCTGAGCGGTTTAGTTATATGGCAGACGGCAGTGGCCACCGCTTGCGGTCGAGTACTAACCTTACTCTTGCTGTACCGTCTAGAAAGACGCGAACATACTCCAGATCTTTTACTGCGCGCGCTGTTAAATTGTGGAATGAGTTGCCTTTGTCGCTGAGACAGTCGCAGTCTGTTGCGTCACTTAAGATGAATTTGAAGAAGTTGTGGCTTTCCAATGACTTGTGAATTGGTTGAATATAGTATTTATTTATTTATTGTATATTTGCGATATATATGTAACATATGTTAGTGTGTATTATATTTTATATTGTATATTTATATATGTATTGGCATGTTTTTATTTGTCTAGAATTAATACTAATTAGGATTTGCTTTATTTTCTCTGTTTTTGTACACGGTATAAGTTTGCCTATCTCGTTCTACCTACCTTCCTCTCAATTGCTCAAAGGTTAGCTGGAAGAGATCCCTTATAGGGATAAGTTCGCCTTTGTACTTTGATCTATTGTGTGACATGTATATTCCTTAACCTGTTATTGTGTACAATAAAGTGCTTACATACATACATACATACAAAAACCCTGCATTCTGTAATTTATTGAATAAAAACAAACTGCAAATCACACCAAGGACCGGAAAACCCCTTAGTCTTAAGGCTATCGTTTTGGTAACCCTATCAATTTGGGTAACCCTATCATAGCGTTACACTTTGCTTGTGGTAAGCATATCGGATGAGGTAACCGTAAGTTAACCCTATTGAGATGGGGTTTTGTTTAGGGTTTCCAAATTGTGGCAAACCAAGTTAACTCGATCAATAGGGTTACTGTGAGGAACACTTTATTTAGTCGGGTAATATACCCTGGGGTTGGCCGGTCACAGCACAGTAACTGGGCATCTTCAAATTATTGTGTACCTACCCAGTTAGCGTGAGTTGACAAGCAAAAAGTCAACTCCGTGCCAACTTTATGTACTTAAATCCTTTATTCTAAGTTTTTTTCTACAACAATATATTCAAACGAATGATAAGAGCCTTTAATGGAAGTACAGTAGGTTTTTCAGTTTTGTACGTTAAGAAGCAATCCACCCCGTTCCACGCTAGTAACGACATAAGTATTAAGTTTAGTAGCTTCATCATGTCCGTTTGTCCGTTTGCGGCTTTGCTCATTGACCCTTTCTACTCGAAATTCGGCATAGCTAATATATAAATCAATCACGCTGACAATATTGTTCATTTGAAATGAATGTCCTGTTTACTTAATTTTAATGTTGTTGCTATTGAGATACCTAAGGCAGACTTCGTTTTTGTCCAACACAACTTTACAGAATACCGCAGCCTAATAACAACACTAGAATCTCTGCAGATACCAGCAGAGATTCTAGTGTCGCCAGAGCTCCCGAGGTTGGTTTGTGTTGAGAGTGGGGCGCCGCGCTCGTCTCTAGCTATCATCCGCTTTACCTGAATGAAGGGCCATAATATAATGGGATACTGCGGTCACTGCAATGCTTTGCTTGTAATTTACAATTTATTTCACTCTCCTATTCAAAACGGATGATTAATGAGCGAGTATAGCGAGTGCTAGATGAAACTAAGTTTCGTTTACTAACTTCAGTTTACTAGCTTCAGTAACCGTAAACTTCAGTTTACTAACTTAGTTTTTATGTTTATTTAAATGTTAACCTCATCATCAAATCAACAACGCCACTAGGGTCTCTGTAGGCGTGTGGTGTTGTGTTCCTGGTGGTGAGTAAGGTCGCCAGAACTCCCGAGGTTGGTTTGTGTTGAGAGTGGCGCTCCGCGCTTGTCTCTAGCTAACATCACAAGGAATTATCAAATTAATAACGCCACAAGGGTCTCTGTAGGCGTGTGGTGTTGTGTTCCTGGTGGTGAGTAAGGTCGCCAGAGCTTCCGAGGTTGGTTTGTGTTGAGAGTGGGGCCCCGCGCTTGTCTCTAGCTATCATCACAGGGAATCATCAAATCATTAACGCCACTAGGGTCTCTGTAGGCGTGTGGTGTTGTGTTTCTGGTGGTGAGTAAGGTCACCAGAGCTCCCGAGGTTGGTTTGTGTTGAGAGTGGGGCCCCGCGCTCGTCTCTAGCTATCATCACAAGGAATCATCAAATCAATAACGCCACTAGGGTCTCTGTAGGCGTGTGGTGTTGTGTTCCTGGTGGTGAGTAAGGTCGCCAGAGCTCCCGAGGGTGGTTTGTGTTGAGAGTGGGGCCCCGCGCTCGTCTCTAGCCATCATCACAAGGAATCATCAAATCAATAACGCCACTAGGGTCTCTGTAGGCGTGTGGTGTTGTGTTCCTGGTGCTGAGTAAGGTCGCCAGAGCTCCCGAGGGTGGTTTGTGTTGAGAGTGGGGCCCCGCGCTCGTCTCTAGCTATCATCACAAGGAATCATCAAATCAATAACGCCACTAGGGTCTCTGTAGGCGTGTGGTGTTGTGTTCCTGGTGGTGAGTAAGGTCACCAGAGCTCCCGAGGTTGGTTTGTGTTGAGAGTGGGGCCCCGCGCTCGTCTCTAGCTATCATCACAAGGAATCATCAAATCAATAACGCCACTAGGGTCTCTGTAGGCGTGTGGTGTTGTGTTCCTGGTGGTGAGTAAGGTCACCAGAGCTCCTGAGGGTGGTTTGTGTTGAGAGTGGGGCCCCGCGCTCGTCTCTAGCTATCATCACAAGGAATCATCAAATCAATAACGCCACTAAGGGTCTCTGTAGGCGTGTGGTGTTGTGGTCCTGGTGGTGAGTAAGGTCGCCAGAGCTCCCGAGGTTGGTTTGTGTTGAGAGTGGGGCCCCGCGCTCGTCTCTAGCTATCATCACAAGGAATCTTCAAATCAATAACGCCACTAGGGTCTTTGTAGGCGTGTGGTGTTGTGTTCCTGGTGGTGAGTAAGGTCACCAGAGCTCCTGAGGGTGGTTTGTGTTGAGAGTGGGGCCCCGCGCTCGTCTCTAGCTATCATCACAAGGAATCATCAAATCAATAACGCCACTAAGGGTCTCTGTAGGCGTGTGGTGTTGTGGTCCTGGTGGTGAGTAAGGTCGCCAGAGCTCCCGAGGTTGGCTTGTGTTGAGAGTGGGGCTCCGCACTCGTCTCAAGCTAACATCACAAGGAATTATCAAATTAATAACGCCACTAGGGTCTCTGTAGGCTTGTGGTGTTGTGTTCCTGGTGGTGAGTAAGGTCACCAGAGCTCCCGAGGTTGGTTTGTGTTGAGAGTGGGGCCCCGCGCTCGTCTCTAGCTATCATCACAAGGAATCATCAAATCAATAACGCCACTAGGGTCTCTGTAGGCGTGTGGTGTTGTGTTCCTGGTGGTGAGTAAGGTCACCAGAGCTCCTGAGGGTGGTGAGGGTGGTTTGTGTTGAGAGTGGGGCCCCGCGCTCGTCTCTAGCTATCATCACAAGGAATCATCAAATCAATAACGCCACTAAGGGTCTCTGTAGGCGTGTGGTGTTGTGGTCCTGGTGGTGAGTAAGGTCGCCAGAGCTCCCGAGGTTGGTTTGTGTTGAGAGTGGGGCCCCGCGCTCGTCTCTAGCTATCATCACAAGGAATCTTCAAATCAATAACGCCACTAGGGTCTTTGTAGGCGTGTGGTGTTGTGTTCCTGGTGGTGAGTAAGGTCACCAGAGCTCCCGAGGTTGGTTTGTGTTGAGAGTGGGGCTCCGCGCTCGTCTCTAGCTAACATCACAAGGAATTATCAAATTAATAACGCCACTAGGGTCTCTGTAGGCGTGTGGTGTTGTGTTCCTGGTGGTGAGTAAGGTCGCCAGAGCTCCCGAGGTTGGCTTGTGTTGAGAGTGGGGCTCCGCACTCGTCTCAAGCTAACATCACAAGGAATTATCAAATTAATAACGCCACTAGGGTCTCTGTAGGCTTGTGGTGTTGTGTTCCTGGTGGTGAGTAAGGTCACCAGAGCTCCCGAGGTTGGTTTGTGTTGAGAGTGGGGCTCCGCGCTCGTCTCTAGCTAACATCACAAGGAATTATCAAATTAATAACGCCACTAGGGTCTCTGTAGGCGTGTGGTGTTGTGTTCCTGGTGGTGAGTAAGGTCGCCAGAGCTCCCGAGGTTGGTTTGTGTTGAGAGTGGGGCTCCGCGCTCGTCTCTAGCTAACATCACAAGGAATTATCAAATTAATAACGCCACTAGGGTCTCTGTAGGCGTGTGGTGTTGTGTTCCTGGTGGTGAGTAAGGTCGCCAGAGCTCCCGAGGTCGGTTTGTGTTGAGAGTGGGGCTCCGCGCTCGTCTCTAGCTAACATCACAAGGAATTATCAAATTAATAACGCCACCAGGGTCTCTGTAGGCGTGGGGTGTTGTGTTCCTGGTGGTGGGTAAGGTCGCCAGAGCTCCGTTGGTTGGTGTTGAGAGTGGGGCCCCGCGCTCGTCTCTAGCTATCATCACAGGGAATCATCAAATCACGCCACTAGGGTCTCTGTAGGCGTGTGGTGTTGTGTTCCTGGTGGTGAGTAAGGTCGCCAGAGCTCCCGAGGTTGGTTTGTGTCGAGAGTGGGGCTCCGCGCTCGTCTCTAGCTATCAGCACAAGGAATCGACAAATCAATAAAAAATTCGACATCCCGCTTGTGGTTCTTCTAGAATATTCGTCGTAGAGACAGATTATCCTTCTCTTTCTAATTAGGACGCTCAGAAAGAGACGGATAGTCTATTTCGCCGCGACACAGCTCGCTGGCCAGCCTGTGATAGCCGTGCAGGCAGACCGTATCCTTATTTGCCACCGACGTAGTGTAAATAATTCCCCAGAATTTAGGTAAATCAAAAATCAATGATTTTTGCCATTATTCCGCTGGCTAATCAAGTTAAATAACTGATCGGCCCAGGCGGGACCCCTTGTTACAAAGTTAATGTAGGTATAATGATCGATGAGAAGATGGTATTAGAAAGCTTTAACGAAAGGTCACTTGCTGATACACGATGGATGTCGGTTGAGACGTTTTGCTAGTAGAGTAACTTTCATGCATCCATGCGGGACTATTATGGTAAGTTTCGAGTTTAACCACAGTGGCACAAGTACTACAAAGATTATTTGACGTTAATCTTTTTCGCAATAGTTAGTTTTGGTTCACGCGCTCATTCATGCGTTGGGTTTAGATAGGTTAGCAAATAGCGAAGTGTATATATTAGGTTTTTTAAAGAGCACTGGTGTAGAAAGGTCTTAAGCGACGTTAGTTGAGGTAGCTTTAGCTAAACTTGACGCCGTATATAGATTCCAAAATGATAACCTAAAAATTGCCAATTTTTAGCTACGCCCATTATTCGGAAGAGTGTAAGTTTGCCAGTGTCGGTAACTTGTTCGTTTTAATGGCAATTTTAGGGTTATAATTTTGGAATCTATAAAGATAAACGGCGTCAAGTATAAGTAATATATCTACGGTGCCTCGTCTAAGGCCTGACAGGGCATATTCGCCCTCTCATCTTCGAGCCTGCTCGAATATTCAACAGCCAGTTGATCACAGATGCGGCTAAAACTATCGTCACTAATGGCCGGTTCCAATAATCAAACCACCGATAGTTTACCTTACCGGCAGTTACATTTTGACTGATTATCCGTAGAAAATGTGTCAAAATGTAACTGTTGGTAAGGAAAACTATCGGTGGATTGATAATTGGGACCGGCCATTAATGTATGTTACGTATGGAAGAGGTACTGCCATCTGTCTAGCTGTAGCTGCTAGCACGACGTTTTATGCGTGACATAGAACATTAGTCTCCCTCGCTCACGCTTCATAAAAAATAATAAATGGGACATAATGCCGTCAAAATCCAGGTTTTATTTTGAACCATAGTCTTTGGTTTAAGTTTTGTTGTATTGATGCTTTTGTGTTACGCCCAATACAAAATGTAACACGAAAGCAGATTCTGACCCATCGCAATCATGCTAAGGCTGTAGAAGTACGCAAATATATCTGACTTGCCCGCGACTCCGTCTGCGTGGAACTCGTTTATATCGCAGCTCCATACAAACTTATACCCCCCCCCCCCCCCCCCCATTCACCTCCTTGGGGGATGATTTCGGGAATAAAAACTATCCTGTGTCACTCTCCATATCTCCACTCAAAAAATCACGTCAATTCGTCGCTCCGTTTTGCCGCGAAAGACGGACAAACAAACAAACACACACATACACTTTCGCATTTGTAATATTAAGTATGGATATTTGACACAGCTAACGCCATTGCCGCACTGATAACATTTATTTTGTTTTGTTTTGCAAACATAACACTTGAAATTAAAATATATTTCAAAAAAACGTCCTTTCAATTAATTTATTCACTTTTTAGTTGATATTTAAGTAAACAAAAACTGTTGTTAAATCAACTTTGAATCGTATAAACCTTTAGTCCTGGTTATTATAACTAAAAATTGATTTAATAAACTTAGAAATCATTTTGAAACACGTCAACATTTTTTTTAATAGAGCGCTTGGTGGCTTTTGTTTTGAATATTGATAACTGTCTTGTGGTTCAGTGACACTCGCAAAATTTTTTTTTTGTTGACGTATGGATTAATTAAAATCGACTCACGCGTTTATCTCTAGCGTACCACAAAGGAACAAACATACGTACATACATAAATAGAATGGTAAACACATTACCCTCGTTTGCATTGCGCAGTCGGATAAAAATTATACTCAATGTTTGATTTTGTGGTTTTTGCAGCATATTTTTGAGATATTAAAGTCCACACGATACGTATACGTAAGTGCCATACTCGTATAGTTTGTTTAACTTTCAATGACGAAAATGCACTTAACGTAGGATTTTACAACTCCATTTGTAAGTAGGTGAAAGGAAATAAGTTTCAGCTTTTATTGCCGACTGTACTTTTCTGTATACCATCGTCAACTACTCATTGAGACGATTCTAACGAACCCAAACTCCACGGGGTTACATCGCTTAGGTACTGAATTCCCATGGCCACCTTCTGTCTCCATCATCAGATCAGCTCGATAGTACTATAATATTGACTTGTCATCCAAACTGTAGTTATACCCAAAATTTCAGCTCAATCGGTCATCGGGAAGTGGGTCAAATTTAACTTGCAAGATTTGTCCCATACGTACATACATACTAACAGCCCGTTCACACAGAGTCTCCGTATGTACGGTACCCGTTTTAACGGATACAACAAAAAATTATGCTTTGTTCACAAAGAGGCACCGTATAGCGTTCAACGTATCCGTCATTAACTGAGAGCCCGTTCACATAGTCTCCGTAATCCCCGCCCCGCACCCCACACACAGTTTATATCCAGTAAAAACGTACGGATACATGACGGATACGTATTCCGTTCATCCAGTATTCGATAACAAAACGGAATATCATAATTTAGCGGACCGACATTTTTTACTGTATACTGAATACTGTGTCATATGAGAAGTCGCTCATACAACTCCATACGCCATCAATGAAAAAAAACGTATACGATAAAACGAAACAGTAAAACGGACACCCTGTGTAAACGGGCTGTAACAGGGCAAGGTAATATAAACCTTGTAAATATAGTAAAGAGACGACATAAAAGTGACCGAAGTGTGGCACGTGTAATGGAGTACTTTGCAACCCTATTTGAAGTTAACCATCAAACAATAAATATAATAGATGGGAGTGGGCTTACGGACTAATAGCCAAGGATTAAGCTCAAGGTACTTAACTATTCACTTATATGCGCTGTACATTCGCTGTTATTATAGTCTTAAATTATATTTTTTGTAGTAGGTCCATTCATAAACAATGTAAGACTTAGTAAGCTCTGTTTAGGACATATATGCATGTTCTTAGTATATAAATAATACTGTTTTTCTTTTTTCTGTACATTTATATCTGTATTTTCTCCAATTAAATAAAACAAAATGTTGGTAATGGTTGGTTTTAGGTATAAGTACTTTTAAGTGATAGAAGTTAGTTAATTATCTTATTATAAGTGAAACAACAACCACAAGGTGGACTGATGACCTGGTAAAGGTTGCGGGACGCTGGATGCGGGTGGCGCAGGACCGGTCACTTTGGCACTCTTTGGGGGAGGCCTATGTCCAGCAGTGGACGTCTTTCGGCTGATATGATGAAGTGAAACAAACTATACCTACCCAATGACTAGTGGGTCTGTGAGCTGTAGAAATCGCAATTGTTTCGAAAATTGACAACTTATTTTTTATATACAATCAACGAACTTGCTCACAAAGTTATAGGAGAATCGGTTGAGAAGTGCGACCCGTATAGAACAGCGGGAAAGTCGGACATCCGGACATACAAACGAATTGGGCCCAAACTGAAGCATGGAACTTCGTTTGCTTCGCTCCCTCGTATGAAAAAGGAAACCTAATGAAGGTAGGTAGTCGAAAGTACCGTCAGCAGACTGAGGCGAGGGGCTGGTTAGCATACCGCCGACGCGCATATTCATGCGACCCTACTTACCCACTACGGTATGCTAATGCCAGAGTTTCGAGGGCTTGAGCTGCGCCGCCTGCTTTCAAGTTTCAACCGATTTGAAAGGACTGTCTTAATTCGGCTGGTCGATTGCGTAACATTCGTGAGAGAATGCAATGCGTTTTTTTGTACGGGAAAGCAAGTTGAGCTATACTAACGCTTCGTTCAAAAAGTAACACTATTACCCGTCTCAAAATAAAAGAGATGTTTTTTTTCGAATTTAAACTCTAATGGATTATTATAAATTTTTAAATGAAAGGAAAAATTGAAAAATTTAATGCTCCGGCCGGATTCAATTTTTTTTAAATTTTTCCTTTCATTAAAAAAATTATAATTTTCTTTTGCAGCGTTAATGCTTAAAAAAAACAAATATATATATTATGGACAATGATTCGAATAATAGAATTACAATACATTATACTCGTACTCACGGCTATTATTATTACATACAGTAAATAATGCCATGTATTCATTGTTACTCGGGCACATTTCCATGAATAAAATCTATGGAGTGACCGGTGGTGCAGGGCCAAGTGGAAGGCACGAATGCACGCTAATTAAATCGATACGTTTATCTGATTCGATACGTGATTGCCTAAAATTTCCTCGAAGAAAAAAAAAACCAAAGTCGGGTGTTTATTTTCCTTTTTTTACTCAGACTACTCAAACAATACATAATTTTACGACACAACCAAGTTGATACTATAGTATTTTATCTCATCTAAAATCTCACTTAATGAAATAGAAATAAAACTTTAGTAAGTTAGGTATTTATCGAAATTCGGGGTGCGTGGTCGACTCGAATCAAGGGATCCCCTTAACAGAGTCCACCTTGACCCAATGCAAACGCAATGCCTCTAACTGGCAAAAATGGAAGCATATTTCAAAGCAAGCACTGGGTATTGCCACTTGATGCATTATATACTAGAGATGCAACGGATATCCGGTTGCTATCCGGGATCCGGTCTATCCGGCCGAATACCGGATAGTTGCGCACTTTCCGGCCGGATACCGAATAGTGATTCTGTTTGGTATTTAACTTTGAAAAATGGTTAGTATACAAGAAAACAACAACAAATTATGAATATTCGTTTATTAGTTAATACTAACCTTCGTACAATAGGCGGGCGCACGTGTACTCCATACGAAATCGTTTCGGAAACTGACCTAATAAAACTCGTTTCTTGCCTAGAAAACAGTCCGAACCTACAATACGTAAACCTGCACGACGCGCCCGCCGCCAAACTAAAATGTAGATATCGTTTGGCCGTCCGAATATTTGGCGGCCGGATACCGGATATTCGGCCGGTGATCAGACCGAATATCCGGTATCTGGTATCCTGCCAAACAACTATCCGTTGCATCTCTTATTATAACTACAGGCACCACACCTGCATACCACAACCTCTCCGCCATGTGTACTCAAAAATTTGAAATTTCAATGAGGCACGGCACCCTCTTACATTGTACTGATACGTGAAACAATAACATGTTTTTTTTGGATAAGATTTAGGGGTCGCGACCGATTTTTGGTGCCCAACCTTGGAGAAGAGATTAATTGTTACTACGGGCGACATGTAGAACCTTTCAAAGGTTCTTCTTCAGAATGTTCTCACAGCCACGATGCCCCGTGCACTACAACAAAGAAGAACTCCTCGAGTGTTCTAAAAATGTCGCCCGTAGGCAAGGCGCGGACACTCCGCGATTTACGTTCATCGCTACAAGTACATGCCGGTGCCCCAACGTTGAGAAACCGGCATGTACTTGTAGCGATGAACGTCGACGTCGTCATCGACGACGTCAGAGGGTCATAAATCTTAATGTTTTGGCTGAGAAAAAAGCGCCTTTTGTAAAGATCAAAGGAGTGTCCCTTCTTTACTTGTACTATTATCTATCCTGTGCCGTAGGTACCCACACCTAATGCGTGGAGTTGGGTACACTTGGTATTTTGACTGAAATTATTCGATGTCGTATCTCCTTTTAGGATATTACAAAAATGTGCTCTTTATACTTTGGGGTTAAGGTTGTCTTCATAGACGATCAATTCAGAAAACAAAGGGTAACAGTAATCAATCGATTTTAGTAAATGTCAAAAATGTGTTCTCCCAAAAGATTCGACACAACAGAATGTCACGGAAGTCATAAAAGGTCAGATAAATACTTACCTACAGTAAGGGTAAGGGCGAGTACCAGAACAGTGCAAGGTATTATCAAACCACGATTTTATCATAAACTTACGTCGAAGTGTATATGAAATAATAAAAAATGCTAGCTATTCCATTTCCTAATGAATCGCGGCCGATCAAAGCCCCCTTACAGACTAGCGGCCTGCGGTAGCGGTCAGTAGTAAATAATGTAATATTCAGAGCAATGAAGCATAGTTGCGATGTCCAAGAGGCAACCGGATGGCTCGCGGTATTTGAGCTCCCGAAGTGTTGTGGAACCGCCCTGTACACCCCAAACGGAGCCAACTTGGACTGGAGCTCGGACACTGAACCTACACGTCATTGCTTTAACTATAATTATTGTATAGTGCCAGCGTGTGAGAGGCTTCGTAGTGGAGCTGCGTGCTAGGAAAAAAGACAGCTATAGGAAGATGCGTTCGCGAGGCTGGTAGTGCTATTGGTCGGTTTTTTTGTTCGTGAACTTCTCCGCTTCCCCTCTGGTGGATAACTCTGGTGGATACTCACACTAAGTGATTTCTCCACCGGTACAGAGAGGAAATAAGCAGTTAATGCGTAAGCGCACATCCAGTGAGTGTGAGCAAAACGCACTGATATTAAGAGGGTATAGAAACTGATTAAAAAATGGATTCCCTTAAACATTATTTTATCCGATTAGCTACTTTTGTGTTGACTGTATAACTCGTGTAACGAAAATAAAGAAATATATAAAACGCTTTTATTTTTCCATAAGGTCGCAACTTAAACACTTAAGTACCTCTACTTACTCTATGAAAATAAACTGAAATAAATTAGACAAAGAAAAGCTTATTTCTTTCGTCCTTCTTCCATAGGTAGGGATTTATAATAAATTATTTTATATGAAACACACAAGTTCCCTTCAATATGCCTGGACTAGGTACATCTGGAATCCGGAAACACTGAAAAAATCCGAACCGCTATTTGTTCGAAATCATAATTATTTCAAAATTTCGAAATTATCTACCCCCTGGAATCCACTAGTTATCCTAGCTTAAATTTCGGGTTTAAGCCTAAAGATTCCGGGTGCATGTAATCTGACACTTAAGCATAAAAATTGTATGAAAAAAAATGACGGTCGACTTCTTAAAATATAAAATAATTCAATAATAAAAACAAGATGACTTGCCTAATTATGGTGTTTGGGGTTTAGAACATTTCATGTGATAACGGGCGTATCATAAATTAAGTTATGTATGATTCTCACCGAACAGGCCGAGCCGGAGCGCATTCTATTGCATGCAAAGGAACTTGAACCGTATAAACAGTAATTACGTTTCATCGTGCATCCACTGCGAGGCGGCAGCTACCGACGCGATCGGTGGGGATTGAAATCAAATAATTATTGCATCTACTGTATAGACGGTTCAAATTCCTTTGCATGTAATAGAATGCGCTCCGGCCCGTCTCGTTCGGTGAGAATCGTACATTAAAAAGCTGCTCACAGTTAGTGCGCACATTTAATCTTACTAGAGTTATCCTGCCCCCACCATTCCCGTAAATTGGCACTAGAATTAGAGTACACAATTCTTCCATCATTCAAAAGGCTGCAGAGTTGGCAGATTCCATCGAATGGTTCTCGTTTGTGGAATGTATAGAAATTCCTCCATTTGAAGAAGCTCCTGTAGACAGCCGAGTTGTGGATGCTGTAATTGATGATCGCTGCGATCTGTTCAGGAGTCTGGAGATGAGCGTTGATGTAGGAGCCAGGGGGGAGGAACCTGAAATTTAAATAACCAAAAATTAGATTTCTCAGTTGGAAATTCATACATCCGGGTGCCTACGCCGCAGTCGCTTTCCGATGGATGTGTAATGTTTTTTACGTCACACCTGGCCATAATGCGAGTTTTACTGCACGCTGCGCGTACGGGAAAACTTGCATTGTGGCCAGGTGAAGACGTAAAATATTGTACTCAACACGGACGGTAATTCGTAAAGCCCCAGAGCGCATATTTATGACCCTCACCTTCGGTTCGGGCCACAAACACCTGCGATCTGGGGCATTCACGTGTTCACCGCCCTAGTTACGTAATGTGTAAACTACATACATAATAATACATAACGTTCTTTTTCCAATAAAACCAAGTATTTGAAAGAATATAAAAGTATAGCATGTTTTGTAGGAAAAACTTATTGAAAAATCAAAAATGCTCGAGATATTTGATGCCAAGAAGTTTTTTTCCGCTCTTTTATAAAAAAAATAACCACGAAGACTTCCAACCTATCCGCCATCCTAGTCGGTTTTACCACCGTTCGTCTCGCGCGCTGTAGGGTCGCAGTTCTACCTAACACTTCTCCTCGATTCGTTCGTCGTCGTACCTAACGGCGACCTGCCTTAACGTAGAATATGTTAGTTGTTTTATAATTTTTCATATTATATTATGTAACCCGATCATATATTAAAATATAGTTCTACATTTTAATCATAATACTAACTGTAAGTTATAACAAGTAAAATTATTCCTAATGATCGTTATAAACAACGTTTTTATGATCATGGAACATTCTGTAATTTAATGATGTAACGAATAATATTATGGATTTTGTATCTATACATTATGTTTATTATGAGTTTTAAAAGTAGTTAAATGTAATTATGCAAAATATTTGTATTAAAATTGAACGGCACCCCTTTCCGCTACATACGAGAAAAACCACGGGATCGTCTACGAGCGTAGCGCCGCTACGCGCTACGCTCGTGCAGTCAGTGCAGTACATTCTTGGCAGTGAATACAACTTGACCTGTTCGTATGTAAGTTGTCCGTCAAAATTTCCAATCATTTTTAACCGACTTTAAAAAAAGGAGGAGGTTCTCAATTCGGCTGTATTTTTTTTTTTTCAATGTGTGTTAGGTACCTCAGATCACCGTCATTGATGAGCAGATTCGAAAAATTTTGTTTTTTGTTCATATGTATATACTTCCAGGTGGGTCCCATGTTTTTCAAAATTCAGTTAGATGATGGGATCCATGAGGAATTGAGGGGACTCCTCAATTTTATTAGGCACGCGTGTAGTGATTTTGGTATTTTCTGTTATAACTCGTGTATTTACATCCGGAATCATAAATTTGGTGGCGAGGATTGATGATGAAGACCACAGATGACTTATCGAATTCCTCAATTATGTACTTAAAAATGCAAAAGTACGTCACAGGTTCTGATAAATTCCGTTGAAATAGGAACTAATGAAGTGCCATTGGTGATGATCTTGGAGAATCGATGGAAGTCCTCAAATATTATCGGCCCACATACAGCGATTCGGTTTTTTTCTACAGAAATCAACGGATTTGCTATCGGAAATCAGTTCATGTGGTAAATTGTAAAAAATAGGAAATGTTCTCGTGGCTTGGCGGAGTACTAAATTGAAGTCGGTTAAAACTTTGTTTTTAAAGTAAATTATTTAAGTCACTTGCCGTTATCCGATTGAGCTGAAATGTTGGATATTAGTATAGTTTGGATGACAATTCAATATTATGGTACCATCGAGCTAATCTGATGATGGAGACAGAAGGTAGCCATGGGTATTCAGTATTAATCCGACATAACCCCGTTGAGTTTGGGCTCGTTTGAATCGTCTCAATGAGTAGTAAAAGCTTGTACCCAAAATGATTTTTTTGACAGAAACTTATTTTAAACACTTTGAAAAGACCTTTAATAACGCTGACATTTTGAATGAAAACTATGTTAATTAAACCAGAAAAGCAGTCAAAAGCGTTTTAAAGAAAACTATGCCACATTTCAAGCATTTCCGGCATAGAATTAGTCATATGCGAATGTATTTTTTGAACAAACAATGCCACGAGTAAAAAAAGATCGTGAGCGTGACTTACTTGTTAATATCAGCTCGAGCCTTGATAATAGGCACAGCGTTGTTCCAATACGCTTTCAGTACGCCATCCGTGACATAATCCTGAGCCGCTCCAGCAGTGGTCACCAAAACAAAGAAATACTGCTTTGCAATGACACCGCCACTGCCTTTGAGTGGATACCTACTCCCACATCCAAAAATATGCAACTCTTGAGAATACGGCTTCAAAGCGTCTCTCAACCTATTGGCAAAGATTCTTCCGTCATTATCTTTGCAGCTCCTAACAACCATAGCCACCGCTTTTTGCTTATTCTTTATTTCCATAACTTCTTCACGTTTGACAGACCATTTTGGCAAAGTCATCGTCCATTTAGCATGGAGACTTGGCGCCACAATTGAACCATTCGCATCCCGTATAACAAAGAACGGACTCACGATGTCTGAAGATAGTTTGTACGACCATGTATGATTGAAAAAGTTATCCGCGTCCGGATGGCATATGGGTACTTGATCCGACGGTTCCATGCCATAGAATATGTATCGTTGCTTCATAGGTCTTGACACAGGTAATGTAATATGATCTAATTCAGTCACGTTAATTACCACCGCATCAAACTTTTCTTTCTTTGTTAGCATTCTATCATTAGTGGCCAAGTAACAGTTAAAATGAAGGCACTGGGAATCCACAAATACTTTTTGACCCACCATAGTTGCAAAGAATGCTGGACTCTTTGTCTCAATTAGAATATACTTCAAATCGTGATCGAATCGTCGTGAAACTCCTGATAGATTGTCATTTCGATGTTTTCTTGCTTCGGAGTCTGATCGATACGCTCTATGAAGAGAATAGAATGCTAATATTATGTACATTATTAAACCACAGAAAGTGAGTGCGAAGAATAATTTTGCCACTTTCCTTGAATTTGAAATCATTGCGATATATTAAAGTGGATTGAAGAGACTGGTCACTGATCAAGAGATTGTGTACTCTTCAAAGATTGGTAAACAATGAAACGTGTACCAAACAAACGAATTGCGTAAGTCTGTGGTATTTCTCCGTTCGTATTGCTGTGGTACTGATATAAGGAGAAAAGCAAGAGAAAAGAATGCTTAAAAATGCTACTACTCGTATTTGCGATAATATTGACGGATGAATGACAGTTACCAAGTCAGTGACATAAATTGTTATCGCATAAAGTGCCAAGGGTTTAACAAATGAGTCTGGATTAGTTTCAGAAATAAGTTTTAACGATACAATATTTCAATTCAGGTAGGCATGAGGTAGTGGTTATATTTTCTTTGGGCATGAGTAATGAAGTAGCAGAAATCATCCTCTCGTACTTTTTTAGTTAAATTAATTGTAGGTGCATTCTCCCAGCTACATTTCTTCGGGCACTGTTGTTTGCTCACATCTGTGTAACTATACCTACTACCTACTAATAACTATACTAATAAAAATAATCTCAAGTAGCAAATCGTAATAACAGAAATCAGTCGTGTGTATGAAATAGCGTTTTAACATGGCGGGCTAAGTACCATCACCAACACACTTAACCGACCATCCGAGCACTTTATGTGCATTGTAATAAGGTTCAATATAAAAACAGGGCCAGTACATGAAACAGTATTATTTATAATATTATCACCTGCCCGGCTAGCACACTAATATATAAAACCTTATGTATGTGTCAATTTTTACTTCACTTAGCTAACACGTTAACGACGTCTTTAGTTTAAAAAAAACATATAATTGAATTTTATTCGTTAATTGTCGTTCATATACATTTTTTTGTACGACTGTCTTGGACGTAAAACACGACCGTAGAAGTTGGCAATGCCAATGTGCTAGCGTGTTGGCTGAGCTGATGGCTGTCGTAGTTAAATGTAATGATTTTGTATCGCTGCAAACAATTATGTAATACTTATAAAAAATCGGCCAAGTGCGTGTCGGACCACGCACAACAAGGGTTCCGTGCCTATTAAAAAGGTCGTATCGTTACTGAAATCTTATGGCACTTACTTCCTTTTCTTTAAGGAAGGCAGCTTTTTAGAAATATCTCAAACATTTGAACCGATCTTGTTCAAAACAATTTTCGCTAGAAGAATTTAATAAGCCCTAAGTGCATGATTTTTTTCACATTTTAAAAATACACGGTTCAAAAATTAGAGGGGGGGTACACAATTTTAGTTTCGCGATTATCTCCGACTCTATTCACTTAATCAAAAAAAATTCTTAGAAACCTTATTTATTTTGAAAGGCCTATCGATTGATGTGCCACACGTTGGCTTGCAAAGCAAAATTTTTTTTTACTTTCAGTTTTATATGGAGTGTACCCCTAAAAAAATATTTTTTGTGATTTAATTACATAACTGTGTAGCGGCTAATAAACTACACCTATACTCAAAATTATTCAAATACACCTTATAGTTTTCGAGTAAAATGCCTGTGACATACGGACGGACAGACAGACAGTCAGACATGACGAATCTATAAGGGTTCAGTTTTTTGCCATTTGGCTGCGGAACCCTAAAAAGGGTTTAGGAAGTGTAGAACCGTTATCTATTCTAAATTCCGTGTTTAAAAATGGCCACTAAATCTGACAGCTGAGTCACGGTTATACGTTTGACGACGCAAAACTGAGGCAAGTGTGTGCAATTGACTCAGTTTTAGTACAGGTCGACACACGTAAAAAGAGCCCTGGCGGCCATATAAAATGTATGGCCGCCAGGGTTCTTTTTACATGTGTCGACCTGTATGCCACTTTTGGAGTGCTTATAACCTATCTACCTCTTTATTAGGGCTCCGTACCCAAAGGGTAACCCGGGACCCTATTACTAAGGCTCCGCTGTCCGTCCGTCCGTCAGTTACCAGGCTGTATCTCATGAACTGTGATAGTTAGACAGTTGAAATTTCTACAGATGATGTATTTCTGTTGCCGCTATAATAATAAATAAACAAATATAAATATTGAATAGGGCTCCCATACAACAAACGTGACTTTTTTGCCGTTTTTATAGGTCGCGGTCTGACTCGCACTTGGCCGGTTTTTTGCAACCACTCAAAACGCATCGGTGTCTCATTACGACCAAGTGTGTTTTATTCATAGCGTAGTGGCGGATCCTCCTGATCCTGATACAAGTATATGGTTACCTTAAAAGGATGACCCAACCTTACATGTTATACCGGGTGGAAAGGCACGACAATCCTTTCCGCAAAAAGAAGTTAGTTTAAGTGATGGAGAATCGATTCGTAATGTTTAGATTTTTTTACGAACAATTAGTTAAAATATTAAAATTAATTTATGATCTTCTTAGTGACAAAGCTACTACTACTACGTACTAATAATTATATATACGTATTGATAAAGGTCACTGACCCTTGTGTTATTGTTAAAATGTTACTGAACCTAATGAGGGCACTTGCAGTATTTTGCATTAAAAGTTAACTGTAACTTCAAAACGCTTACGAATATGAACCTATTTTCTTTAGAGGAAATACAGTACTAAATCTAAACAATCCCCCTTTTGCAGAAAGGATCGTCGTGCCTTTCCACCCCGTATACCTGTATTGTTAAACAAAAATGATTTTTCTTCATGTAGGTGGCGATGGCATTCGTCTTCGTGGACTAAACCATCACATATTCTAGATAGATGACGCTCGGATCAATTGGCGTACTGATGAATGAATGACAGCTCAACCAAACAGACCGATCATAGAGGAAGAATATAATATACTTAGGGACTCACACACTCATACACACCGGAGTGACAAGACTGTAAGCACAATACCACACGTTGGATCGAGATACGTCAAATCTTCTGTCCCTTAGCGCGTATAAGCTCTTTAAGGTTCCGTCTGTCCGTCGGCGGCTTAGCTCAGTAACCTTCACTACTAGAACCCCCCCCCCCCCCCCGCATTTCTCCATGTAGTAAGTAATTTACTCATCTACTAAATCCTCTATCTACGAGATCCATAGAGTATCGACTTAAAGATAACAACAATTGACGAGGCGCACGGAGGTCGATTCTGCCAATGAAATGAAGAAGACTACATTGGCGTAGGTACAAAATAAAATGCTGGTTGTAGCCAGTGTACAACGAGGTATCTATACCATCCGTTTAATAGGGCAGCGAGTTCTCGGCTCATAATAATAGCGCTATCTACAGGAGCATTTTTATGGATATATAATAGGTATATATCCGCAGAAAGAAGGGTTCAAAGACAAATAAAATAAAAGGGAAATTAACCCATAAACAAAGTAAAGGCACTAGCACATAACGCCGAAGGCAAACACAAGGCACTTCCCCGTCAAAGACCATTCGCCGCCGAAAAGCGCCGTTTTTTCCTATCCATCGATGTCTCCCTCTATTTGCTAAGACCTGTTTCGTTAGAGGCAGCGCGCGTTTACATTGTCATGGCGTGCGAATTTTGGGGACCGATTTTTGACTTTCGAGCGCTCGACTCTTTCACTTGAAAACTGACAAAAAAGATGAAATTCTACTTATTTTGAAATAGCGATAGAAAATTTATAAGTGGTATTGACCACTCTTATTCAATTCTATTGGTAGAAAGTACGTGCCTGCCATTTTGACACTAAAAACGTATTTACTTTTTGTTTTGCTTTTGTTTAATTTTCGAGCGCTCGAAAGTCAAAAATCTGTTCCTTGTACTTCAAACCGCTTTGCATGATTGGAAATTTTCTTCATGAGGCCCTTTTCAAACCATGTCAAAATATATGGAAAACTTAAAAAAACCTATACAATTCAGTCCCCTGCCACGTCACAGGCCCCGTCTCCGTTGAACGGTAGGCCTATACAATATTTTCATAAACTAAAATGGTACCTACAAAAAAGCTGGACACCTTCTAAATAATTTGACTTTCTTGATATACTACTCGTAGTATAACAGTTTCTTTTTGAACGCGCGGCTGTCGCGCGACGCTAGCCAGATCACCTGCACAGCTATCACAGAACGGCCCGCGACCTGTGTCGCGGCGACATAGACTATCTGTCTCTTTATTCTAATTAGAAAGAGACAGATAGTACCTTTTTATTTATTTAATCGTATGGCATACATTATTTTGGCCTTTAAAGTTTACCTATTGCCGCGACACATCTGGCAAGCCGTCTTGTTGTCGTTAACTGTCAAGCCGTAGTGTCTAAATAACCTCTATCGATGCTTAGATGCCTGTTGGCGTGTGTAGCCGCTCTAATCGAATGTCTACAAGTGCCTTCAAAAGGCCCTCTACAAGTATAAGAAAAGAACGGACTATTGACGTGACGTGTGACTCTGGAGACGTGCCTAGCTCTTTGCATGTAGGACGTGGAGTCTTCGGCAAATATGGACATCGCGTATGAAGTCAAACAAAATTACGTATTCCATAAAAATATACCCCTTTTGACGCACGTGACGACGAGGCTGCCTACAGCCAACGCGACACTTGGAGCCATATAGTTGTTATTGGGAATACATAATTTTTTGTTGTTGTTTTTTTTTGGTTCATGTTTCATCGATTAATGTTTTCTATAACACTAGGTATTCTCAGAAATCATCACATAGGAATCATTGATCGAACTTCGTAAGATCGCTCATAAATTTGTTCGAATTACCTTTTGGTCAATGATCAACTCATCGAATTATACTTTATTACTCGCATTTTGTTTTTCCATCGACATAGTCGTTCATAGAATCACCTTCACTATAATTTTACTTCAACGGTTTCAGTTCCCAAGATTCTTATTACTTAGGTAGAAAATCGTTCGACAAGCTTTAATCATACTTCATAATACGTTTCAACGCATTTCATCGAGACGCTATATATTGCATCTTAGCAAAATCACAATCATCCGAATGTCCGAATTTTAAAATAGTTTAATGTAGTTCTGGGCACCGATTTTTGACTTTCGAGCGCTCGACTCTTTCACTCGAAAACTGACAAAAAATATGAAATTCTATTTTGTAATAGCGATAGAAAATTAAATAACGAGTGGTATTGACCACACGTATTCAATTCTATTGGTAGAAAGTAAGTGCCGGCTATTTTGACACTACAAACGTATTTAGGGGAGACCGGGGGCAATGGTACCACTATATAAATAATGACCTATAACTCAGAATCTAACGCTACCACGCAAAAATCGCTAAGGATATAACATTCTAGTCTCATTGGCTATCAGAATCTAGAAAAATATTTTCATTTAATGGCATCAGAATGGTGCAAATTGAGTTTTTGTTCATGAAGTCCTTGTGTTACAATTGACCCCTAGTACGGGTCAATTGTACCAGATAATCAGAGGTCAATAAAACCCAAAATAATGTTTTAATCAATCAGTAATTATTGTTACTTTCTTGAGACGAATCAGTCTGTTACGTACATCAGTCTTAATTATAGAAACTCGTATTAACACTAGACAAAGGTAGCATTTCAGTTGAACTAAAAGTAACAATATTTTCCAAGTTTTTGAACCATATTATGTCGTCTTATTATAAAAAAATACTTAAGGGTGCTCATAGCACACATCTTTCAATCAATAAGAACATCTCAATATAACAAAATAACGAATTATTTAACAACTACTAATCCCATACAGTTACAATTGAGCCCTGGTACAATCAACCCCATCCTTCACCACAAATAAATATTAAATAATACCACTAAAACGGATGGCATTGCGGGTATTATAATGTATATACATCCCGAAGTGTCGTATGAATCATAGGTATAACATAAAATACCTACCGGAGATGTAACTTATTACAAAAATAATTAGTTAAAATTGTCTTATTTTAGCAGTCGTGTAAAAACTTTGGGTCAATTGTAGCACGGGGTCAATTGTAACGTTACAATTAACCCCGAGTGTTGTGGTCCATTTCTCCTTTTTTACTCGCACTAATTAACCTTCACAAATTTCGATTTCTATATCTAACTGACACTGTGACATATTAAAAACTTTAATAACTAGAGAGTCACAATTCAGTACAAGTTTCACACTACGACTGTCTAATTATAAACACTAGTACAAAACGTAAATCGCAAATACTTACTTTGGTCAGTCAAAAATGCAAATCGTCGTATAGCACATTCTTTTCGCACGGCAGCGAGTGGCCGATTAGTGAGCAGGAAGAGACACGCTCAAGGCACACTGGTGTATCCACACACATGTATAATTCGATGTGGTTGAAGAATTATAGGCGACGGTACTATTGACCCGTGGTACTATTGACCCTAGTCTACCCTACTTTTATTTGATTTTCGAGCGCTCGAAAGTCAAAAATCGGTCCCCTGGTCGAATTTAGTTAATCATAATTATATTACCTATTAGATCTATTTGTAGCTTTATCTTAGGCCGTTAGGTAGCACAACGAGTGAAGCGAGGAGGAGTGTTAGATAGAACTGCGACCCTGCAGCGCGCGAGCCGAGCGAGCGAAGCGAGTGTGCGGCAGATTTTTTTTTAATGCTACATTGGTAGAAATAGAAATGAGTATGCAAAAATAATTAATTAATCATCATCATCATCATCATCATCATATCAGCCGAAAGACTTCCACTGCTGGACATAGGCCTCCCCCAAAGAGTGCCAAAGTGACCGGTCCTGCGCCACCCGCATCCAGCGGACCGCAACCTTTACCAGGTCATCAGTCCACCTTGTGGGGGCCTACCCACTCCGCGCCTTCCCATGGCCAACGGCCATCGGTTCTACGTGCTATGTGCGTATATGTATCTGTATTAATTAATGCGATGAAACATTGTTCGTGGCAATAATAGTCCCAAAATAAGCAAAGCTTGTACTATGGATACTAGGCCAGGATAAACATACTTGTAAAGATAAATACATAGAAAACATCCATGACTCAGAAACAAATATTCGTTCTTGTCACACAAATAAATGCCCTAACCGGGATTCGAACCCAGGACGTCTACCAACTAGGCTTAACCGTACAGCACTTGTCTGGCGGCCAAAATGAACACGGAACATTTTTTTTGTATAATCGTTTTTTTTTTTCAATATATTTGCACCAAATGTTCAATATACCAGCAAAAAAATGTAAGCCCTGTAATACCCCTTTTGAAGCTCTTTGACAGCCGTTATTCGCGTTTTTCGGGAGCAAGAAAGGCGTAAGCGCCGTTTAGATACTTATACGGTTATACCTTTTTATGTTCAGGAGACTGTAGGTATGAACGAGAATAATACTGGCAGTTTTAGTGTTTCGTTCAGTCACGTGAATGCTTGGTAAAACATTCAACGGGAAAACATTGAAATGTAATGCTTTGTTGTCTGTACGAATGCTACACTAATATTACCAAGAGGTAAAGTTTTGTAAGTTCGTGTGTAGGGGGTAATATCTATGGCACTATTCATCCGAATTCAAAAAATATTTCACTTGATACATGTAGAACGGATCCCGTGGTTTCGCTTGCCTTAATAATACGGACGGAGACGTCAGGCGCTGACCCACAAGATCATCGGCAAGCATTCCTTTGATGCACCAACCGACCTATATTAACGGATATGGCGGCCTCCCACAGTCGATTGTACTCTCCACTCAACCGTTCGTGCCTCTACCACCACAGCTCGTTCTGTATTGAGTGGTGCCGCAGATATTGAACTAGAATACCAATTAGTAATCAAAAACTGTATCCAAACTATATTAGCACAACGATCGCCGATCGGCATGCCTAAATCCCAAGCCAAATACCCCAAATACCAACGATGCCTCACTATGCGATTTACAACCTATCTCGACTCCACTCACCACTCCGTGATACAACTTGGTCGTTAAATCCGTAACAATTGTACACAATTGGGGGCCACACTTAAATTAGACGATCTGAGAAGACTACGGTAAGCGTCGTGAATATAAGCCCTGGATGCTTGACTGCGGTCGCAATCTTCGGATATTTGTAACGATAATTTGTGCTAGATGGGAATATTAACTGAGATTCCGCTAGGTGTAAATATTTGGTTACATAATTATTCAAGACAGTTAATTAGGTTGTTTATTCGGGAATTGAGGAGCATTGCTGTGTCTGATGCAGGTAAAGTGAAAGATAACATTTAAAAATATCGAAACTGTTGGGATGGATACGTACTTTAGATACCTAAACCACGGCGGAGGGTTGGAAGTAGGCAAGAGTGGATCGCTAGCAAATACAGTAAAGTTTTAAAGAATGAATTAGAAAAGAGAAAAGCTCAGCAAATGTTCTCCGAAGAGATTTTAGCGATACATTAGGTAAAAGGACACCTTTTAGCGGCTCTGTTTGCCCAAGAGGACGTGGACAATTAGTCAAGTAAGTAAGCAATTGGAAATCCGTGATCTCTGCCCGCATCTGCTTCGCCCGCGTGTCGCAAATAATTTGAGAAAACCCGCGGGATAAAATATAGCCTACAACAATCCACAAAGTTAATTCTACACGCAAGTGAAAGAATTTTTGAAATCGGATTGGTGGTACCTGAGATTACCCATTTCATACAAACTTATAAACTTACAAAGCTCTCACAGACTTTTCCACTCTATACTACCTATTTTATATGTTTATGTAATAGGGAAGCGAACCCGTTATTTATCCGACATTGTTTCCAACACAGGAAGTAATAAATGACAATTCGGTGAATCGCATCCCATACTCGTTATTGTGATGCTGGCTTCGTTGATAACAGAAAATAAATTGTGTATCGAACTGTTCGCCATTTTTAGTTAACTCTCAAAAAAGAACATTTGAATTTGTATTGTTTGTTTTACGCACGCTTTACGTATCGTAATCAGTCATCAGTTGAATGCAGTTGAATGAGATGTCATTTTTATCATTCATTTCCATTGAGTAAGACTACTTTTAACATAACAAAGAACCAGCCTTTTTTTTCGGGTGTCACTGGCGTACCTAGGGTATATGCCCGCCAATTTTCGCTTCCTTCTTGCGTTGCGCCGGCCTTCTGAGAGTTCTGAGGGTGTTGACAGACTTCCTTGACTTCCCTTTTCACTCGCTCTACTGGATGGAAGTGGCTATTGGCAGGACCAAGTAGAGCAGGTTGCTTGCCTTGCATGTTCCTGCCAATGGCTATCCACGCCTATTTTATTTAGTCTTAAGTTTATTCCTTTTTTTTCATTTTTAATTGATTTACTTACATAATTATTAGGCTACTGTATACTAACAATCTATGGATCAATTTGCTCTGAAAATAAAAAGTTCTATTCTATTCTATTCGATATGGTCTTCGTTCACGAGGCCTGAGTCAGTTGGACATTAGATCTAAGTCTAGTATCAAAATCATTGCATATTCAACTGGCTTCCGTGAAAATAGGCACATCTTTTCCATTGGTCACCCAGTGCAAGGGTCTCAAGTCCCCAAAGTTCAGCCAGTTTACTGCAGCCCCACCATCCAAAAGTTCCGTGGGCCCCCAATAGCTAAGACGCTAGCTATACAGTCGATAACCAAATAACGAATTTGACAGCCGGCCGCAGATTCTATGATCACGTAATAGATGTTTAAATCATATTAATTGCCATAAAAGTAATTAACGCTTTCACGAGTTCCGTTAAAAACTGGCGTCTGCCGCGACTGCAGACTGTGGAACGGCATTGTATGTACTAGAACCAAGAATATAATATCTATTTTCTTCGTCGTCATCTTGGCTAGTATGACAAAAACTACTCTTTTAATACCATTTAAGGCTGGCTTCTGATAATGACATTGTAAATATTTTGCATACGACAAACAAAACAATTTCGTCCTTAATCGTCTGACAAGGCAAGCATCATGCTCCTTCTAGGTCTACTAAGTCACTACGTCATAAGGCAATATATTTCTCCTCTCAAATTCAAATAGTTACTCTAGCCGTCTAGTTATTCTAGCCGTCTAGTTATTTTGTCCGTTCTCTAAGTCATAAGACAGAAAGCCTTGTACAACTGACGATGCGACGCGAAGCGATAACCCTCCTCTTACTAATTTGCACGGTGCGACTCAGACGGAAGTCCCTGAGTCGCTCGCGACGCGACTAAGCAGCAAGTTGCGCCAGACATAGTCTTGCGTGAATTTTTGAAAATGCATTTTTGTTATGTCCATGGTTCTCTTTTACACTAGTCATCCAAGCGTGAGCCGCGAGGCAACATCTTGCACTAATTGGTCCACGGGAAGATGTTCTCAATTTATGGCGTCCTAGTACCTGCTCGTAGTCTTTATCTGACTCTGAGGAAATCTTACTTCTTTCAAGCCTTCTATTGTGCACGTTCAAAAAAATTACGGGTTATGGCGCGTGGCTGCAAAGGTGTGCGTAGGAACTTAAAAGAATTCGAATCTTCTTTGACAATGCTGTGAATTTCATATGTTTTTCACTCTTTAATTTTACTTAAATTGTGTTGCACTTGTAGGATTATGGTAATGCTAAAACTTAAAAAAATATAATTTAAACTACCAGTTGTTTCGAGTGGGTCGATTTTTTATGGAAGTCCAAACAATCTGCAGTAGTTTTAAATGCTCATAAAATTATAAGTCAATCGATTTTCCATCTATCAGACGGCCTTGTGTTCCAAATCTAAGGGCCTATGCACAACGTTTTTTGAACGCGCCGTCGACGCGCGATCCCCTACTACCACATTTAAAGGAGTAAACGCCTGTCGACTGCGCGTTAAAAAAAACGCAGTTTGCACAGGCCCTAATGACGGCTTACAGCGGTGGCGGTACCGGTACACGTAGGTGGGAGCGAGATGATGCGTTCTGATCTCTCGCTTACACGCTGCTCCACTGCCGCTGCCGCCACCGCTCAAATTAAAATGTTACAACTTAGCAGAATGATCCCTAGTCAGCTGAACTATACGTACAGTACATGAGCATCTTAGACGGTTTCCCTTAGCAACATCGTGTCAGAAACGACCTTAAATCAGTCCGTAATCTGTAGGTTTAATCGACTAATCCACGTCCCGGGCGGACGTGGTCAACCGGATTGATTAGAGCTCATTGTGTTCACCACTATCGCGATATACTAACATCGATGTATGGTGCATCGACCATTATTGCGCTCGATACACCTTTACGTATTGAAACATACCTACATTATTTTGCGTCCCACAATGAAGGTCGTGAAGCGGCAATAATCACTCGCTACAATCCCACTTTCATAAACATCATTTTTTTCATTTAATCGTATGGCATTATTCATTAGTCAGCGAGTTTATATGTTTACACATTAATACCTATCTAAGTTCTAATCCAACTTCTATAAAAAATACATCTAATTTAAACCTTATCCGCAGCATAACTAAGCCCTCCGAACCGCTGAGCTTAAGTGGCAGTAGGCACATTGCGACATTTGCGACAAAACCGATGGCCATTGGGGCGAAAAGGTTCTCGATCAGAGTCCACCAGAAGACGCAGCATGCTTCCAGTCCTTAATCTTATTCCGCAATGTTGAATAGGGTTTATAATCGCCTGATACACTAAACCTTAACACATCGAAGGCAGAGTGATGCATCACCCATTGTAGTTGGTGTGAATACGGACAAAGGTGCCGCTATGGGATAGATTAATTACTATGCCATTTAGATGCGTTAATAACTTATTTCAATTATTAATTTACACGGGTCTTAAGCGATATTGATTTCCCTTTATTTCTGACGTATCGATACGGGCTATTAAACCGGTCATGGTCGCAGATGAGTGAGTCATCTGTGTGTACAAAGCGAGAGTTTAAAATCGTTAATAACTTGTTATTTGGGGACAATTTTACACAAATTGAACCAGCCCTAAAGTAAACTCCGGGCTTCTGTTATGAGTGCTAGATGACCATATATTTAATAGATACAAATACATAAATACACGAAAAACAATCAAGACTCAGTAAAAAATATACGATTTTTTATGGAAGTCCAAACAATCTGCAGTAGTTTTAAATGCTCATAAAATTATAAGTCAATCGATTTTCCATCTATCAGACGGCCTTGTGTTCCAAATCTAAGGGCCTATGCACAACGTTTTTTGAACGCGCAGTAAAAAATATACTTGCTCATCACACAAAGATTTGCAACTACCGGAATTCCGTAGGTAGGGTATCCACTCACTAGGCTAAACAGGTCGTTAACTTATTATCACCACCTGACAAAATATTATACTTAAACTGACGTCACCGAGATAACATGACTAAATTATAGACGATATTTGACGTCAAGAATGTATTAGGCTTCTGATACTTTCCAATTTAGTAAGGTTAATTTTACCATAGCCCCTTTCGGGGATACGCTAGGACGCCATTTAATAAATCCTCTATTTACGTATTCTACCATGGTGCATAGCAATTCGCTGTTGCTCCCGGTTGTCCCGATCGGGCGGTGGTTGCCCGCATCTAACCCTGTAAACAATCGTTGTACATTGTCTGATATTGTTTGTGACTACTTGGCAGTGCTCTTGGGCCGGAATAGACTCTGAGGTGACGCAATGAAAGCCAAGATAATACCGAAAATCGATGTATACGACTTTGAACCTTAGGATATCTATCATAGAGTTCCAAAATGTATATTGTTTTGCTGTGATTGAATGCTGTAAGGTTGATCCCAGGGACAGTACAGATCGCGTATCTGTAAAAGCATTTGTTTAAGAAAATGTACTCACCTATGTATCTGGCTTGGTTGACTAATGAGCGTTGCCCTAATGGGTTGCTTAGTGTCTCATAGTTTACCAGCCATTGGTGAATTCACAGGATGATTAATGAACGTTAAATTGTTTAACAACTGAGATTTATACCTTTAAAAAATTAGGGTGCCTATCATTTTATCGAAATGCATAACGTCGATTTACATGTCGCCGAAAACTATTCCACGAATTTCATTACGTCGTTTTTCCTAATCACATAATCATCAATTCATTATTTTTTATTTCATCGAACAACTTTTCATCGTTAATCGTTCCGAATTTGTCTCAACTCGTAGCGTAACGATTCATCGAATTTACTTTTCATAGAATAGTCAGTTGTGTATAGTATTAAATTATTGAAACACGGTTCACTGTTGGTACGTTCCATATATTTTTGCCTTAGTAAATAATATTAAAAAAGGGTAGTATTTAAGTGTCAAAAATAATTAATTTACGTTATAAGTAGTATTACTAAGTGAGCGACTGACTGCGAGTGACGAGAAACCAACAGAACAGCAACTTACAAACATTAATTTGAGTTATTATATCATAATATTTCAGCGACCTAATATTGGTTTGAGTGCCAACGTTCCGTCCTGTATTTTTTTCAATATTTGGCAATTGTTTTTTTATAAACTGCGCGGCATTTTGTCTTGAATGAAGTGTTTCGAACACAAAAACCACTTTCAAAAATACAGCAGAGGCTTTTCCGTTCTTTTATAAAAAAACAACCTCGAAGATGAAAGCGGGAGCTAAGCTAAGCTCCCGCTTTCGTCTCCTAACCTATCCGCGATCCGAGTCGGTTTTGCCACTAAGTCCCTGTTCCCACTTCTCTTTATTTCTAGTCCTCACTTAGTAATATAGTCGCACGGATAGAAATTTAATATCTGAAATGGATTAATCACAACCCACTTTTTGTAAGCTCGTTCTGGATTTTGTTATTATTATTATTAATGAATATTCGTCGTTATTTTAAACGACTTATGTCCATGGACAAATAAAATAATGAAGTGAAATTCGATGAGTTAATTTTTGTGTAAATGGTAATTCGAGCAAATACTGTATGAGCGATCTAACGAAGCTCGATGAATGATTTTTGTGTGATGACGAAATTCTGCGAATAGTGTTATGTGAAACGATAATCGATGCAACTATTTTCGGTAAAATGATGGATTCCCCAAATATTACCATTGATGTGTCTCATAATGCGCGTTCGGAAAGGGTATCTAAACATCCCAATGCTTGCCACCTTATAACCTTTATTCATAACAATAGAGATGAACAATAGAGTTTTTATTTCCCATTAAGCTTCGGGAAGTAATTTATAATGTAGGTATATAAGCGATGTCTTGCAGAATATCAAGCCGGAATCATTTTGTCGGAATTGGACAATGTTTATAGATGAAATGCTGGAATCACAGGTTTTTATTATTTTAGACTACTAATAAATGTTAAATTATGAATGGTTGTATTAATTTTATTTCTTCCTAATGCTAGAGTTACAGTAAATTTATGATTTTCGTTTTGTTTACACAGTGTATTTTAGAGGTTATGTTTACATAAAACCAACTTGGTACTTATATTTGATGAATTTTAGGTGTTTTAATAAAATGTAACTGTAACCTAAGAACGTTTACCGTAGTAGAGTGCTAGTCACAGTCACATCGTTCCTGTAATTAATGTAGGAAAATAATGGGGCAGTAGGCAGTAGAAAAGAAAGTTTCAAAAGCTTCTCTCATTTGGCACCCTTCTTAGCACTGATCAGGGCTACTGCTATCGAAAATTGACTCTGCGACAGATACATGAAATGTTTATTCCTCTAGTACCGTCTATGTCAATTCTCCACATCTCGCTACGGCGTGCGGAGCGACGGGTCGCAACGTTGTATGCCAGTACCTCAGTTTGTATATAAATTCCGCACGGTACGTGACGCGAAAGTACGCGACTCCACACGCCGCAGCGGGATGGAGGAGCAGTGTAAATGACCTCTTTAAGTTTTTCCAAATGCAACTACAACTTAATTGTTTGAGAAATACAAGAGTTCGTCTCTCACTCGCTCGCAGCAAATTTACACCAACCACATACCGAAAAGTACCAGCACAAGCATCGAATGCTTCACTGCAAAAGTCTCTAAAGGTAATATACTAATGCAAGGCATGCATAGTAATTTCTTTCTCCACAACTTATGATTGGAAGCGGAATACTAGTTGGGATCGCCAACTTTGCTCCACCGTACCGTATTTCGAATAGATCTGGACACGTTTGTATTATATGGATATGTCTTTACGAAGTTTTACACTCACCCAAAGGCTCACTTACTGGAATCGAATACGGTATCTTTATCCGACTTCTAAAAAGGAGAAGGGTCTTTTTTAAGTATGTTCACCGATTACTCTGTAAATTGAGGACCGATTTTTGAAATTCCTTTTTTATTCGAATGATTATACTCCTGATGTGGTCCCATTGTCACCAAATCAGGATCTGATGATAGGATCTCAAATTTTATAGTCACATTGATTTCCTTTGGAAATCGCAATTTTGCTGAAGTGGACCTGATGATGAACACCACAGATGACATATGGAACTCTTCAAGGATGTAAAGTACCTACGACAAAAATTCTGACATGATTCCGTTGAAGTAGCAAATAATGAAGTGTAAATTCTGAGATCCTTGAAGAATCAACGGAATTCGCTTGGAATGTGTCTGTAATAATCCACGCATTTGGTCTCGAAAAGCAGTTCATGTGGTAAATTGGAAAGGAAATGTGGAAACTTATACACGCCTATGTGGCTTGGCAAAGTATTGAATTGAAGTCGGTTTAATCTTTGTGTTTAAAGTATTTTATGTACCTTACCGCCCGATCCCCGAACCTATGTATTCATAAGCCACTTTAAAAAGAAAAAAATATTAATTATTGCACATTTCAAAAGTTTCAACGCAGTACAGTAAAGAAAATTGCGAACGCATGAGCAGATGCAAAGAACAGGTTCGCTTATCGCTAAGAAGGTCTCTTCCAGACAACATTTGAGTTGCAGATAGAAATTAAACGATCATAACTACGAATGGTTGATCACTTTGACATTTGTGTTTCTAAGAAAGGGACAAACTGTTGTATTATTAAGTTTGAATCTAATGCAAAAATAACTCAATCATATAAACCATATTTGTATTGAACGTGAAACATAGCGTCCTCCCTATCATCTTTCTGAGTTTATGTGTCAGTGTCAGTTTTCAGAATTGATGGCTTATAAACAACTTAATAAAATGTTTAAATATACGATATAATTACCTCACTACGGATTCTCTTTCGCCGAAACCCATAATCTTATTCAAACACATTTAAGTTAATAGAGGCTTATTACATTTTATAAATAAGCAGCTAAAACAACGTAATCCACACTATGCTTTCTCGCTGGAACCCGGCGCGCCGTACCCAGGTCGCGTATGAAGGAAAATTAGACTTTTAAAAGTCTTACCAGCGAACTTCGATTTTGCTTCACTGTCACTCAACACCGAAAGGTCTTATGTGAGTATTCAATATGTATATTGTTATATCGTTTCTGTTTAAAATGAGAGCCTACTCTAAAACTTTACAGGTGATGTGAATGCTTATTAGTTACAGTGTTTATTGTGTGTGTTGTGTTGTGTTTATTAGTTATCCTTAAGGCCGGCAACGCACTCCTCTCCTCTGGTGTTGCAGGTGTCCATGGGCGGCGGTAATCGTTTACCATCAGGTGATCCGTCTGCTCGTTTGCCTCCTATAACATAAAAAATAATAATAATAAAACAGTGTTTTTCTGTAGAGTAATTTGAGGTGTTTTTGTGTTTGTAGATTCGTATTTACACAATAATAACACATACTTTATGGGAGTACAGTCATGCCATTACTATGTGGTCGTTTTCATTCGTACTTTTAATTTATTATTCATCGTTCTGCGAATCATGCAATCAACCACAAAATGTCTAAACATATAAAATAAGATAAAACAAAGTGTCCATATACCACCCTGAGCAATCTATCTTCCAAACTCCACTCACCCTTCCTTCAAACGAATAAGAGAACCCAAAAGAATCAGCCTAAAAGGCAAAAACTACCCAACGTCAACTCCTATAGCAGACCCCTTCTCTCATTCTTTCCTAAGCAGTGTGCGAGGAGGGAGTAAGATAGACATTCACTAAGGGAGATGGGGCACTTGAAAACTTGCTTTTTCCAAGTAATGCCTCTGAGGAAATTAAATAAACTGCAACACCGCATCATAAGCGTACTTACGAGGCGCGCCGAGCGGGGTTTGTTCGCGTTTTTGCATACGACACGATGTGGCACAGAGTACTTTATTATTATTTGCTTTTTTTATCGCTTATAAATTTATTTACTTTAAAAACAAAGTTTTAACCGACTTCAATTTAGTACTCCGCCAAGGCACGAGAAGTTTCCACATTTTTTTTACTATTTACCACTTGAACTGATTTCCGATAGCAAATGCGTTGATTACTATAGAAAAAAACCGAATCGCTGTATGGGGGCCGATAATATTTGAGGACTTCCGTCGATTCCCCAAGATCATCACCAATGGCACTTCATTAGTTCCTATTTCAACGAAATCTTATCAGAACCTGTGACGTACTTTTGCACTTTTAAGTTCATAATTGGGGAATTTGATAAGTCATCTGTGTTTTTCATCATCAATTCCTCGCCACCAATTTTATGATTCCCGGATGTAAATACACGATTTATAATAGAAAATACCAAAATTACTACACGCGTGCCTAATAAAATTGAAGATTTCCCTCAATTCCTCATGGATCCCATCATCTAACTGAATTTTGAAAAAAATGGGACCCTCCTGGAAGCATATTCATACAAACAAAAAAAAAATTTCGAATCGGCTCATCAATGACGGAGTTCTGAGGTAACAAACTTTGAAAAAAAAAATACAATCGAATTGAGAACCTCCTCCTTTTTTCTGGGAAAGCGGTTAAAAATACTGACTTGCACATCAAACCGATTTTTGATGAACGATAAGTATTTTAGCTGTGATTAGTATGTTAATTCTTTACCTCGACTTTACGGACGTGTTACCTTTACTGACGACGGCGTCGAATGATTTGTGTTTCTTATCCATTATATTTAGCCACTTAATTACAGCGTTCTAGTCTTATACGCTGGTCGTGGCTTGTGTAGGAGCAAATAATGGAACAGTGGATTATTAAGCTAATCAGTAATTATTTCCATGGGGTTAAAAACTAAAATACAGACTTGCGTGGATTATTTTACTTTACAGGGGCCACTTCTACTATGTACCTGGTTTAGAATAGAATAGAATAGAATAGAATCATATTTATTCATGGCAACAGCACATACATGTACATAAATCAAAAAAACAGAATGGTAGACAAATTGCCACGAAGTGGTTCCATCTCAGCGTTGTGCTGGCCTGGTGGCCAGCGCTGGTCTTCCGATGGAAACATCCGGTGATTCCACGGCGTAACACATATTTTACACTCGTACAAAATAGTTATAATAATAGTAATATAAAACAAAACAAACCGTAAAGACAAATAATAAACTTTTTTATGAACGCAACATTTATAACCGCGCCAACCGACCCACTAGCGCCATTATGACAGGTGGATGCTCCCGGCAATTAAAACGTCAAACAAGACAGACATGTGACGGTGACGCGGGCGCAATGCCGATTTGACATAATTGAGGAGAAACAAGACAAATATATTTCAAGCTAATTGGCACAAAAACAAAGCCAAACTGATAGCAGCACATGAGCACAATAACAACCATTTAAACTAGAGGGACATAACACAGAGGTAAGACAACATTATCATTTGAGTTCCTAAATACAGCTCGTGTCTAGCCTGTAAGTTTCCTGGCTCTTTTGGTGGTTGAATATAAAAGATTTGAGTTTAGTTCTAAAGCTGTGCACATTTCCTAGGTCTCGCAACGGCGGAGGGATGACATTCCAGCATTTAGTTGCTACGTACCGAAAACTACCACGGAAAGCCGCCGATGCGTGTCGGGGTGTCAGCAACGGTAGTCCACACCGCCGTGTTGTATGCAACCTAGAACTGCACAACTTTTCGAAGAGATACTTAGGAGCCTCGTTCTTAATTACGCCGAAAAGTAAACAGGCCAGATGTAGTTTACGCCGATGCTGCATTTTAAGGATGCTGTGTTTATTTAAAAACGGAGTAACATGAGCTCTCGAAGGAATACTAAAACAGAAACGAGCACAGGCATTTTGAACACGTTGGATGAGTCTTTTAGTTTTTCCAAGAAGTCGTGGCCCATACACTGCATCTGCATAGTTCAATTTGGACAATACTAAAGAGTCCACCAGCCGAATGCGCAAGTTTTCGCTTATAAATTGCCTACTATTGTACAGCACTTTAAGTTTGTAGAAGCAATTTCTCACAGCACCAACCATGTGTTTCTCATAGCGCAGCCCACAGTCCATCATAAGTCCTAAATTACGTGCTTCATGCACTCGTTCAATAGGTTTACCCATCAAGTTAACATTTAAAACAGAACTGACACCATTCAGCTGTTGCTTACTGCCAAATACCAAGTATTTAGTTTTACTAGGGTTTAACAGCAAGGAGTTTGCAGCGGCCCAGGACGCTATGCTATCTAGATCCAAATTAAGTTTCTGAATGGCACTGTCAATTTCGGAAGGTTTGCATGATATGTACACTTGTATGTCATCTGCATAGATATGGTACCTGCAGTGTGTGATTTGGGACCCTACGTCTGCGGAGTATAAGATAAATAAAAGTGGGCCAAGAACGGATCCCTGTGGCACTCCTCTAGCAACACGGACTTTGTCAGAGTAACATGCAGAACCATCAATGAGACTGACTTTTACAACCTGGTAGCGATCATTGAGGTAACTGTCAAACCATTTAAGCGCACTTTCATCAAAACCATAATAACTTAGTTTGGAAAGTAATAGATTAATATTGAGACAGTCAAATGCCCTGGAAAAATCGAGCAGTACTAAAATAGTGCACATACCTCCATCCTGAGCACACAATATGTTGTCGGTGACGTCAAGTAAGGCTGTCACTGTGCTCCGCCCCTTCCTAAAACCTGACTGGACGTCCGGCAACACATTGTTATTCTCGAGAAAGGCAGTTAATTGTGAGCACACAACTTTTTCCATTATTTTAGACATGCATGGTAAAATACTTATTGGTCTGAGGTCTTTTAGTTCGGATGGATTGGAGTTCTTGGGCAGCGGAAGTACAGTTGCCAACTTCCAGATATCAGGGAAAGTGGATGTTAAAATGGAGGTGTTTATTATATTTGTTATTAAATCTAAAGTGTGAGGTAGGGTCAATATCAGCATATTAAGATTGATGCCATCGCATCCTTCAGCATTGGATTTTAATTTTTTTATAATTTTGGTTACTTGGTCTGCACTAATTGTCTCCAGATGGAAAACGGAGTCACTATATCTGTGGAATTCAAAATAAGTTATGTATGTTAAAGTAACGTCAGCTGTCCCGGGAAGATTAAGAAAATGTTTATTTAAAATAGTTGGACTGTTTAAAAAAGCAGGAAGTTCTATACGCTTTTCTGGTAATATGTTAGACTTTAGATTTTTCCAGAGTAATTTTGGGTCATATATTTTATTATTAATATTGTGCTTAAAGTATGCTGATTTTTCAAAGTAAAGTGTTTTGTTTACAATAGATTTTAAGGTCCTTATAGTGTTTTTTTTTTACCTGACATTTATTGGTGTGATATTCCGCCGCTGCGTCATCACGCAGCCGCATCATAAGCTTGACAGTGTCCGTGATCCAGGGATAGGACTGGGCCTTGATTATGGTTGACTTTAAAGGTGCATGCAGGTTGAATATATTAATTATATGGAGGTTGAGAGCCCTTACCATGTCGTTAACATTGCCAAGACTGGAAACCAAATCCCACCTCACACTCTGCAAGTCCAAATCTAGATTTTCTTTACAGATATGTTTTATAGGTCTGTAAGTAACGCGATAAGGCTTAGGTTTCTCATGCTTCACATTGAAATTGCAAACTACAAGGCAGTGCCCATTCAGAGTGCCTACATGGTCTATGACCACGGACTTGGCTTGCATGTCTGTGCAAACAACGTCGAGCAGCGTCTGGCTGGTGTCAGTAAAGTGCGTGGGTTGCGATACTAGTTGCGATAATCCAGCAGTTGTTAAAAAATTTGAAAATTTATGTGTTTTGGTGTCAACAGGGTTTAGTAAGTTAATATTAAAATCACCTAGTAAAATTAAATTGTCATAATTACAACTGCTACTAATTGAGTCGGTAATCGCATCGAAAAACAGATCAACATCCATCCACGGCGGACGATACGCCGTGCCAATGACCAATTTCCTTCCATTGAGGGTTAAAGTGACCCACATCTGTTCCACAGAACTGTGCAATGGATCGATAGGATGAGACCAGGTACGTGCATTGAAATTCCGCTTAATATAAAAACCTACACCTCCACCTCTCGATCGCTTGCCCTGTGGCCTAGGAATATGGCGTAACCTGTACCCTGGAAGTACTGGCGCCTTCCCTTCCTCGCCAGCCTTTAACCAGGACTCGTTTATGGCCAGTACATCCACGTCTTGCCGGGCAATAGCTGCGATGAAATTATCATGGTTAGTGCCGAGAGAACCCGCATTATACAAACCAATTTTAAGAGTTTTATTTACCATAGTTGGTACCAGTTTGATTCGAACTCTAGGTAGACACGCAAATACAGTGCATTCTGATAATCAGGCACAACAAAATAACCGTTATGCAAATAACACCAGCAGAATATAATAAGGAACAAGCGACTAACGTGCTGCGTTTTATTTCAAACCGGAATAACAACCCTGCCATACCAATAAAACAAAACAAAACAAATCTCGATCTCCCTACTAACATGGAAACACATGTAAAAACAACAGGACAGAACAATACAATAAACATTCACAAATATGTGCTCAAACGGCGCCATCCCCAAAAACACGCAGAAGATCCTCCTCGGACCGGAGGCAGTAAGCCTGCGTGCCATCGGCTCGCCTGGCGTACACCCGGCCCCGCTTGGTCCACGAGTATCTCCACTGTCACTTGCGGCACTCCTCGCGCACGCGGTGGAACAGCAGGCGGTTGCCGCGCGTCAACCGCTCGTTGACGTAGACTCGGCGCTCCCCGCCCGCGCCCGCGCCCGCGCCCGCGCCCGCGCCCGCGCCCTCGCCCGCGCCCGCGCCCGCCTGCCCTGCGTCGCGCGACGACAGCCCGCGGCGCACGCGCGCGGCCCGCAGCAGCTCGTCTCGCAGCTCGCGCCGCGCCAGCCGCACCACCAGCCGCCGTCCCATGGCCGGCGCGCCCGCCCCCGCCCCTGCCGCGCTCGACGCGCCCACCCGCTCCGCGAACACCACGTCGCGCGGCTCGAGCGACACGCCGAGCTTGGCGGCGAGCACGGTGACGACGTGCACGGCGTTCTCGCCGCGCTCCTCGGGCAGCTGCCCGATGTCGAGGTCGGCCAGCAGCGCGTCCTGGTCGCGCTCGGCCAGCTCGCTCTGCAGGCGCGCCACGCTCCGCCGCAGCTCGTCGACCTCCGCGCCGCCTGGTGCCGGTGCCGATGCCGAAACCGCCTCCGCCCTCTGCTCCACGGCCGCCAATCGACGCTCCATGTCGTCCATCCGCGCGCCCATATCTCTTAGAGCGGCCCGCATCTCAGAGCGGAACTCCCTTTGCTCGGCTATATAGGTGCTCAGCTCGAGCGGCATTACCCAGGGTGTAGTGCCCTCAGGCGAAGCGTTGCCGGCGGCTCCTGGAGGCGCCGAGGACGTGCCTCCCTGGTTACCATAGGCGGTTCTTACCGGAGTGCTGCTGTTGTCGGTTCGCTTCTGTTTTTTTTTACACTCGGGGCAGGCCCAGTCCTTAACAACGGCAGCACTGTCCGGTATCGCTACGCAAGCTCTGTGATACACGCAGGGACAAAGGGCACAATGGACAGCCACTGCCGACGCCAGAAACTTTGCACAAGCAGCGCATTTCATGGAAGGGCCCATTTTCCGCTACTCGACACTAGATGGCACTGAGTCTGCTGAAGTATTTGTTTATATTTTGTAAAATACTGTTCGCACCGGCATAAAAAATTGAAACAATGGCTAATAATATATAAATTTTAAATGAACACAATATTTAATAAAGAATAGTTATCCTCAATGTTTATCTTTGTACGACTTTATTTACCTACTCCTACCCACCTAGCGATAATTGTGTCACTGTAGCTCACGAGCACAAATGCACTGAAAACTCCCGATCACCGGCGCACAGCTGATAACTAACACTTGCACGAGTCAGTCGGACCCCGTGACGCACAATGAAAGCACGGTCGGCGCGATAAATAAACAGTTTATATTTTTTTTGCAACGAAACAATGCTAACGAATGTATACGTGTTACCGTCCGTGACGTCACTCCTACTCCTATGTTTATATTTAATCTCTCCTTTGGGTTTAAACCATGTATGAGAAACCTGTCAATGGTGATCTGTGGTAAATAATTTAAATCTAAACGTTCTATTTCCGGAAATAGGCATTCGTTTTTAAAAAAAATATCATATTTAGTTCAATTTATGCAAGTTGGTCCGCGCACGGATGAAGAGCTTAGGCTTATCAAGCTAACATGAGGTATCTAGCGAGCGAGAGGCAACATTTAAGGGGCCGATTGAAGAACATTGACAATACGGACTTCTAACATACCTAGAAGATGTTCCATTCAAAAAGGAGTCAAACATGACAAGAAAACCCCACAATTGGTGAAATAAAAACTCATATATCGCAGTTTTAAAAAGTGACTCAGGTGACGTAACCATGGCAACTAGTGACAGAAAATAGTTGATCCACCCGGCTACAGTTGCCAACGTATTTTTTAAGAAACGTGATGCTATGGATGCGCGCACTTCATATCGCAATGTACGGAAGTCTCGCGATGTTGAGCTTCCCCCAGTAAATATACGGCAAATGCGATCTCACTCGCTTATCTGCGAGATACGACAAAAATGCGAGTCAAGTGATGTAAGTAGTTCCCCGAAACGATGACTAAACAAGGAATTTCGGGCACAGCTATTTGAAAATGAAATTCGAGATACTATGCCTTCTTTCGGGACCCAAGTAAAGCATTTTACAGATAAAGTAAACGTCTCAGTATTCGACACTGGCCACAGCTTGACACCTTCAATCTTAATATTGTTTTCGGTGTCCACCAATATTATTACTAATATTAAATAAAGCAATTTAAACGGATTTTATAGCGTATATTGTGTATTAAAAACACCCGACGTAACGAGCCCTTTTCAAAATTCGTAGTCAAACGGGTAAACGGAGAGGGTAGATAGTCATAACATGGCAGCCAATTTGACTGGTCAATTAACCAGTTAATGTTTCGAATCGATATTACAGCGACGGCATAACAGGTTTACGTATCTATCTTCATCATCAACATCATCATATTAGAAAGAAAAGAAAAGCATATTAGCCAAAAGACGTTCACTGCTGGACATACGCCTCCCCCGAAGGGTGCCACAATGACTGGTCCTGCGCCACCTGCATCCAGCAGACATCCGCGGCCTTTACCAGGTCATCAGCCCCTTCCCACGCTATGCCTGCCGGTAGGCCACTGTTCAATCTAGAAAAGTAGGTACTTCAGACCCACGACCGTGCGACCGCGTAAGTTATAATGGTATTTTCAGAGGTTACTGTGAAACAGAATTTATATGTGTGTTAAGACAACGACGATGTCTATACCTCATATCGGGTGGTTAGAAATGCTCATTATTCACCAGTCGACATCTCTCGCTTCGTCAAATCATAGTGACTAACTATGTATTGACATTGATAGGAAACACATCAGCGGAACAATAATAAAATACATTAAACTTTGCCGTGTATAAAAAACATTGGCTACGATAAACGTAAACAGCAAGCAGTATAAAGGTGCATCTTACGATAGTCCATGCTTAGTAATTAGTTGCTACTATCGAAGAAGGATCATAATGCGTGTTGCGAAATTTGTAGTGATTGTGCTCATTATGGTAAGTTAGATTTCGTAAATATTAGGCTAGTTTCCACTGATCCCAGGCTTCAGTAAGCTGAAAATACCTCCCCAGACCCTACTTCAATTATATCAAGATAAAGAAAATACAAAGAAAAACCATTTACTCTATAAAGTACATACCATCTTTAATAATAGATGAAACTAGACAAAATGCTAGGGCACAGAGAAGTATGCACATTGCATAAAGGTTCCAAAAATGTGTGCAATACAGAAAAGGTTGAGACAAGTAGCAACACCCTTGCGAAGCATGCAAATTGCAACGCTGTTTTTCTGCCACAGCCTCTGAGTCTATCACATGACTTTCCACTTTGCCCTGGCTCTCTGAAAACATCAGGGTTCGGGTCAATGTATGGCCCAATAATCCGTATACTAGTGGACCATGACTCTGTATATTTTAATCCATGCATAAAGAGAGTGAGTGGACGAGGATTATTGAGCCTTACAATAACTGGAGCCATCAATATGGATGTCGATACCAAATAAAATAGTGAATATTTTTTTATTATTTTCGAAGAAGGATTAAAAAAGTGTCTAAAGCTGCATTGAAGGTGTGTTTTCTGTCCTTTTCCGTAAAATACACCATCGTATGAAACTATTGATTTTTACTACGACGCCCAAGGTCCAAAATTATTAGGCACTTCCTTAATGTATTTGAGAACGTTTGACCTGCGAATGAAGACTGTGATGCTGAGAAATGTGTCTATCTGTCAGCACGAGCCCTCAAATCAACACAGGGTCGGCACGTCGGCAGTGCGCTTGTGTTTCTTCTAGAGTCGCAAGCGCCCATAGACGACACGGTGTCTTACCATCAGGCAGGCCTTATGCTTGTTTGCCACCGTCTTAGTATTTTTTTTTTTTAATCTACGCACATATCATTAATGCTCTAAAATGCGTTCAGAAACCGTAGGATATGACCAGCATTACTACAACCGATTTTACTATGAGAACTTTCTTGTCTGTGGTAGTAGGTAAAATCTGTACTGTAATGTTATTACAGTACAGATTTTTGTAACGTTATGAGTTTAAATTTGGAACAACTGTCAAAATTCAAGTGGGTCTCTATGCTAGTATCCATAGATATTAAAACAGTTAACGATACGAAACGTCAATTCAGTACGTTTTTTAATACAAACCGCCAATTTGATCTCGAGTGATATGAGATATGAGTATAGGGACTTCATTCGTTTGTCTATGATTTAAAAAAAAACATTCGTTATGACGGATGATCGAATTGCCGCCATTGCTGTTGTCATTTTATTGTTGGATTTTTGGTGTTAGTTACTACTACTTATGATATGTGTGTAGATAAAGTAGTGTATGCAACTGTACATAATTAAACCTTAAAACACTCGTGTGATCCTATTATGAAACTCGCTGCCGCTCGTTTCATAAAACCACACTCGTATTTCAAGGCCTCTCATTATGGATCAGTCGCATAAACTACTATTGTGTCATCATAAGTACTTACACAGCACGTCGGTTTTGCCCTGAGCTGCTGCGTGGACCCGCGCCGCTATGCTTGCTCCGCCGGGGATGAGTGTGCGAACAACCCTAAGCATTGTAGTAAATGCCATAGGAAATCGGTAATTTGTTGTTCGTCTAACGTCAAAGTGACTAGATAATCAATGTATTGCCTGTGTCAGAACTATAATGTGACATAATAAAGTTGTTGAATGTGTCCGAACTTCAAAGTGACTAATAGATAGTGAAAATGTTGCTTGTGTCCGAACTTCAATGTGACTAGATATTCTTTTTATGGCTTGTATCCGACCTTCAATGTGACTAGATATTCTATTTGTTGTCTGTGTCTAAACGTCAAAGTGACTACATAAACTTGTTGTTGCCTGTGTCCGAACTTCAAAGTGACCAGATAATTAATTTGTTATCTGTGTTTGAACAGTGCCTAGATGAAAATACTTAGCTGCTAATCTGTGGTTGTAATTTGTAACTGAGTACTAAAATACGTTACTTAACTCGCTAAAGTAAAAAAATGTTGAAGTAATGAATGTTGCGAATGTTGCATGTAACAGGAGCATAACATGTAAAGGACGACGACGCCTCTAGAATATCCTTTATCATTTAAAGTTGTGACCCTTATCTTAAATCAGTCAGTCTTCAATTCAATCAGTCGTTCTCAAACGAAGTTATGTTATTATGTATGTATGAAGATAGTAGGTATGTCAGCTCAGAATGAATAATAGTCCTTAAGTATACCTACAGAAGGTCCTCTGTCTAAGATATCCGATGTATAGCTGCTGGAAAATTGTAATCATGGCACATTTTACGTACTCTTTCGCTCCTAGCTACCTAGGAAGTGTGCGAGGGCCGAATTTACCCAAAACGATAAGAACATAAGGCCTATCGCGAAACGAAAACAAACTTTGTTCGTGTATCAGTCGCTCGAACTAGCAAGTGTGACAGAGATGGAGATACACGACGAAGTTCGTTTTCGTTTCGCGGTAGCCCCCCAGGCCTAGGCTGTTATGCCCATTTATTATCGCGATAATCGTAGTGTGGCCGTATGGTTAACGTCCATTATCACGATATTTAATGTTATTTCTCGTTAGTGCGGCCCGGGCATTATTCGGAACGCGCTAATGCACCTCGCCTCACCCGTCACCAAACTAGATCTCTGATTACGCCTAGTTAGGGCGGGTTGCACCGACTTACGATTACAGACCGATCAACGTTAAATATGGCGCTGACAGCTGTCAGTCCATAGAAACTTGTCAAACGTTCCATGCATTCAGATTTTAACGGACACCGCTTACGATTACAGACGGTTTGGTGCAACTCACCCTTACTATATATTTATGGGTGAATGATTAGATGTTAAAACAAGTTATAGAATAGCGGGGCTAATGTCAGTGTATTTCTGTCAGCTGTCACTAATATACTGACCCAATTATCGTTCTCTTTCTGCATTCTAAGCTTGTTATCTTTTTCCAGACAAATGTAAGAGGTAAGAGAGAAGCCGATAATCAAATTGAAACGGACACAAAACGAGACTACCGAAAAGCAGACCACTATCATACAAAAACTATCTTACACTCTGCTAACTTTGCAAAACGTATGAGCTATGATGTTGCCAATGATGTTAGAAGTGAGGCAGACTCACAAACGTCAGTCACACTTATATTTCTAAACGCTTCCTACACGATTCCGGAGGTTCCTACTACTTTTGAACCACAAACACTCAAAGATACTCAAGAAACTTTACCAGTAGAAGAAAGTACCGTACATGAAACGATTTCAATGACACAGGACCAAACGTCGGTGCCAGAACAATTTTCCTCAGCACAACCCAAGAAAGAAGTACCAAAGGTGACAAATCAGAGAGGCGTTCTGGATTTACTTTTTCCTGCCGCAAGATTGTTGACCTTTAAATCGTATTTCGAGGCTTTGAAACGTTTTTTATCGGCAACATTTTAGTACTGCTAAACGAAGATATATTCTTGTGAACTGATACACACCCTATATAAGTAACACAGGAATCTTGGTCACTCGCTCGTACCCTTCGTGGGGGCTGAATTTGGTAATTTCACAGGTTATAAAAGCAAAGACGTTTGGGGTTTAAATACACTTAATATCACCAGGATAACAATATACGTGAAATGAATTGAATACAATAGAATAAAATACAGAGGTAGAGTTATCTACTTCACATAAAGTATTTTACTGCCAGTCAACGACTGATATTACAGATTCTGATAAAAGATGATCATGAAAACAAATAAAAACATACTGATTTCAGACTACACGTACCAGCTGTTCATAAAAATTACTTTGAAAACACGGTATTGAGTCAATTATAAATATAGTTATGAATTACTAGTAACATAATAACGAGTAATACAAAATTACTAGTGAATGTTTACAGTGAGACATTTTGAAGAAAAGTAAATACCCAGTTTTTTTGCGCTAGTCGCACTTGAACGTAAATTGCAAATTACAAAAGTGATCATTCAAAATGAATTTGTTACGAAATATTCTAAATAGGTGTTTTATTAGATAAGAGATTTTGTTATATTTTCAATTGTTATCTCGTATGCACATAAAGATTGTTTGCTTCTTAAATGTGAGGTTTATTTTTGCCCAGAAATTCTAAGTCCGAATCGGGTTGTATCAAACTTGTTTTTTGTTATCCTTTGCCACATAGGTACGTAGACATGCCACTTTAAAATTAAGTATTTTAATATTTACATATCTAAAACAAATGAAGCTGTAATTTCTAACATGGTTTTGGACTGCTTTAACTACTTCCACAACTCTCTATTACTACACTAGCGTTAAAATAACCCTTATATCATTCTTATATCGGTTCCAGCTAAGTGTTAAGGTGTTAATAAAGGTGTTAGAGCACGGATAAATAGATAAATAATTACTATGGAGACAGAAGTCTCAAAAAGCGTATCCCATACCTACTAAATAGTTTGCCTGAAGTCATTAGACTTGAAAAAAATAAAAGCAAATTCAAAAGACTATTAAAAACACATTACCTGGGTGTACTTATGTAACTCGTGAAGGTTTAGTATGTACTCGTGTAACTGAGTTATGGACAGTATATTACACTGATTTTATATTAATATATGTCTAACCTAGAGACTGCGTTCCCACAGTCAAACTGTTACTACAGTTTTGTGGGGCTATGTTTAAATCTTTTGTATCAAAAAAATGTACTTATTAAATAAATAAATAATAATAAATGCTCTAACACCTATATAACCACGAAAGAGGCTCACGTCTTACAGGTTAAGGTGTTAGAAAGCCTTTAGAGCAGTGTTATCTGACACCCATAGTGTTAACCAACGCTCTACAAACACCGTAGTAACGCTTAAGGTGTTAACTGAGAGTGTTGTAGCACTCTTGCGCTTACCCAGTTTCAAGTGAGCATATATCTTACTTTTTTCTTTACGATAAAATTATGAGACAAATATAGTCGACCAACAAAATGGCGAAGATTATTAATGTAATGTGACAGGAGTCGTACTAATTGAAAGTGTATTAAATTGGATGTGTATGTGAAATGAAGTGAAAATAACCTGCCCTTGTGATTTTACGGTAAGTGTATACCATGTTTCCCATCTCAATTTTAACGCGCCCAGGATTTATTAAAGATTTATAATAAAACTTATGAAGAATAAAATAGACACCTTAAGTTTTTATCATTTTCTATTCTTGTTTCTTGGCCAGTGGCATGTTAAATTAAGTGGCATCCATAGAATGGCAAGAGTAACATAAATAGTGAAGTATTTTGATGTCAAATATTGAATAACCTAATCAGTTTGTAGGTTAGAGTTCACCAAAACATTGGCGAACTTACATTAAAGCTTTAGGCGTCAGTTAACTCATCTATAACGCTTATTGAGTTACAACACCTGTAGTCAAGAATATTGTGCAGGCTTTGCCTTTATAACGGTGTTGTTCAACACTTCTAGTATCTTGTGTTACAACACTCTTAACCAACTCTGTTATAAAGTATCTGCCTGCACCTTATAGCAGATATAACACCTTAAGCTTTATAAGACACTCCACTGCAACAACTAAAAAGCAATAAGCGTTAATGAGCGTCAGCGAGCACTCTTGTAAAGGTTTAAGCGTTACAAACAGGTTAAAGCTTTAACATCTTAAGTATAATTGCTTTGAGTAACACTTTTATAACTCTACAACCTTTTTAGCAGCGTTCAATAAAGCTCTTGTAACACTTTAGGAGTTAATTTTTTTTCTTAACGCCTCTATAACACTATTCGTTCCAACTGAGATAAATATAACTCACTCATAAAGGTTAAGGTTATAATAAAACCCTTGCCTGACACCAAAATGTTAGTTGGGAGGTACATTGTACGCATAGGTAACACAAGCCACAACAACTACAATTAAGCAATGGCAGATTTCAGATTTTGACGACCGCTTTAGCCTAGTTGGTAGTGACCCTGCCTACGAAGCAAGATGTCCTGGGTTCGAATCCCGGTAAGGGCATTTATTTGTGTGATGAGCACGAATATTTTTTCCTGAGTCATGGATGTTTTCTATGTATTTAAGTATTTATTTATCTACATAAGTATGTTTATCGTCGTCTAGTACCCATAGTACAAGCTTTGCATAGTTTGGGAGTAGATCAATCAATCAATCAAGTGTAACATTGAACCCAAATATTTATTTTAGGAGATATCCACAGTAGTTGTTATAGTATATAGTACAGAAAAAATTGCATGAGGAAATTTTAAAAAAATGCACATTTTACAAATTACGCCAGTAGGCAAATTACGGCAGTAGTAGTCATTTTTTATGTATTTATTTGCGCTGAATCGAATGAGACCATACCCATACTTATAGGATCAGTATTTTACGATAGGTATATGAAGGGTGTTTGTTGAAAAGACGGCCAAGTGCGAGTAGGACTCGCGCACTGAGGATTCCGTACAAAAAATTACGGTTTTGGCCAATTTTTCCTTTATCTGTGCTTTAAGACGTTGCTTCGTACCAAATTTCAAGATTCACGGGAATTGAGTTCACGGGAAGTACCCTGTAGGTTTTGATACCCTTGCGAGTTTCGAAAATTTGCGGAAATTTGCGTTATTAACGGCTGTATATTTTGTTTGCGTTAGCTTAGAAGTTTGATTTTTTCACAGCTCCAAGGGACAGTAGACTCAGGTCTAAATACTCAGGTATTTGGTGTACATTTTAGCTTGAAGCCTCCACGCGTTCCTTAGAAAAAGGGTCTTGACCGACGGACGGACGGACGGACGGACAACAAGTGATCCTATAAGGATTCCGTTTTTTCCTTTTGAGGTACCTACGGAACCCTAAAAATGAGAGAGTTGGTTTCCAAGTTGTGATTTGATTATCCTGATTTTTCTCTTCTCGACAGCAACATGTGAATATGACTTGTGGGTAAGACCCCTAAATTTTGATAGGTTTGGCAGATCCTCATTTCTCGTGCAAAAATAAAGTTCAAAACAAAGCTTCATTGATTGATGATTGATTGATGTCCATAATTTGTCGCCAAACTGTCATATATTATTCAGTCTTACTTTACCCGTACTAATATGTATACGATCAAAGTGTTCAATAGTATTTTTCGCAATCGTGTTATAATAGAGAGCTTTTTAGTTGAGTACCGTGTTAAGGCCACGAAGCTTGATGAGTGGCCCAAATAAGGTACCAGATTAAAAAGCTTGATTATATTATAACACTATTGTGATCGATACTTTTTGTACGAGTTCACAAAAAAATATAATTCATTAAAAAGTCTAGGTATGTTGTTTCAGAAGTAACATAGACTATTTAATGATGAAAAGAGTGACGTTGCAGTATTCTCCATGAAATCTGCATACACCGATTTTGATCGAGAGAGTTCAAAAAATAATATTATTTAATTAAGTATCTCTTGATGGTGTGCATGCTTGGAGTTTCTTACCCGCAAAGCTACCGCTTACTTATTAGCATCGGCAAGTCACATGGCTTAAAGAATGAAGAAAAATCGTCCTAGTTAGTTCGAATTTAACCCTTATTGCTTTGATATAGAGTGCCCATTCCATATACTGGTACAGCGTCAAGCACTTGGACTAAAACCTTAATAATAATTAATGGCAAAGCAAAGCAGGTGTAAATCGTGACGTCACTCCATTGTTTGAAGAGGTACAAACTGCTACAAACTCGAGAGCAGTTTACGCTGTGTACGAGCACACTCAACTATGGACACTCGAATACAACTCACTGTACCTTGCTGTAGAGTGTGGCGGGAAGGTGGAGCGTAACTTCAGCGAAACAAGGATTCGTAGTAAAAGGTTTATTACTGAATAAAACAATAACAAAAGAAGGCAATACCTATTTCTACAAGGGCAGGAGCGTGATGCGAAGCCACCGCTGGCTGATAGAACTACTCTTAGAATGTCCCACAAATGGAAGCAGACAGAAAACAAGAACTATTTAGCCGTGCCTTGAAATGACTTGGACTGAATAATGAGTGAATACCAAATGTCACCTGAGAGTCTTAATTATACATTTTAAGAAGAACAAACACTTGAGTGATCTAAATTACAGGCACCGCCATCTCTTGTGTCTATTTATGCTAGCTGGCCGTTATAGATGGTGCTATACTGCTATTACGAGTATATGATAAAAAGTAAATGGGAGATTTTTGAAAAGACGGCTACTAATTACCCTTTTGGGATGGATTAACAGAGGGGTATTGCGGAATCTTTTTCTAGCCCGAATCTTATCTTAAGACCCATCGAATCCATGAAAGCAATCGTTTAGTCACAATAGCTACGGGCCACAAATGCTTTAAAATGAAAATACCATGTTCAATAAATACTTTACTCGAAAAGCGACTCTATTGTTGTCAATACAAAATGTTCAACATTGCTAAGTATAGTTTTTTTATCGAGTCTTTTTCTTTCACCTCTAGCCACATTTCGGTTAATCATCAGGCTTTCGGCATCAGCTAGGCTTTGTTTTACAGTATCAAATAGTCGTTATACTGAATAGTAAAATACAATTGCTTTGTTTACCACTTAACAATGAAAGACAATCGCATTGTTTATTAGACACAAACAGAAGTTAATTCGGTGTAGAGAAATAATCCGCACTATAACTGCGCTGATTTTCGTCGAACAAGCGTTTGGACAGCTCAACAGTTATTTACCCATACATAAAATATAAAATATAATTTAGATCGACCTATTAACGTACGAAACGTTAAGCAAACGACCAACTGAAAACATCAATGGACCAAAAGTAAACCTATTAATTTCGGACAACAGTAAAGTTTTCTTTAATATTTTCTAAGGTTTTTTAGTTTAACTTTAGGTGATTTTGCCTGACATTTCGTCTATTCCAATAAATGACACGTAAACAAGTTACATTCGAGTTAATTAAGATCATAATCGGATGATTTCCTAACACTAGTGCAAGCCTTATTGCGTAATAGTTGACACCTATTGTTATAGATTCAAATAAATATTAAGGGACAATCCTACACAACTCGAACTAGTCTCATTATTAAGCTCAATAAGCCTTGTGCTATGGGTACTAGACGACGATATATTTATTAGATATACATAGAAAACATCCAAGACTCAGGAATAAATATTCATACACACATTAATCAAGGTTCTATAGTGGTGACGTACCGGAAGGCGCGACGTGGTTAGGCTCCCCACAAGGCGGACTGATGACCTGGTAAAGGTTGCGGGAGTCCGCTGGATGCGGGTGGCCCAGGACCGGTCACTTTGGCACTCTTTGGAGGCCTATGTCTAGTAGTGGACGTTTTTCGGCTGATATGATGACTGATCACACAAATATTTTCTCTTATCAGGATTTTCAGCCAGGGCCTTCAGCTTCATAGGCAGCGTCACTAACAACCAGGTAACCGGTCGGCAATAAAAAAGATTGAAAGAGTTGGGTCTTTTTCATGCACTTAAGACACTTATCTAAGTTGGGAGGTTCCATACCCAATAGACAGGAGGGGAACGACCTAAAAAAATGCCAACTTGTTTGACATGTTTCCAAACAAAACAAGGGAAAAAGGTAAGGGCCAATATCTTGCCGCCTCACTAAAACGTGATTCCCACTGATTGCACTAATTACGCTCGCAAACGCTGAGCAACTGAAGAGGACTGGTGTTCACAACCGTCACCAGCCATGATTCAAAACCAGTGTTATTCTCACCCCTGAATACGGGTAGTAGTTAGGAATCGCGCGGTCAAGTCTTGGTGGTGATTTGAGCGGAAAATTTCAACAGGATGTGACACTCAGCTGAGCATTCAAGAATTGCACTTGAGCACTCGACTGTTCCCAATTATTTTTTGGAGCGTGAACTAGTTTTTAATTTTTAAGTGTCGTTAGCGTCAACGTTTCAAAAGTTCGAAAATATATGGGTGAAGAAAGTCATCATTGGCTTGTCGTTTTCCCATTTACTTGAGGTCAGCGCAGCATGTTTTTCCTTCCTATTAATATCTCTGTTTGTTTTCTTGATCTACCTCTTCTCTTATAAGTTATTACCCTCCACATTCACATGTATGGGTGAAGAAAATAATTTTATTAAATGCAGGCAATTTTAGCTATTCCATTTTATATGTATTTAAAAAAGACAATAATTACAAAAACAATTATTAAATTTTAAACTAAGTAAACAATAAAATATTAACGTAACCTATGAAAGTACCTAAAAAAAACTAATCAAATTAACCGTCTCTTGCCACTCCGGGTGCAAAAGTGCCCATAATTCTAGCGGCATTTCCTCGTTGGATAGACATGTACAATATGTTGTATATTTTTTGGTTGACTGAAATCATGCGATGTGGAGGAGAAAGCGCCAGAAAGCGGTAAATAAAGGTAACTAAAAATGTAACTTTATATTTTAAACAATATCATGTGGAAGAACAGAAAGAAAACTTAAGTACCCATCTAAAAAACTAATCGATGAATATAATCGTTCAATATACACGATGATTTTTAATCCGTGATCAGGAGTCGAAAAATATTGATAAACAGCCAAAATGGATTTCAATGGATGAACTCTCATGCAATTAAATCACTGTTTAGTTAATTAAATTTAATGATAATGTTAACACTAATATCCAATGAATGTTTGTTCACCCTACATTTCTTTAAGTTGAGTAGATACGTCCAACACACATACGTACCGTTACAGCCCGTTCACACAGAGTCTCCGTATTTACGGTACCCGTTTTAACGGATACAATTAGATACAATTACTGTATACTGAATACTGTGTCATATGTGAAGTCGCTCATACAACTCCATACGCCATCAATGAAAAAAAACGTATACGATAAAACGGAACAGTAAAACGGAGATCCTGTGTGAACGGGCTGTTAGGGTGATAATGATTTTGAATTATAAAGTGATTCCTTATTCAGCTTTATTCATAAAACAAAAGAACGTCTGTCATAGGTAACTTCGAGTTAATCATGTTTGTACTACAAATAAATACAGATACAAGTAAATGCAGAATTAGATAAAATTACTACTGAGGACCGATTGTTGACTTTCGAGCGCTCGAAAATTAAATAAAAGTATGATACGAGTGGTCAATACCACTCGTTTTAAAATTTGTGAAAAAGTCAAGCTCTCGAAAGTCAAAAACCGGTACACAGATCGATAACATATCGATTCATAAACAACGGACGACGTTCTCGCTCTTCAATAATGTAGCGAAATGAGTAGGACGCAATTCAGCAATACCCCATTATAAAATTGGATAAGCTTTAAAATCACGAGGACAAAAAGCTCAAACAGTTCGTTTTAAATCGACGAATTCGTAATTCGTAATAAACATTTAAACAGGCACAAAAGCGCTTTGGGGATTAAAGAAGCGTTTTTAATGAATTTAGAGCTTTTGAAGTTATAGAGTAGGCCGTGTTAATTATTCCTTTAATTTTAATTAATATTTTGTGATGATATTAAACGAATTTCTGCCGAGTGCCGTTATTAGATATAGGTATTACTAAAAAGAGTTCGTCGAGATTTTTACTATGAAAATGATTATTCTTTCTTGGTTCAAACTTCTTTAAACCTTTCACATACATACTTACTGATGATTTTTTTAAGCCATCGCTGTTGCGACCCGCCTTCCAATAACAATTGATTTAAAACTGCTTCAAACTTGCGTGGCGTATTATTCAGAGCAATGACGCGTAGTTCAGTGTCTAAGAGGCAACCGGATGGCATGCGGTACTTGAGCTGGATAGAAAAAAATAGGTTGTTTTTGTTGCGAGGCAGCCGGTTGAAAGGGCGGTTGCCTGAAAGTGTCTGGTCTAAATCGAATACCTATCGACCATTTTTTTCGTACCCTCTAATTGCCGGTCCAGTCTTAGTTGGCTCAGTTCGGTTTGCACAGGGCGGTTCCACAACGCTTCGAGAGCTCAAATACAGCGATCCATCCGGTTGCCTCTCGGTCACTTAAACTACGCGTCACTGCTTTAACTATAGGGGTACCTGGCAATTTGGCCACCTGACCTGTCAAATTGCCACCTGAAAATTTAGTTTGGTGCTAGTAAAAGCGAGCGCAGCAGCGGCAGCGGTGCGCCATAAGACCCGGCCTAGCTGTCAAATGCACAGTCAGATGGCATGAACCTGAAACTAACCAGACTCGTCATGACAATAATAATACCAAGATAATACCGCTAATAAGACTTCTATGGTTTTTCCGTTGGCTGCTCCTGACTACCCTCCTCCTACGAACCACCTAGGCACATGTTACGGTAGGAATAAGTTAGGAGCTGTTTCGTTCGCTGGTTAGGATAATTTTGCGGCAAATAAACCAACAACGTCTAAGTTAAGTAGGTTAATGGTAAGCCGTCAGCCATTTTAAGACCAGCAGTTTTCGATCACGCAAAGCATTGTAAGCGTCAGGTAGATCTAAATGTCAATTTTTACAGGGAAAAATGTCAGTTAATTGTCCTAACGTGCGTTCAAAACATTACATGGTTACCCCGGGTAATCACGTAACGTTTCCAACGCGCGATGGGCAGTCCAACTGTCATTTTTACAAGTGCCCTGTTAGTATGTTAGTATGGGACAAATCTTGCGAGTTCAATATGACCCACTTCCCGGTGACCGATTGAGCTGAAAATTTGAGTATAAGTGTAGTTTGGATGACAATTTAATATTATGGTACCATCGAGCTGATCTGATGATGGAGACAGAAGGTGGTCATGGGAATTCAGTACTTAACCGACGTAACCCCGTTGAGTTTGGGCTCGTTAGGATCGTCTTGATGATGTTATACAGAGAAGTAGAGTCGGCATAAAAGCTTGTAACAAAAATGAAATTTTTGATTTATATCTACCTAACGTACGTTAAATGCGTCACGTGATTGACCTGCAGCTGTACTTTTGCTACTGTAATTTACTAATTTAGCTGCAAGCTTTTCGTCCTTTATGGTATCGGCGTATCAGCCCCTTTGTAAAAACTGTACTCGAGCGAAACGAATAATCATTGTTTTTCTGAAATTACCTTGTTGCGTGTTGAATAGATGTCTGGGTGTACAGCAATTAAGAAGTTACGGAATATTTCCAAAAGAACCCATTCCTTGGCGCAGACAACCAACTTTAGCCCAAGTGTCGATTCTGCAACTACATTTTCGCAGTTTCCACCGTTACGGAAAGCCCTGAGAGTTTGTAGTGTGAGAGATAGACGCAAAATTGACTTTGCCATCCGACACGTTAAGTAGTTAGTCTTTATAACCACAGTTAGTCCTTAGAACTACGGAAGGATAATAGAGATTAGCATATCAAGAAAACTCAATAAAAGGAGGTTAAAAGCACTTCACCTTAATAAAGTCGTAGTCATAGTGCGTGCTCAAACATGTGTACCTACTACCTATATTTATTGTATACAAATTCACAGTCTTATTTATAATTGATTGTGTAGCAAAAATCAAAAAAGGAAGACATTGTTTTTTGTACACGAGGAAAACCACGGGATTGCCTTCGAGCATAGCGCATAGCGATCCTTGGAAGTGAACGTGTTAAACTATACAGTGCGTTAACGATAGGCGGGCTTTTTTTTAAATAGGGTAAATTAACGGAGTTCTTTAACCTAATCATGACCTTAATACAGATACTTAACTATAATTCCGACTTCATAAATTTTCTAACAAAATTTAAATTGCCAGTAATGCACAGCAAAGTAAATTGATAAGTAAGTGTAAATGACAGCTCTTTATACTTTGTTTAGTACGGCGTCATACATCTAGTCCATTGAAGATTTGTATTTTGGAAAATTAATTGCGCAGTTAATTTACATAATTATGATTTGCAAATACATGCAAACAATTGCTAATGGAACATATTATTATCAGTTCTAATAAATGCCCTCATGCCGGTAACACACAGTATATATTTATACGCACCGATTTCTCGAAAAACGAGTTCTACGAATAGGTATAAATTATATTTCGCCAACCCACCTCCAGGCACATCCAACTCTCAGACTATTTGGTGAAATTTGAAATTCAGTGTTGTCGCTCGCCACGAAGGCGCGGAACCGTTAAATGAATGAACTTTTATAACTTTGGGTTCCGTAATACGGACTTTAAGGTGATGAACAGCTCTCACTTTTTAATGACTTTTTGCTAATATTCAGCGAGGCTTTGAGAAGTTTTGCGGTTTTTTTGCGCTTAGTTTTGAAGCGATAAGTCATTACTTTAGCCAGGGTTGCTCTTGGCGGTAAAATGTTAACAATTGACGATATTTCAAAATATGTAATGATGCCTAAATCGATAAGCATTTCGGTAATTATGTTATCTGAACGTAATAAAGTAGTTTTCTGTGTTTTTTTCCTGCTCGCTTTTAAGAAAATCGCGAAAACGTATAAAAGTGGTTTTCACCGTGTGTGACGTCAGTATTATGGCTGCCATATGAAAGGTGTCCAAACTGCCATACAGAGTCGTAGTATTGATGTCATAATTTACTTACAACCTTCTGGAATTCGCTACTTTTCAATTTGATAGTTTTGAATGAAAATTACAACTAAGGGAGAAATAAAAAATAAACGTACGTATATTGTCGCCTGCGGTATTTCCGGACCGATACGACCTTCAAACCTTCAAGAAAAGAGCGTACTCCCATCTTAAAGGCCGGCAACGCACTCACAACACCTCTGGTGTTGCAGGTGCCCATGGGCGGCGGTAATCGCTTACCATCAGGTGATCCGCCTGCTCGTTTGCCTCCTATCACATAAAAAAAAAAAAAAAAAAAAAACGTGTCGCTTAAAAAAACATTTTCTAGAATTTTATGGCCTACATGAAAATATGAAATGTTGTCAATTAGTATTTGTATTTTAAGCACCTTGAAACAATGTTAAAGTAATGTTTTGTAGTCTTGCCACCTCATTCCGAAAGAGATCGCGTCCTGGGAACTAGTTTTTGCGGATAAGGCTGCTATGCCATGGGATGCTTCGTGGTTTAGGCGAAGGATTCGTATGCTGATTCAATAACTATCGTCTTTGAAGTTAAGGCATCCATCAGTGTGCTGCATTTGTTTTGCCAAGCTATCGTCTGATGAACTTCAACTAATGGCATATGTGACATTAAGATCATTAGTTCATTATGCAGAATTAGGTTCGTTACGTATAGAATAGTTAAGATAAAATTAAAAATAATAATTTAAATGCGATAACAGCAAATAATTAAATTAATATGATAAATTGTTTATGATTATCTTGCATTTATTATTGAGTACTTAAACTTAACTTAGAGTTAGTTTTGAATACGAGTGAATAACATATACTAACATGAATGTAATTAATAATTGTGGCCTCGAGGGCCTTTTTTAGATTTAACTTCATCATATCAGCCGAAAGACGTCCACTGCTGGACATGAGCCTCCCCCAAAGAGTGTTAAAATGACCGATCCCGCGCCACCCGCACCAGCGGACTCCCGCAACCTTTACCAGGTCATCAGTCCACCTTGTCGAGGGCCTACCCACGCTACGCCTTCCGTTACGTGGTCGCCACTCGAGAACCTTTCCGCCCCAACGGCCATCGGTTCTACGTGCTATGTGCCCCGCCCACTGCCTCTTTAGTATTGCGATCCAGAGGGCTATATCGGTTACCTTGGTTCTGCTGCGGATAGCCTCATTTCTGATGCGATCACGCAGAGATACTCCCAACATGGCCCTCTCCATTGCCCTATGGTTGACTTTGAGCCTTCTTATGAGGCAAATAGTAAGCGACCACGTTTCAGAGCCATATATCATCCATCACCAGATTTAACTTAGCTTTAATTTAATTTAGTTAATGTATAATCTTGTATAAACTTTAGAAAAAAAAAATAAAAAAAAAATGGAATCTTACACTGTGAGTAAATGAATCTGAATATACTACAGACCTCTTCATTTATTACAGTAACAAGAACAAAAGTTGCCACTTTTTCCAATCTTCACAAAACCACGTAATTGTTGCACCCATTGCGCTTTATGAAAATCCGTGAAATGGCGAGTTTCAATTCAGATTTAAACGAAGTTTTCGAGTTAACACGAAATGAGCGCAGTCCACTGGCCGTGAATTGGACTCAACTTCCACAAACTAGTCGCATTTCAATTTGGACCACATACTCATTAGCTCTACGCACGTGAAAGCGAATGTAAAAACAAACTTAAATGTGATTGCAATTGGAAGTGATGATCAAAAATAGACCTCTTGGTTACAAGTCGATTTAATTACCACTAATGCGATGAAAGGCCCAATGGCGCGGAATTCAGACAAAAGTTCCTTCATTTCGCAAGTTTTTGGCTTTTAATGCATTGCACACCAGCCTTTGAGGCTTTAATTTAAAAGGTTTTATGAACTTTTGATAAGTATAATATACTTACGCACTTTTAGAGTCTGGCCATGGAAATATGATCCCAAACAGCGTTAATATATAAAAAAACATTGTGTTGTGACACCTTGTATAATGCGATAAAGCATTAATGATACTTGAACAATAAAAATATTATTTTTCTTCAATTCACAAAACATTATGTGAATTGAAGAAAAATTATATTTTTATTGTCATTTACATAAACGATCAAGCAGAAGAAAGTAAATTTAGATGAAATAAAAAAAGAAAACGAAACCAGTCCCAATTTATAATGGAGCATTTACTTTCTTAGCATATCATCAAGTAGGTATCAAGATTATGACATCATATTAAATAACAATTGACACGGATGTTACCGTTGCCATATAAAATGTTTTAAATAAATCTCAGGCTCATTTTTCCGTGCCCAGACTCTAGTGCCATTTAGTAGGTAAATTCATTTTTACTGGGACCATTAATTTTTTTGGTGTACCTATTATGTAGTTTTCAGTGTTTCTAGATGGCTTGCATTTTTTTTAATTTGTTTAGGTACCTGTTGTTTTAATGACTACATTTATAAAGAATTTATTTTAATATAGCAATTTGTAGCTTAAAGTGAGGCGCTTTTCGTAGATTAACGATCTGTACCTAATATGTTCGTGAATTTGATTTTGTGCAAAGAAATATTCATAAAATAAACTGTGTCACCGCCCCAGACAGTTGAATATGAACTTATCGCTGTCGACTCAGCAGATAACTTCATTATATTAAAAATGCGACGGAAAATTACGTCAGCGCCTCGTTCCAGTTGATTTTCTCTTTCAGCGCTTTTCAACCGTCAATTTAATGAACAAATCGAAGATTCAGGGTTAAAATATTTTTTGTGTGAGGTGTTTGCAGGACTATTTCTTCTCGACATAAAAATAGTTAGATAGATAAATGGTTGAGCCTAGAGCTTTCATATGTAATTGACTCTTAGCTATATGGTTGCCTGGTTTTGAATGCCTATATCTTTTAAATGCTACTTTTATTTATAGTGTAATAAAATCTAGAAAATAAATAAAACAAGCATTTCACCCTGCGGCAAGCTTTACAAGATTTTATTTTATTTCTCTATACGTACTTCATTTTGTCGATTTCTCGGTAATTTTTTTTTTTAGGTGTCACTGAACTTATTTACAAATTCGTCATGTTCATTAAATTCAATTCAGATCTGCCTTAAAATATGGGGGTTTCCATAATAAGCTAGTGTGTTTAAGAGCATAATAATAATTCAACTTATTCCAGAAAAGCACATCAGCAGTACAAAAATAATAAAACTAAAGACTAAACTCTGATATGGTCGCGAGTGTAAACCGGGAAACCGGGCTTTAATTTCGTCGAAAGCGGCCAACTTCACTAAGACAGTAAAGATATTTGGAGAAATATGAGTATCGTCCTCATTATGTACCTGGTCCTGGAGGAGGGGAATTCCTCTATTTCTGAAAGTGGTTAACAGCGTCTCGAATTAAAATGTGGTTAGTTTATAATGAGTATTACACATCCCGTTTAGATTAGATTATTTTCAAGAACAAAACAAATAGATAAACTAATGATGTTCTACTTCTGCAATAAACAACGGAATTCAAATAAATATTTAGACGAAAACTTAAATATATTGGCTCAATAGAAGTATTTCTGGTTTTCAGTTCTTAGGTATTTTATTTACATTTTGTATCAGCAGTTATTGTTTTTTTATTTATCAATTTTAATTTGTGTTATATTAATGAGCAAAGTACAATGCATATCTAGTAAGAGTACGAGTTAACTATAATAGTAGTCTACTATTCAAACGAACTGTTTAAATATACATACCAAGTTTCCATTGATATCAAAATATATTCAGGGGTTTATCAGACTAAATGTATTTGATTGAAATAAAATTGACATTTGTTGCTCACAATCGTTCTGGCACAAACTTTTACCGGCCGTGAAAGTAAGTACACGCACCTAATGTAAATTTAATTAAAATCCAATTTGTTTGGTCAAATAGACTCCCATAACGGGCTCAGTACATTGTAATGTAAAACCGGTACGGTATGCAAAACAGGCACCAGATCCGACATCGTCAACAGCTGTTGACATACCAGGGACTCTGAAGATGTTGACCGTACTTGGGTATACAGGATGTTGCCTTGTTCCTGTCTTCCATTTGGTTTCAACTCTTTGTTGGTCAGCTCATAAATTATAATAAATATATAAATTAGCGGAGAATGTTACGCAATCATCAAACTAGGTCCCATAGTAAGCTCAATAAGGCTTGTGTTACGGATACTAGACGACGATTTATTTAATAGATTTAAATAAGTAAATAAATTGATACACTGCAAACATAATGACGAGAAATTACATCTACAAATAAATATTTAGGCAAGTTTGTTTCAGGTGGAGTATTTATAAAATTATGCATTCTTACAATTAAAAAAGGCCTAGTAAATGTGTCACTATTTTTAAAATTACTATGAAAATAATAAGCCAGAATACTTCTAATCAAATCGTTAAGCTCCTATGCCACCCTCATTCAAATACTAGGTACCTACAAACCATGTCCAACCAAAAGATAATATTTCAATTTCAGCTAAAACAAACGTTGCACAAAGCCGTATAATATTCCGGTAAAACTCACGTATGCAAATAAAGCAAAAACTACACAGAGGGAAATATGTAGGCAATTATACTAAATAGAAAATTAAATATGAAAATCTCTTTGTCCGGACGAGCGCGTGGGGTGGAACATAAGGGCGTATGAGCCATGAAGCGACGACATGAGTGTTCCTTTTTAGTGTAGGCTAGAGATGCGTGCTCCCCTCTCGACGGACGGTATGCAAATGTCACTAAATAGACGAGTGGCGCCGCCGCCGTGTGCGGACGTTTTTGAAAACTAGAGCGATGCGGAATGGACTTTGTTTTTACACGGTTTACGTTTACTTTTCTTGGTTATATTGTTTTCTAGGATTTTAAAGTTTTTGCCATCGAAGTTTCTGCCTAGAACTTCTGAAAACAATTTCTAATAGCGAAAATTTCTAATTGAATATTAACGTTGTGCATTTTTGATATTTTGGAACGGTTATGGAATAATTTTGCAAAAACAAAAAACCGTTTGACATGTAAAAGTGCCCCCGTGGCCTATTTGCACAATACATAATTCATTTTGTATATATTGTACCTATATCACATCATCAGCCTATATACGTCCCACTGCTGGGCACAGGCCTCCTCTCATGTATGAGAGGGAACGGGCAGTAGTCCCCACGCTGTACCTATATACCTACATGTATTTGTTGATGATTACAGTAATTTCTGAAATGCGATGTCACCCTCTATCCAGATTGAATGTTTAACCATCCTTTCCACGAAAACGCAAATCTGACGTCATAAAAGCATTCATCTCAGAAACACGTAAAACAAAAGTAATTTGTAAACAACAGTGAGTCGAGTCACAACACACGGCACAAGCCAACTTGCACTCGCGCCCAAAACATGTCTCAAATAATAAGAGCAGTGATACTGGCCGCATACATCGCCTTATTAATACATTTTCTAAAACTTATGCGCTCAAAACAAAATGCAATAATCGAAATAGAATACATCATCCGACCTCCCGGCAGTTTAAAGAAGATAATGAGAGAAATAAAGAAGGCCACTAAAAACATTAAGAATAAATATCAATACACGGTCATCGATCAGAGTTTCGAACCACCACTTAGATTGCCAACAGATTTAAGATACGTGTTAAAATGGACGAAAGCAATGACGCATTATTCTAATGCAGATTTCATGAACGGGCAGAGACCATTTCTGGACAATAATTGTGGGTTTTCCAATTGTTTCATGACGAATGACAAAAACCTGCTGGCAGATTTGAGATACTTTGATGCTATACTCTTCGATGTTGAGAATGATTGGGACTACCATCCTCACGTCAGGTCCTTGCATCAGAAGTACGTGTTTTCTGCTTCAGAACCAGCCGGACTTTTCCCTATATGTGATGCTTCGTTCGACTCGTATTATAACTGGTCTTGGAGTTATAGACTCGATTCGACAATACCCCAACCATTTTTCAATATACATTACACAAACGGAAAAATTGCTGGACCCAAGTTAAACATGGCGTGGCTGGACGGTTTGTACACCATCCCACAGCATATGAAATCGAAATTAAAACACAAAACAAAGTTAGCCGCTTGGTTTGTGTCGCATTGTAAGTCCAAAAGCAAACGAGAAAAACTTGTAGCTGATATCAACATGCATTTAGATATGTATAATTACACGATAGACATTTACGGATTTTGTGGTAAACACATATGTCCTAAAGATGATCTGAATGCCTGTTTAGAGATGTTACAAACAGATTATTACTTTTATCTGGCATTTGAGAACTCGCTGGACCCGGACTATGTCTCGGAAAAAGTGTTGCATGCTTTGAATTATTATACTGTACCGGTAGTTTTTGGTGGAGCTGATTATTCAAGGTAAGTGGGTTTTAATATCTATCGAAATTGAAATGTGTTTTATCATCATCAACAGCCTGTAAAATCTCTCGGTTAATTAATTATATTGATTAACATTAAAATAAATTTAATTGACTCTTAACAATTGTAGAAATTATGGTACCTGTCTCGACGAAATTAAAATATTCAATATTATTATTATTATATTTTATTTTGTGAATTATTCTTTAAATATTTTAACTTCAGGATTATTTAATTAAGTTGCCAGCTGTCTATTGTAAAAAGAGTTCCACTAGCTTTTTTCGCAATGGAAGCCATGCACAGCCGTAGAAGACGTATCTCTTCTTGACAGTGCTGAAATGTTATTGGTGATGAAGTTTTAAAATGCAAGCCTTATTTTCTAATCGTCTTAAAATTTGTTTAGTAACCAATTGTTGAAGATAGTGTTGAGGATCCTTGGGAGGCCCCAGCATTGCACCTCTTTCGTCTGATAAGGTGTTTTTTTGTTAAATCTTAGGTTTTTGCCGCCAGACTCCTTCATCGACGCTAGAAGCATGAGTCCTGGAGCGCTGGCGTCGCTCATGGTTGAGATCAGCAGAAATCCTGCCACTTATTTCACATACTTCACGTAAGATATACGCGTCACATAAATCGCATAATTTTATCCACGTTGATTAAAAATGGTGGCAAATTAAAAAAAAACTGAATAACTATCTTCTTTTGACTTTTCCAGTGACTTTCTAAATGACTGAGTAATCAGGTTATTTTATTATTCGTATCTAATGAGGGCACTGAATGAAACTTGTCATCTCCGACAAATATATAAAACCTAGTTAAATAATAAAATTCGTTTACGCTACTACTGTTTGGTATAACATCGTTTAATTAACTGTCGATGATGTTCCTACATTTTATTGACAACACTATTGACTTGTCGTATCGTATGTATCTAATAGATACCTATGGCTGTTAATATTAAATTCCGCAAACATTTCATGTTAGTTCTGAATAAATATTACATTACTTTACGTTTGTACCAAATTAATTTACTATCAACGCAATCAAAAGCCACCATAAATTTTGATAGCATGTGTTTATTTATTGTTTAGTTTTACCGGTATCAGGAAATTAACTGGTTTGATTAGTGGTATTTTATGGTCGTAAACACAACTCTAATATCGGATAGCATATTTCTTAAAGTCCAATTTTTCTCCTTTTAAAGTTTAGCCTAAAAACTGTTGAGTTTAATATTTTTTCACCGAAATTGTAATAATTTGATTTTTCTAATCACTTTTATGCACAATATTTAGTGTGTCAAACATCGAATTATCGAAGATTACGCATAATTTTACATTCTTAGTATATTGAGAGATGTTCTTACTAATACTACTGATGTTCTTACTACAGTTAATCATTCCCAAACATATCCTGAATTAGGATATAAGAATCTACGACCGTTAGGTATAGGGCTCCGTCGACTTAAGCCATTAACTGAAGTCGTCGGAGCCCTGGTTCGCGGGGCTCCTACTTTCCGGGTCCGAGGGACACAAGGTAACGAACGAACCTACCCGGAAACGATAGGGGTTTCTGGTCCCCCATCCGCACAAATCATCTAATACGCTTTCTTTGTAAGGTATAATTTTATTGTACTTTTAAATATTTTGTAATTGTCAATGTCTTTATTATTATTGGGGATTTTACTATAAATTTTCGGTTCCCGGTACAATGTTTCTTAATGCAACATAGTAATTAGCCGTAATAAGATCTTTCTATGTAAATTTTCGACTATTTAATATTAGGAGCAAATAAAATTAGAACAACTGACAAGTATGCAAATAAATAATTTGCGATATATCAGGTACCTATGCCATTCAAAGTTATGCCAAACATGTTCGATCAAAAGTTTTTAGGATAATCAAAAGTATAAACATTATGTAATAAGTAATTGGGCACCCCAACAACAAAAGTCCAAGTTAAGATTATAAGTAAATTGTTAGTTAGTCGCCTAATCCTTTTTAAACAAAGTAAGAGGGTTTTTTTACACTTGCATATATATACGAGTATATTATATTTTCCCCATTTTTTTGGTGTTTCAATCAAACCGTAAATTGGCGTAATATCTCTGAAATTTTCAATACAATACATATGCTATTGTGGAGTCATAGCTATATACATATTTAAGAAAAAATTTTATTCGTATTTCAGATGGCGCCGTCACTACGAATACAAAGAAAACTCAATAGGGTCCAACCTGTGCAAGCTCTGTCAACTGCTAAACGATCCCCACCAGCCTTCTGAATTGAAAAACTTCACCAAGTGGTGGAACACTGAAGGGGACTGCCAGAAAGAAAAGAAAAAACACTATACGGCTGATACGATACGTGATCTTAATAGTCAATTAAGTTAAATAGTTTTGAAATAATGTGTCCCTCTTTTCTATGAGAGGAGGCCTGTGTCCTGCAGTGGGACAAAAATGAGGTATGAAGAACAGGTATCGTGTTCTGATAAGAAACGTTTTATGTCATGTAGACGTCCTACTGCCCGACACTGCCTTAATACATTACAATACATACATTCAGTCTAATCTCAAAACAAAAGAGGTGATGAATAAGTGTCATCTTTTAAGCATTATGGTGACAAGCATTGGGATCTTTAACATATAACTCAACTAAAACTGAAGAGCGAAGTATTTCAGAAAGTCCGTAAATATTTATTTTAAATCATTATAAAACATTGTTTTATGATACGAACTGCCATTCACAAATAAATAGAAAATGGGTCAATCAACCATTTCTTGTTTTTATTTAGCCCCGTTAGCCAGGAGACAAAAGAGAAGCGCGTGACACGCACTTAGGTTACAGTTACAGACCGGTCAACGTTAAACATGGAGCCGGCAACGCCATCTTTATGAAGACTTCGTATTTTGAATAAGTTGTCTCAGTCAATCTGTTTTTGGGTTAAACATGTCATAATTGTTAATGAATAATATAATATAATAATATGTATATTATCTCCACTACACCCTAACCCAAATGGTGAAATGAAATATAGATTTTTAACGAACACCTCTTACGATTGGATTGGAATCCCCAAGAAAAGCGAAAGCGTGGCCGTCCCAAACAAACCTGGCCCGTCTCCGATAAGAGAGTGTGATACGAGTTGAAGAAGATGGAAAGTATTGGAGTGAAATGAAGCGAGAAGCTCAACCGACTTACAGCTACATGGAGAGTCACTGTGGACGCCATCTGCCTCTAGGGGACATAGGATCTTAACTTAAGCCTACGATGGCAGACGGTTTGTTGCAACCCACCCTTAGTCCGCATAAAAGGTGTGTCCTCTTGTGTAATTTTAGGCGATAATAACATTTTCTGTAAAAAACGACTTTTGTTTTTTATACCCCAACTATGAAATCACAGTCACTGAATCATTCCATATAAGATTAATAGTACATTACGTAACTAGGGCGGTGAATTTGTGAATGCCCCAGATCGCAGGTGTTTGTAAAAAATCTTACGTTAATCTTCATGTGATTCCATGGAGAACCGTTTAGAAACGTAATGAAAATTTTATTGTTATGTTTGGAAAGCACTCTTAAGGATAGGAACAAGAAAAACTAGTGAAATATTACCCTTTGATATTGCAATTAAACGTAGAAACGTAGGCGAAGTCTGCTAAAAATCGAATGTTATTAGGAATGAGGGCCTAGTTGATCCCGGCTTTATTCCATTTCAAAATTTCCAACCGCCCTATCAACTCAAGCGAGACGTCATCAAAAAATAATTCGCTAGCTCCCAAGGTGTCAGCGGAAATTTTAATTATATTCGTAAAAAATGGCGACCAATGGTGATGATTCCATAATTTGAATTATCCGGAGTATTCGAGGCTTTGAATAATGAGTCCCTTAACGAGGGCGGTAAGAGGATTGCGGCAAAAACGTTTGTGGTTTTGCCTTTATTTGTTGAAAAGGCGAAAATGCTGCTGTGAAGTTAATTATGTATTCGACTAAATAGTACATACTAAATAATCGATAGCTTTTATCGTCTCGTTTTACGGTGAAAATGTACTGAAATGAAACGTGACGATGAAACTTATCGCGCTGGATGTTTTCTATGTATTTAAGTACATAGATAAATACTACTAACTTACATAGATAAATAAATATTTATCTATGTAAGTTTATCGTCGTCTAGTACACATAGTACATTATTTGCTTAGTTTGCAGTCCGCAAAAAAATATGTTTTTTTTAGGTTATGTAGGTTATCTATGTACATATGTTGAGTTCATCCCTTGTTTTTTAATTCCTCCTTTATCTCGGTAATAAGACACATTTTTTTAAGGGTAAATATTATTTGGTCGTAGGGCTATTTGGTTAGCGGTGATATTCACAAGGTCATCAATCAGTATTCGTGGGTCTATTCACGCTGTGTCGTCCGGTACGTATAGGCCTCCAGGGGATCGATTTTTGAATCTCACCAAGTGACTAATTCTCACCGATGTGAGTGATTTCCGAAAGTTCGAATTTTTTGAAACTCATCGGTGACTTACATTTGTCATACCTATATGATATCGATTTACGAGTGCCCCTACCCACTCGTAATTGAAATCACCATGTGATTGTTTTTGACAGTTGACGTATGTGACACCTGCCAAGAATTTTTCAAAACTTTAATTTTCGGTTACATGACACTGACACATACGCTACGTTTTACGTTTGAATCTGTTTTAAGTTATAGTATGAGAAAATAAAAACCGGTATCGAGGACAACATCTGCGTAAAAAGAACGTAACGGGAAGATTGTCTCTGACTGACATTGTAAAATTTCTGCATGTTGGTAAACAGCGTGTGACTTTCAAAAATACGGGTTTAGGAAAATGGTGACATAAAAGTCATCGGTGATCATTTTAGTCACCGGTGACTTTGATATCACCAGTGAGATTCGAAAATCGCACTCCAGCAAAGGAAATCTTTCAGCGGGTATGATGATGTTGATATTTACAAAAACGAAGTCAAGTAACAGCTTAAAATTCAGGGAAAAACTAATTAAAATACGTGAGAATGGTAAAAATACAGTTACTCGGAGTAATAAAAAATACAAGTTTCCATCACGTTTCATCGTATTTCCTGATAATATCGGAAAATATGCATTTTCAAACCAATACTAAGACACGTTCTTGAAGTTCGTTAAGTTTAGTTTTTAAGTAAACATAACAGGCCCGAACTAGCGTGCATAGCAAACGAAACAAGTCGGTGACATACATCATTAGTCGCAGTTCTCAGCGGAACTTTATTTGACTCGGCAACTTTGACGGCAGTGAACGAGTAGGACATGCAAGTTCTATGGACATGCCGACAATCGACAACTGGCAAATCATATATTTTAATATCTACGACATTGTTGAAAGAAACATCGAATCCAAAAACCGGGACAAGGGGGAGTCGGAATCGCCCACTGAGGTACAAAATTACAAATGTATAGTTTTCATACTACAAGTACCTACATTTCCTTGTACTTGTAGTATAACACGATAATACTTGCCAAATTTCATAGTTCTAAGTCAACGAAAAGTACCCTATGAATATTGAGTGTCGAAATATAGGTATAGCTTTTTACGTGAATTTAGAAGTTAGATTTTTTTATACCTTTAAGAACTAAAAATTTGAGTATATGGTTTTAATTTCAACTCGATACGTCCAGGCGTTCTTGAGATAAAAAGTCTGGCAGGTCTATCTCAGGCGGACAACAAAGTGATCCTATAAGCTGTTTTTTTGCTTTTGTGGTAGGGAACCCTAAAAGAGACGAAATATATGAGAATCATACAGATGAGTAAAACAAAAGTGATATTTCTTGTGGTTTATAGCTAAAACTTTATAGCTTTATAGCTTCAGTGCGTATAAAAACGATTTGATTGCATGAAATAATTATTACGATTTGAGCGGGCGCCATTTATGCGGATTAAATTTCCGTACAACAACTATGCTTTACAGCCCTTATTTTTGGCAATGTCCATAGAGGAGACGCGAACCTACATATCTATATGGTCAACGACTCTGATTTAGTAAGAAGCATTTTCCAAATATAATAGTTTAGATCAAAATGGAGTTTGAGACAGTAATTTCTCGGCAAATGTATGCGGTCTGCCGAATAGTTACAAAATTTTAGTTTTTCGGTTTGTTTGTTGGAACCTGTATGACGTATTATATACATTATACACTAATCTCGCTCAGATTTCCTTACTTGTCGGTTAATCTCAGTATTATATAGGGGGTAGTAGTATATAGGGCGGAAGCGGGGTACGAATACAGTACTGCAGGTGCGCGGTAAAAGATCATCAGGAATCATCATTAGGAAACACATTGTAAGTAGATCTAAATGTCCATTTTTATATGAGAAAATGACAGTTGGACTCTCCGAACGCGCGTCAAAACGTAACGTGATTACCCCCTGTACTGACTTGTTTGACAGTAGAAACAGACAGCTGACAACGGTTTACTACCGCACCCCCAAAGGTCGCCTTATCCACTATGAGCTAACAGCCGAGGTGAGGAACACAATCATAGTTCGAGCACACTTCCACTCCAACAAACTGCAAAAATAAACTCGCAGGTTCCTCCACCTGACTAATAATAAATATAACGCATGTTTGTATGTTTGACTTTTAACTCAAAAATCACAAGTATAACTTAATCTTCAGTTTGGTGTTATTCTAATGAAATCGGCACCCGAAATAACCGCCGCAGACGTCAAAAATATGTATTCATATTTTGCCTTATTGCAATAAAATAAGGTGTAAAAGTGTAAACATGTCTTTGACCTCGGCTGCAGGAATTGGTACTTGACTACTATTCAGAGCAATGACGCGTAGTTGCAGACGTTGCAGTGTCCAAGAGGCAACCGGATGGCTCGCGGTATTTGAGCTCCCGAAGTGTTGTGGAACCGCCCTGTGCAACCCGAACTGAGCCAACTTGGACTGGGCGGAAATAGAAAATTATATGAAAAATATTATTTTTGTCGTGGGGTAATAGTCGATTAAAGTAGCGCGGTTGCCTGAAAGTGTGTACGCTGTTTGTATAATGAAATCCGACGACCGGTTAGCCTAGTGGGTAGTGACGCTGCCTACGAAGCTGAAGGTCCTGGGTTCGAATCCCGGTAAGGACAAATATTTGTGTGATGAGCATCAATATTTGTTTCTGATTCATGGATGTTTTCTATGTATTTAAGTATTTATATCTATTATATATATCGTCGTCTAGTACCCATAACACAAGCCTTATTGAGCTTAATATGGGACTAGGTCGGTTTGTGTAAGATTTTCCCCTTATATTTATTTATTTATTCATTTATTATTTATTAAATGCTGTTTCAATCGAATACCGGCGGCAAATTTTGTTTTTCCACCCTTCGCCATTAAATTTTCGCCCCAATCAAAGTTGTGTCAGTTTGGGTTTAACAGGGCGGTTTCACAACGCTTCGGGAGCTCAAATCCCGCGACCCATCCAGTTTCTTTAACTATACCGCCAATTAGAGTAAAGGATTTAAACCAGTGGTAGGAAAACTTTCTTCATAGGGGGCCAGAAAGTTTAAGAAACAGAGGAGGGCCGGAATTACAGCAAAAATGTATATTGATTTAAAACCGTTAACTACTCATGTAAAAGTATACACATTTTTATTTGAAATCGTTTAATGATTAAACGAAACACTCAGAATCAACTTTACGTTTTTTACACGCCATTACCCCAGTATGTTACACGAACAAGCAAGAATACGTGGCAAGTTCAAAACAAAATTAACCTACAGAGAAGCAAAACTTTACGTGCATCGATTAAGTATTATTGTCCGTGCGACTCGCTGACAGCCAGCAGGCAACTGTGCGCCCGCGCCCCGCGCCCACGCCACTTCACTGCGCTACCCTCTCCGCGCCCCGCGACCAGCCCGTGACACATGAACTACGCGGCTAGTCTGCTCCTTTACTTATGCATCTACTATTTTACTTTGCACAGCAGGACCGCCCAAATATGATTTTCGTGGGATATTTATACTAATTATTTCGAAGGACCGGCGGTGGGCCGGATACAATCCAGTCGCGGGCCAGAGTTGGCCCGCGGGCCGTACTTTGCCCACCACTGATTTAAACCAATCTTAACATTGCAACACTTCTGAAAGAATAGCGTGAAATATTTGCTACAACACTTTAGGAAGCGTCTTTTCATCTATTTCACACACATTGAAGATCGTCACACAAATATTCACCCTCATCGGGATTCGAGCCTGGGATCACCACCCGCCGCTTCATATGTAGGGTCATTGCCCGCCAGTCTAACACGGTCATTAAATACTCGTAAGTTCGTACTTACACGTTCGTACATAATTCTTTAAACGTAGTAACAGGAAGTTGGGAAAACTTCATAATTCGTACACTAAATTAACACCTATTTCCTGTATAGCTCTTAATAAATGCGCAGGTTGTGGGACTTTCATAAACTTCTGTTTCTTAATTTATGTTTTGATTAAGTTGCTGAAAGTTTGACGCAGCTTTTCTGTTTGATAACTTTTAATAGGTCATTTTTTGTTTTAACATTACGATTTCATTAGCTCAGTAAGATATTATGTTTACATACAATTTTTCATATTTATGATAGATACAGTCACTTACCATATTATCTATCGAGACCAAGCGTCCATAAATAGCGCCAAAATCGAGACTCGTGTCAGATATTTTTTGGGCATTACTACAACAATTTCTAACAATCAAGTACATCCATTAAAAGCACGCATTTAATGTTCCTATTTCGATAATAACAATCGATTACTGCTTATTGTTCTAGAAACGCTCTTTTAGCAATTATTATGAACTAGCTGTACCTGCGACTTCGTTTGCATGGTAATGTGGTGGGAGTTAACGAATTTCTTATTTTGGACTAAGGACACATGCAGTTCTAATTTAACCTTTCAAGTAAAACGTTGAACAAACCTATTTTAGCTAAAATGCCGTTAAAATTCTTTTCTTTGATGTTTAAATTAGTAAGAAAGGGACAAAACTCGTTTTATGGGGTAATAGTTTAGTAGATGTTTGTGGCTATATGTAGATCCAACAGGTAGGACACAGGCTGCAGCATTAAATGTTTCTATATCTTCTTCTCTACATATTTATAATATAACACTGTTTTATATTAAATAAATACAAACGTGATGACTGAAATCATCCTGAGTCACTCCGACTCTCAGGTAAAGATGTGTATAGAATTAATAAATAGATTTGGTAATCGTTTCGAGTACCCGGAATAGGTACCCATTGACCGGTAAGTGTTTACGCGGAACAAAAGATCTCTTTTTTAACGTCTGAATTTATATTTTCCAAGCTATATCTAACCACTAAGTTCTAGAACCATAACGCGAGTCCGAGCAGTGTTGCCAGATGAAATTTGAAAGAAACAGTAGAAATGAAGAAAATAAAGCAGTAGATTCTGATTTTGTGGTCATAAACGACGATGTTTAGTAATTTCATGCAATTGTCTTAGGAACTTACACCAAAGCTACCATCCTGCTAAGTTCAATCAATGCAATTATTTACAAATATAAATTAAAAAATCTTCACAAACTATTTTCTTCGACTTCATACATGGCTATTAAACTAAAGAATTTTTGTCTTGTGTCGTGAGAATTAGCAGCGGATATTTTTTATATATATCCGTTTCGTTTCTTTCCACTTACCACTGTCGCGTTTACGTTATATCCTATACTTCACTAAATAATGCCATATGCTCTACAAACACTGGAAATTAAATCAAAGTTGACTTGTTTTCTACTGAACTTTCGACATTTGTTCTTGTTTTGACTCGCTCGACATGCAATTTGTTGACTTCGTTGTGAAAAATATTTTGGCATTGATTCTTGCCGCCAATTTTGACATTTGACACTTGGCAGATAAAACCTGCCACGAAACCCGAAATTCGAAAAAAGTCTATCTCTATCGCTTTTAATAATCAAGCAAGAGAGATTAAGATATTCTTTGTCGGGATTTGCGATTGGGACCCATAGGTAAATAGCACAATATAGTAGCTTTGCAAAAAATCAGGTAGATTTCTTTGATTTTTAAAAATAAGTCAGTAGATCAGTAGACTGCTTCAAAATCAGGTAGATCTACTGCTTTATCAGTAGATCTGGCAACACTGAGTCCGAGTCCCTTTCTATTAAAGGTAATTAATGTAATTATTAAAAATATTAAAGTAATATGTTTATTTTTTCATATTGCAATTTTTCAGATCGCACTATCACATTCTGCCGATCTTCTGTATGCTCCCGCCATTATCAACTTAAGGAATGTGTATTGCAGGCTTTATGATAAAAGTTTTATCTGTATGTTGGCCGATTCCTGTGTCTCTATATAGGCTAGGCTCTAGGAATGTCAACTTGAAGACGCGAAGTACGAAGTAAAATACCGCCTTAATACCTACTGAACTGACGCGCTTGATAATTAATGTTTTTAAAAAAAGGGGCCCGTTCTATACTGATTTAATATATATATAGTTTTACTGTTTATTGCTGATAAAAATAAATACTGACAAACCAACACGGCTATCACAAGACGGCGCGCGAGCTCTCTCTATTTTTCTCGAACTATCCGTCTCTCTCGTAATAGACAACTTAGAAAGAGACGTATAGTGCGAGAAAAATCGAGAGAGCTCCCGCGCCATCTTATGATAGCCGTTAAGTATCGTGACAAATACTCAGCGTGTAATCTTGCAGAAACTCATAAACCTAGACGTTTTGGCTGAACGCGAGACAACGCTAGGCCATGCCATTAAAAAAAAGGAAGAGTCAGACTTTTGACGTTATTTTGTTGAAATTTGTTGATACATTTATTGAAATTACGCCTCAATACGAATTTAGCGCGTATAAGTTTCCATATCAGAATCGATTTTTTTTTATGCTTTAGAATTTAATATGCGTTTTGTGAAGGTCTATCTCAACACCGGATCGAAATTATTACTGTTAGTTAGATATGGCAAGTCCGTTATTTTGACGTCACTGACAGTTGACGGATATGGTGGCTATGATTTCGAGCAGAAGAACTGAATAATTTAATGAGGTCAAATGTTTCCGAAAATTAATTAACTGTCGCAGTTGGATAAAAACTATCCTAAACGGAAGCTAGAGTAATAATATACTTATCAAAAAATCTACATGTTTTTCCGTTCAACACGTAAATGCTTAGTTTGATACTGGCTCATTCCATTTTCAAATTAGAGATTTATTATAAGTGAGAGATGAGAGATGAGAGATGAGAGATGAGAGATTACATTCGTCCAGTGTTGTTCCCAGTAAAGATATTCAAATCGCATTTAGGCTTATTTAGACATTTTGTTTGAAAGAAACACACCAAAACCATTTTCAAACACCCCCTCATCGATTGCAAACGGCATCGCATTAAATGCGGTGCGTTTTTTTCCCACAGCATAAAAGGGCATCCTTCAATAATGTAATTACGTGGCTTACGACACTTTTACCTAGAACAAAGTCCTGAAATGACGGTAAAATAGGGCTTAAGCAGTTTAACGCGAAGGGACTTGATGCCTTTTGGATTGAAGCCTAGTTTTAGTGGTGAAGTTCGTCGAATAAGTCCGCTCATATTCACAACGCTTCACAACCAGTATAAGTTAAACTATACCTCCGATTTTTATGAGGATGGTGGTAACATTAGCAACCCAATTATACACGGGCCCCGAAGCCTATGGACGCCTGCGAAACGCACTCATGCATCAATCATTTATTGATTTGAGAAATCCTGTTGACATATAGACCAAATTAAAATACTGATTCTCTCAACAGTAGTTATCATTCGCGGGAACACAGGCAACTTTATTCACCACGAGGCACCTAACTACTAAGTGGTATGATGGTGGTCTTCTGTAGAGCCTAACGGAAGTTATTCCCAGCTAGGCTGGGTTTGGTGAATCAGCGATAAAACTCCCAGTAGCTCGGTTCCACTCACACCCCAGGTTCGGTTGAAACCGCCTCAACGAGTCTCACTGGAGCACAAACTCTTATAACATTGGAACTCTGCAAATTGGAATACTGCGGGTGGCGTTGCGGGCCTAGCATGGTTGGCATTTTATCACTTATCGCTGTCGAATAGACTTCTGTCACGTTCTGACAAATATCTACACGAGTGCCAGAGTGACGGATGTCGTTTCTACAACTATAAGTTTGAAAATGGCAACCCTCTTAGGCCCTCCAAAGAGTGTTAAATTCGCCCGCGTGATCATGCCATAGGTTTCCTCCGAATTGTCCCCAGCCTACTCTCCCTGCACCCATTCCGGTCATCTTATAGGGCTCGTCTTTTAAAGCAACAACCGGATTGCTCAAACATGAGCGATATGACATTTCGCTGAGCTCTCTCCATATATTAACACTTTCACTGCCAAGAACCCGCCTAGCGGGCGCCTACACCGTAGTCGCATGCGAGTAAAACCACGGGGTTAGCTACGAGCGAGCGCGCAGCGATTCATGGCAGTGAATGTGTTATATTTCTCGGGATCAATTGAAGCAACAACTGGGTTCAAAAGCCCTGTTTGCGTTGCATCAAACATGAGCGAATTGATATTCCACTGTGACCTCTTCGTAACAGTTCTTGGGATCATTGGGTATATTGGTGAGACGAGTCGAGAGTGGTTGTGAACCCGATGTAGCGTTAACAAAATCACCGCAAAGAACCCCAACCCAACTTGTTAATTAGTTTCGTTCACTACTTTCGCACTTACCGAGACTCTTGAGATATTGGAGGTGATTAGCTCTTGGAATGGGATTCGGCTATTTTTGCCGAGGTGAGATGAAATTTGTCATATAAATATTTATGTAGGTATGTACAGTGCTAACTTCTCTGTAGTAATCGGCTTTCTATAGTTACCACACTCATTCTATTTGTCGTGTGTCTTGTGACGTGTTTGGACGAATATTGAAGAGGGATATTTAAAGTGCTTTGAGGAAGGAACAAAACACATTTTAGTAAACAGGTTAAGGTTTATGAATAAGGGGGTTAGAAAAAGTAGCACCGTGCATTGATTTAGCCTCATACTCGCACTACTAAATCATTTTCATACTAATATTGCAAAACAAAATTAGCTACGTTGAAACCAACCCGGTAGGTAGTTGAAAGCATTTTTTCGAAGCTTCGATGCAGCGTGAAAGTCCTTAGTACCTAAAAATACCGCAGATAATGACATTTCTACAGAACCTAATAATGTCTTACCATCTTCTTCCAATTGGAGAAGGTAAAAATCGTTTTCCGTCCCCATAAATAGTTCAGTTGAAAACGCAAGCAACTCTAACCTTCCAAAGAAGATTCTATAGAAGAACGCCATAAGAGTAGAAGAAAGTTTGATACAAAGTAACTTTTCTTTTTGGACGACGGTTTAGTCCTGAGTCATCGGTGCACGCCCTTTTCATGTCTAGGGACCGTTACTTTTCTAAACAGTGCACCGGAGGTCGATCTGATTTGATATATCACATATCAATATGATACATATAATTTTTTTGCTATCACTTGTTCTGAAACTTTAGTTATATCTTTTATAATTTACTAGTGGGTCTGTGAGCTGTAGAAACGGCAACCTTGTATTTTGTCATTTTAACACATTGACTGCCAAGAATCGCTACCGTCGTAATCCCGTGGTTTTTCTCGTATGTAGCGGAAAGCGACTTCGGCGTAGGCACCCGCTAGGCGGGTTCCTGGCAGTGAACAAAAAAGTAATTTCAAAAAAACTTAAGCGACAAAAAATGCTACATAATTATAGAACCTGCTTATAACATTTCATGAGAATCCGTTGAGAAATGCGACCCGTAGCAATGAATAGCCGGGCTGACGCCAGACATACGAAATATTGTTTCCCAGGCTGAAGTGGAGAATTTCATTCCCTTCGCTTGCTCGTTCAATAATCATAGTTAAAACTCGCAGAGTACCATAAATTGTTCAAGTTATTCATATTCATTTATACATTGTTATGTGATGCATACATAATAACGTGGTACATTTTTAGTTAAGTCAATTCATGAACTTATAGTTTGGCGCGCTTCCAAACAGTGTGCGATATGTCGAGGCAGATTGACCATCTGATCTTTGTGTGGATACGGAAAACATTGAAGAAAAGTAAGTAAAATAAGGTTTTTTTGACAATTCACTGGTTTCATTTTGGTGGAGCACAGTACGTATATAAGGTTATATTTAAAACCGTTCCCTACTGGCGTTTCGCCATACTGACGGCAGAAAAAGCTAATCAAAGATATAAATAGGTAGCCGACGGTAATTTTATAGGTGCACAGATCTAAGTCATAAACATATCCCATCGTTCTTATGTCAGCTTATGTACTAAGGTTTTGGTACATATTTATGAGAGGATTAAAAATCGATACATATTTTTACACTTACTGTACCGGTTGACCCTTAAATTGAATAAAGGTAAGTATCAATAACGATTGTAAATCGACCATAACCTTACAGTATTTCAAAATCTAGACTTTAGCGGAAATGTAATCTAATTTTTCAACATGCATATGCCATCGCTTTCGTAGCGCTTTCGTTGCTGACAATATGCGAGAAATGGTAAGCAGAGGAAATTGTCCCCCTTAATCCATTCACTGCCAAGAACTCATCTAGCGGGTGCCTACGCCGTAGGCACTCTCCGCTACATACGAGATAAAACACGGGGGATTGGCAGTCAATGTGTTAAAATGTCAAAATACAAGGTTGCCATTTCTACAGCTCACAGCGAGTGTAGCGCGTAGCGATTCTTGGCAGCGAAACTATTAATGCATTCAATGCCAAGAACCCACCTAGCAATGTCGCTTTCCGCTACGTAGCGGTCGGCTACGAGCGTAGCGCGTAACGATTCTCGGCAATAAATGCGCTAGCGCGTTTTTCACTGAAAGTGATTTACGCACTTCATAATGTTTATGTTAACAATATAAATACAGATCATTGACTTAAGTAAAATTAAAACTTGATCCAAAATATTCTGATATAATAATTTTACGGAAATGAGTTTAAATGACAAATGTAATTTTAATTCGTTTTAAAAGTGTCCCGTAAATAACATACCCACATCAGCGCAAAATGTCAACTGCGGGTAATCCATGGGGTTGTTTGCACCTGCTGCGACGGTTTACGGCTACAAATAAATATATTCTAGGCATGTATAGCCATAAGATTTGATAAGCTTTTGGGAGTAATTTAAGAAACCTCCAACTATTAGCTTTCTTTCTAGATGTTACTTAACACTTTCACTGCCAGGAACCCGCCTAGTGGACGCCTACGCCGTAGTGGCTGTCCGCTTTATACGAGGAAAATCGGCTACGAGCGTAGCGCGTAGCGATTCTTGGCAGTGAATGGGTTATGCGCTTACGCAACTTTTCAGGTAATGAATTCCTGTTTCATTGTATCGGTTATCAGAGCTCCAATATATATACATATATATATATATCTCTCTTTTTTTGTTTATTACGACGATCTGAATTCTCAAAAGAAATCTCATCATCATCATCATATCAGCCGAAAGACGTCCACTGCTGGACATAGACCTCCCCCAAAGAGTGCCAAAGTGACCGATCCCGCGCCACCCGCATCCAGCGGACTCCCGCAACCTTTATCAGGTCATCAGTCCACCTTGTCGGGGGCCTACCCACGCTGCGCCTTCCAGTACGTGGTCGCCACTCCAGAACCTTTCCGCCCCAACGGCCATCGGTTCTACGTGCTATGTGCCCCGCCCACTGCCACTTAAGTTTAGCGATACGGAAAAGAAAAGAAATCTACATACTCGTAATTATTGAACGTGCTGATATTGAAACGAATCTGTTGAAAAATGCAACCTGTAGAGGAAGATAACCACAGCCGGACATCTGGACAAACGAAAGCATTTAGCCCACGCTGAAACGGAGAGCTTCGTTTGCTTCGCTCGCTCGTTCAACATATAGTTTACAACTGACCGCCACCGCAGGCCGCGCCAAACCGCCTGTACTGTGCGCAGTAGGGTGTCTAGCGGATAATGAATTAAACACGAGAGGTCGCTTCACTATATCTTATAATACTTATCTATACTTTACAAGTCACATACTACACGCCACTTATCGTGTGATAAGGCCGACCATGATACGATGCCATGTCGTCTATTTTCTAGAAGGTGCTTCTAGTGTGCCAGTGAACCAAAAAAACATTACCATACATATTGTATTTTGCTGAAAGAGAACACAGTTATCTCCAACAATGGCCGCCCGCAAACAAACTCAATTCACAACTAATATTTTACACATTCACTGGGAAGTAAAAAGTATAGGCCATCGGCACGTTTTACTGTCCAATTATAAAATTGCGTATCTGACTTTTTACATTAATTTACTTTAAAAACGCTTCCCAGGTTTGGGCATAATTTTTTAGTTAAAATAAAATAAAACTTTTCTTGCGTAAGCCGTTAATCTTATTACATGTTATGGAAGCGTTGTGCATTCTGCAAGTAAAAAGAAAGTTTTCCAACGCGCGCGACCGCAATTTATGCCTCATGTTCAGTCGAGGTCAAAGATATCTTTACAATTGAGTGCTACAAAAATACCTTTCCATTTAAATAAGTTTACACACTACATGCCAAAAAGTAACTTACAACGCACATTACAGTTTCATCTTTTCACTTAATTCACCAAAGTTTGGTTTACGATCAGTCTTCCATAGAAACATTTACACACCTGGTGACATAATAGGTTTACATTGCATGTTACAAAATAAGATTTCCTGTCAATGTGCCTTAAATATGTTTACATTTGCAGTGGCACTTGAAACTTTACGCTCAAGCGTACTTTTCTTCACTTACACCTATTGCTACATAAATATCTTTACAGTTTGACACAAACCTCGGTTCTCATTTCAAATAATGACAATCACCGAAAACAGTATCATACTGTCAAATATTTCTGTCTCTTTCATTTTGGGCGTGACGTCAACGACGACGTTTTTTCTGTATGTAGGTATATGAAAAGTTACGCGTAAAAAAAATATTTTGTTCTACTTATTTTCTAATCAGGATACATACTGATTATGCCCGGATCACCATTTTTTAGGGTTCCGTAGTAGACTAGGAACCCTTATAGTTTCGCTTTGTCTGTCCGTCCGTCCGCGGATAATCTCAGTAACCGTTAGCACTAGAAAGCTGAAATTTGGTAATAATATGTATACCAATCACGCCGACAAAGTGGTAAAATAAAAAGTGGAAATAAAAGTTTTATTAGGGTACCTTCCCTATACGTAAAGTGGGGACTGATTTTTTTTTCATTTCAACCCTAACGTGTGATATATTGTTGGATAGGTATTTAAAACAGAATAGGGGTTTAGTGAAATCATTTTTTGATAATGTTCATATTTTCAGAGATAATCGCTCCAGAAGTTAAATAAAATGTGTCCCCCCCTCTAACTTTTGAACCATAACTTTCAAAAATATGAAAAAAATATGAAAGTCGGAACTTTATAAAAACTTTCTAAGAAAATAGTTTTGAACTTGATGGCAGAATAGTTTTAGAAAAAAATTACAAAATAACTTCTGAATTAAGTTTGTAATTTAACCGTATAAGCGGGTGTTTATTGCAGCTGTAATTTCTACTAAATCACAATAAAATGACGTGCTTTCAAATAAAGTAAAAACGGTGAAAATCAGTTCACGCAATAAAGAATTATCCCAAAAAAATCGTCTTCCATACTTTAAGCTCGCGCGCCATAGTTTACTTAATTTGCCGATAGATGTCGCTGTACGCTCATACTCGTATCATACATGGCGGTGTTAAGATATTTCCTGATTTAATGGGGTCGGAGTAGGCGCCCATACATTTAGGTCGAAAATTTGTCGTGCTCGAATTGTCTTCTTGTCTTTGGTCGTTCGTTGTCTAATAATGAAATTGTTCGCTAAGTAATGCTTGTTTAACGCATACCTAAGTGAGCGTAGCCCGACACGTTCTTGGCCGGTTTTTTTTATTTCACTGCACTCAAACAATGAAGTTATCATAATAAGCAATTTATTATACGTATGTACGATTGTGGTAACGGTGTATATACTTTCGAAACGTATTCTAGTCGCCGTTTGATAATAGCACTCGAGGATCAGTAGTTTCAAAACTTTCAAATATAAATACATACAAACTTATATTATAAACTTCACTTATGATTTAAAAATCATAGCAAGGAGTATAATAATTACGATCTTTTTTTCGAATTTTGATTATTAGGAACATAACACTGGTAGGTAGGTAACTACGGTTTCTTGGAATGATTTGTTCTAATTTCAATCTTTCGAATATATTCATTTATCTTTCAAGTATCTTATGTCAGTGCTCGAGCGAATCTAGAAATAAGTAATAGTTATTCACTTACTTGGTTTTACATGGTATAAGTAATAAAAGAATTATCTGGACATGGCGAATCGTATTGATGAGCACACCAAACATCGGATCATTTCCATGCGGGAAAACGGTGAAAAAATAACAGACATTTCCGACAAATTAGGAATTTCGGTAAGTTCATTTTAGAAATAGGCTAATAAAAATGCTTTATTAGTCATTTTATTACTTATTTATATAGATATCTATAATGTGTAAACACAAAATATTTTTTTACATATTTTGCTCCTTTGTGGTGTTGTTAAACATTTTTATTTGATTGTGCAAATATTTTGATTACAGCGACCAACAGTATACTTGTGGTGAAAAAGATGGGCCGAGGAAGGATCCGTTAAATGTCACGCATCTAAAGGACGTCCCAAGAAAACTACCGCAGCAGCCGACAGACATTTACACATTTAATTCAAAATGTTTTAGCGCAGCGGTTTATAAGTGTCCCGACGTATGCTGCCGAGTTACATGTTAGTGGGAATACCATCCGACGACGCCTGAGAGCAGCCGGACTCTGTCACAGGATCCCCGCAAGAAAACCACTACTTAACGATCGACATAAGAGATTGAGGCTAAATTTCGCAGAAACTTATATGAATTTCGACTTTGATAAAGCTATTTTCGTTGACGAAAAGACTTTTACAACAAACCAAGATGGACGTGTTACACTGTATCGACCGGAAAACACGCGGTATAACGAAGAAAACGTTTTGGAGGATAGGAGAAGCGGCCGCATATCTTTGGGTTTTTGGGGCTGGATATCGTCCTCAGGGCCAGGAGAACTGGTTGAAATCTCGACTCGGTTGAATGCAACAAATTATATCGACATTCTTAGAGATGTGTTGTTGCCCACGGTTAAAAGTTCATTTGGTGAGGACGTAATCGTATATTTGGTGCAAGACAATTCGTCGGTTCATAATTCGCATCTCGTTCAGGCGTGGATAACGGAACAAGAAAATATAGAATTAATAAGATTGTCCCCTAAGTCACCCGACCTGAACGTGATTGAAAACATGTGGGCCATCATGGTTCAGAACTGGGATGCATCTGAGGTGAGAAATTTGCACGATTTGAAGCAACACGTGCACGAACTATGGGAGCATTTCCGAGGGTTGAATTATTGTCAGAAATTAGTGCATTCGATGAGACGTCGGCAACAGTCCGTGAAAGATGCGGAAGGCGGCTACACAAAATATTGAAGCGTAGGCGTTATGCTTATGTCTAGCAAATAAGAAAACCTGTATTTTGTTGTATTTTATGTGTAAGAAGTATTTATATATTTTGGTTTTGTGCAGTTTATAGTTTTACTTAGTTAAGACATACAACCTAATTAAAAAAAAAACATGAGTTTTACTTCAAAGTTAGTTAGTCATTTAAAAGGCTAAACCTCTTTTAATTAAAATTAGCAAAGTCAAAGTTAGCTCTTTATTTAAGTGTCTAACAAAAATACATCACAATCAGTTCATCCACTTGAGAGCTATAATGCCACAGACATTCGTTCAACTTTATATCACCCCTCATTATGCTCCTGGAATTAAGTTTTTGTGTTTTCCATATTGCTCCGTGATCTGTCACGGATTTATCCGTGTCCGCGTAAGGCCTGCCCCACACTGGCGCGGCCTGGCCGCGGCGGACAATAGTAAACTTGTCAAATTTACTATTGTCCGCCAACGCAGGCCGCGCCATGTGGGGCAGCCTTTAGAGCCATGGTGTGGATATATCCGTCGGTGGCTTCATAAAGGTTTAAAACTCAACGAAACGTCCTCTTACATAAATTTGCGATCTGTTAGAATGAGATATAAAGAACCCGCCAAATGACGGACAGTCAGACGTGGCAAAACTATAAGCGTTTCTTGTTAAACATGAGAGCCAATATAAAAACGGTTTTTATGAATTCCTCGCATTTTTGAAGTCGGTTATAAAGCCATAATTGATAACAAAATGACCCAAACGATGAAATTAAGGAAAAACCATGCCATATGACAATTCAATGTCAGTATTCAAATTAAGAACAGTTCAATCAACCTGTAAAGATATTTATGTAGCAATAGGTGTAAGTGAAGAAAAGTACGCTTGAGCGTAAAGTTTCAAGTGCCACTGCAAATGTAAACATATTTAAGGCACATTGACAGGAAATCTTATTTTGTAACATGCAATGTAAACCTATTATGTCACCATGTGTGTAAATGTTTCTATGGAAGACTGATCGTAAACCAAACTTTGGTGAATTAAGTGAAAAGATGAAACTGTAATTTGCGTTGTAAGTTAGTTTTTGGCATGTAGTGTGTAAACTTATTTAAATGGAAAGGTATTTTTGTAACACTCAATTGTAAAGATATCTTTGACCTCGACTGTTCACTCGAGTTGATATCTGTTTTCTTGATTTCGTACCTTAGATATGCGTACCTGGATTTGCACTTGGTCCTTTTTTCTACGTTCCTATTATTAGTAACCTTTTGAATAATTATTTTTTCCGATCTCAACTCAATTAAAGATTTTTTTATCAACACGCATCATTGACAAATGATTGGGACCATATTACAAGTATTACAACACAACCAACTCTGGAATCCAACCCCAATAAAAAAATATAATATCATATACCCAGTTTTAACAGTTATCAGTAATAACAGGCGCGGGCGAGCGCTCAAATGAAAATTAAATGATGAATAGATACGCGGTCGCCGGCAAAAACCGCCATTAATTCTACTGACGGCGCGGCGCTGTTGTTACTTACTCGGTTTTGATTTTTGGCACTCGTTTACTTGGTTGGTTACCTACTCGTTTGTATAAAATGTAGGTACATTCGTACTGAGTGGATCCAGATATTGATCGTTGTAATGATGATTAAGGTGGTCAGATCGCCATACAAAACGTCTTTTGACATTCGCAGGCTAACGGCGTGATATTTTAATAAACTTATGTAACAATCTTTCATAAATTGGCTTCCTATTTGCGCGAAATTCGCCCTTTCCTAGAATAAACTTGTATAAACTAGAGTAATTTGAGAAATTAGTTTCCGAAATAAAAAGTTTTTATTTACTATCAAATATTGGTAAAACATAAATTATTTACTAAAATAAAAATATATTATCATGCACTGTGTGTAAATATACATATTTTACCAATTATTGGTCAAAATTAAGTCAATAAATACAAAATAATTCAAATTCACAATTAAATAATAATAATAACATTACTAACTAAAAACTTATGCACAGCCTAAGCTTAGTCAAACGGGCCCCCGCGAGTTGCCCCGGGCGCAAAGGTGCCCATCACACTTGCAGCGTTACCACGTTGGATGGCAACGGATAACCTTTGCGCCAGGAAGCAAGCCGCGCGAGCATCGGACCCCCTTTCCTTAATCCTTCTTCCCACTTCCATAATGAAGGACATCGCCTCCGACCCCCAGCACCCCGACGTCTCAAAGGCTAGAGGAACAAAATAATAATTTCCCTCTAGGGCCGCATATTTGTCCCTTTTTCGAAGGGCAGCAAATTCTGCCGCGGCACCACCTGTCCGCACCGTTCGGCAGAGGTGCGAAGCGGCAAAAGTGCTGACGCACGTAGCGTCCCAGAGTAAGCACTTGCCCTTCTGCCACGGAACCAAAGTTAGCCCGTCCGGCCGCTTGCCGTCCGCGCGACATAAGCCGGGTGGTTCTAGCACACTCGGGATGTTAGCGGATATTAGGGCCCTCCGAACGATGTCATTGAGAGCGTGGTGGCGAGGAAATCGCCCTGAACACCGACAGCAACTCAACGCGTGATGACCATTTGCCTCCACCATGGAGCCGCAAATGCATCTGTGAGGTACACAAACATCGCAGCCCAGGCGGAGAGCCACTGCCACTGTCGAGGAGTGTTCCCAAGTGGGGAGAACACTTTTTACTACCTATGAATATACTTACATAGTACAATTTGCGAATCGTTATGTTTGCTGCATTTTCTTTTGATAATAAAATATTATTCTACTTGATAATTATGACATACAACTTGTATATAACATGAGCATTATACCATATAATGATTATACAAAATAAGTGTTATATCCGATGATCGTTATACAAAATAAACATATATATTTTGAGATTATAACAAATGTTTATTATTTACAATGAGTGATTATATACCTTGAAAATATATCAAATGAAATTATATTATTTATTTTTATACCCATCATTACACACCCGATTCACACTATACCTTTTATTGGTTCTGCTCATATGTAGTCACCTGCATTAATATCTAACAATAAAACGCGCTAAAATATCGGACACTACCTTTTAGAACATGACAGATATTTTTGCTCGCTTTGTCGTAAAAAGCGGTGACTGTACTAAGTTTGGACATGCTGACACAATGACATGCATATTACGATGACAGTAAATTGATGGTAAATAATTAACTGGCTCATTAACGTTTACAGCTATTCTAAACCGTAAGCTGTTAAGCTGTGTCTGGGTGTTGGGTGGTGTTATACAACAAGTAAACCTTACCGGCTATTCATTTATTTTTTATAGTATTTTTTCCTTGACGACAACGAAGTTCTCCGTTTTAACTTGGGTCAAAATTCTTTCGTATGTCCGCATGTCTTGTTGTCCCGCTTTCCAGCTGTCCGGCTGTTCTCCGCTACCGCATTTTTCAACCGATTATCGTGAATTTTTGTGAGCAGGGTCAATAATAATACAGATTTGTAATTAAAAAATATGCATTTACTAAGGACAAATGGGCTTCGAAAACTACAACGGAATTTGTAAAAATACTTGAGTTCTGCAAATTTTAAACTGATAAGCTTTGAACAATATATACACGTGCGTTATGACAATAACAATATTTAAAGACAGTACAGCAAAACGTGCGTATGATTCTAATGTAATCTTTTGTAGGAAAAGTGTTACCGAGTTCAGAGTTACGGCTAATCCCACTAAATAACCAAAAGAATAAACCCAGAAGCGCCTAATTGCCACCTCTAATTCAAGAGTGAGACTCTAATTAAACCAGATACGTTATTTAATAGCTCTTCATTACAGTAATTATTGAAACATAAACTGCTGGCTGCTTTAATTTTCCTTTGAAACATTACTGCAATTTTTGCTTAAGTGGATTTATTTTACATCGTGAGTTTTAGAATCCTGAATGATTTTAAATAGTGAGACAATTACATTTTTGTTTTAGCGGTGATTACATTAATATAAGGTTGAATGTTGACTGGTCTGTGTGAAGGTTTTTCAACTTGTCACCTCAATCTTACAGCTGGCGTACCTGTATCCTAAAACTATAGAACTAAGTTTGTAACTTTGGTTGTAGGCGGTAATCTCCGGAACTACTCAACCGATTTCTTTTTTTTTCTCCAATTTATAGATTGGGCCTACTAAGTCAGTGATGGGCTATAGGTATTTTATTCTGCGGCTTTGACTGAGATCTTTATAATACACGGGCGGAGCCGCGTAGTTGTCTAGTAACTACCTTAACCACTAAAATTAGTTCAAAAAGTAATGGTAAGATATAATAAGCTCAGCCCTTCTCGTTGTGTGGCCAGACAGACTAGCCTATACAAGTATACATCATCTACATCTACAGTACTTACCCCTTTTTTGGAAAGGCAGCGATCCGATTGATCGACGCCAAATTGGATTACGAATTATAATCGAACGCGAAACATTAGTATCCCATTGACCTCCAGCACTTTAAGTAGGGTGTGTATCTTATGATCTTACACCGTGTATGACGCAAGAGAGACTCTCTAATGTAAGTTTTCTTGTTAACTTTGGTTACATTCAGCATACTATCATCTATTTGTTAGGCAAACGCTTCTAATTAAGGTGTGAATGTATATATAATAAGGGTATAACATAATGTCTCTAACTACACAAGTTTGTGCTCTGCTCGGTGCTCGACTAAACAAATATAATAGGAAAAACATATCCCTTTCTCGCTCTGCCGTAGTCGGTCAAACAAATGATGTATAAAACACAATTTTAATGTTGTAAATCGCCGCATGGACACAAGTAATAGCCATTTTACCGAATATTGAAAATGAGTGGAAACAGCGACTGTCTAAACACGGGCACTATCGCTGGCGGCGCGCCAGCCCTAATGACGGAATCTTGCAAATGCTCTCCAATATCGACTCCGCCGCTTCCTGTCTATGGACTATTTCATATTTTAAATGAGTTCTTATTAATATGACTAGATTTTGAATTAAGTTGCATTAAAATCATTACGTGACTAGGGCGGTGAATTCGTGAATGTCCCAGATCGCAGGTGTTTGTGCGATGCGAGTTTTACTGCACGCTGCGCGTACGGGAAAACTCGCATTGTGGTGAGGTGAATTCGTAAAGCCCCAGAGCGCATATTTATGGCCCTCACCTTCGGTTCGGGCCACAAACACCTGCGATCTGGGGCATTCACGAATTCACCGCCCTAGTTACGTAATGTACTATTAATTACTGTCATTATAAGTAGTAACGCCAGTGTAGCTAGAATCACCTGCTACAGTCCGTGCGCACTATAATCAAAACAGCAGAATCCGTATATTTTTTGCTGTATATCCAAAATAACATTTCAGTAATAGCCATTTTACCGAATATAGAAAATGAGTGGAATGGTAATTGTCTAAGCACGGCACTATCACTGGCGCGGCAGCCCTAACGACGGAATCTTGCAAGTGCAATATCAACTCCACCGCTTCCTGTTCCATGGCCTGTTTCATATTTTGAACGGGTTTTCTTATTAAGTTGACTAGGAAATCGTTTTTTCTTAAACGTGCAATCAAATACTGACGTTGTGTTCTTGAGAGGCTGCGAAGTATCACGTTTCGGGCGCGGCGAGACAAAATTGGAGGCCGCAAAGCGATATTTATTAGGTATTTTGTATCAGTATAAAATCTGTTCATATCGAGAAAATCACTTGTACATATCCCGGCGTGAAAAGAGATTCCCAGCCTCGTATCCCTATGGGAGTATGTATGTCTCCTGGAACTCCCCAATGATGTACTGAAAGCTATAAAAGTACGTCACCGATTCTAATATGATTCCGTTGAAACAGCAACTAATGAAGTGCCAAAGTTTCTTGATGAATCGACGGAACTCCTCAATCGACAATCTCCTATTATCGGCCCACATACAGCCATTTTGTTTGTTCCTGTAATAATCAATGTGCATATAAAAAGGAAAAGTGGAAATTTTCATGTGGCTTGGAGGAATACTTAATTGAAATCGGTTAAAACTTTGTTTTTAAAGTATTCAAGTTCAATTGCAGTAAGGTAGTACCTACCTACGACGGTGGCAAAGAAGCATACGGTCTGATGGTAAACAGACACTACGGTGTCTATGCGTAAGGATGCGTATGCGCTTACGATTCCAAAAGCATCACTTGTGCGTAACCGACCGTTTATTAAATGAGGATTTCTCGCTTCTATAGCTTGAGACGAACGCAGGTCCCTCACTCAACCCAGCACATCATCGGGAGCTGTGGCGACCTTACTCATCACCAGACACTCTAGAGAATCAATTATCACAACGCAATGGCATTATAAGTCAAAGCACGTAGAAAGAGCTCCGCGGTCATACATATTATATGGCGCCCGGAGCTCATTTTACGTGCGTTGACTTGCAGCGCGGGATAATTATTTAATTTTCCGAAAGCGCGTCAGAACATATCATCTGTCTTTTTTTTAATTCGAAAATTAACGTTGATATCCTCAACCATACTGTATCAGCGAACACAGCACACATACCTAGTTCGTTTCCTAAAACCCAGAACCTACATCACCATCTTACAATGAGTCTTAATTCAAGATTTAAGGAAAATATAACCTCAAAATAAATCCTCAAAGGATCTTTCCTAAAACGAAATAGCAATTTTTCTTTGCTTCTTTTCCAAAGTTTTCCTTTACTACGGGACAGCGTGCTCAAAGCATATAGTTACCGCAAACCATTGCAGGACAGTAGGTACAGTCAAGTGCAAAAATATGTATCGATTTTATCTACTCATAAATATGTACCGATGTCCCTCTCATACATGAGAGGAGGCCTGTGCCCAGCAGTGGGACGTATATAGGCTGATGATGTGATGTGTGTGATGTGAAATATGTACCGAAACCTTAATCCGGTGACATAAATAAGAGCGATGGGACATATTTATGAGTAAGTTGTATGCGCCCATATTTTTACACCTGACTGTACCTACCTACGACGCCGAAGCGAAAATTGCACTCTTCCAATCTTCGACCTGCTGTTACTGTCTCCGGTTAGTAACCTAGTTCTAATTAGTTAAAAGCAAACCCAGACGCCAGTAAATACTTTACCGATGCCCGTTAGGTAATGCGAAAACAGTAGCTCGCTCCGGCTTTAATTAATTTGACCACAGGCGATACACGCCCGACCGCAATAATTTATTTGACCGCGGTTGCGTGTTGTACAATTTGTGTTCTTGTTTTAAATACTTAAATGAGACAATTACGTTCATAGTACAAGCCAGCAAATATTTAACCTCTACCATAGATAAGTAAGGTAAAGGAGCCAATGTTTGAGCTCTTAATTCGATTTGTTAGCCGTTCGTCCTACACGCTGCCTGTCAATTTTATTACTCTGACTTCAAATTAAAGCTGTCATCTATTGGGGCAGTGTCGGGCACTGGCACATTTGCGTTATGTACCTATGAATGTAATCAAATCTTCCGAATGTCATACATGACAATACGATCATATTTTGGGGTCACTTGATCTACTAAAGCGGCAGTTACAATTCGTCGTTCGCCGCATGCTGCATGCGGCGACCGCAAAAGTGTAAAGAACACGTTAGTCGGCCGCATTCGGCGCCAACATAGCTGCCAACGCTTAGTAGTAGGCGGACAGACTAATGTGAAGACGACGTTTGTTGGCCTAAGTAGTTTAAAATGAATTCGGCGACCGCTTGCGGCGAACGACGAAGTGTGTGCCCGTAATCTAGGGTACATTAGTTAAAACCCCCTGTTCAGGCACAGGCATAAGGATCTATATCTGAATCCCTAACGTTTTTTAACCTATTTTTGCATTCCCTAACGTTTTATGTCCTAATGATCATTTGTCCTAACACTCATTTGTCCTATCTTTAGTTTTCCTAACATCGTATGGATGATTTTTTTCCCCGTAATGTTTTATTTCCTAACGTCAGTTGCCATATTGATTATTCATCCTAACGTTATGTGTCATAATAGTCATGTGTCATAATTATCAGTAAGCCTAATGATCGTTAATCCTAATGATTATTTTTCCTAACTTTGTATGGCCTATTGTAGTTTGTCCTATATTTGTACTACCTAACATTATTTGTCCTCATGATTATTTTCCCTAATTGTGATTAACCTGCTATTCTGCCTAACCTAACCTACTTTTATTACGTGACAGCAGTCCAGTTCTGGTGCTTCGCCGGCCGCTGCCGCGGCCCGCTCGCTTCGCTCGCTCGGCTCGCGCGCTGTAGGGCCGCAGTTCAACCTAACATTCCTCCTCGCTTAGGACAAAACAGTTCGGGCAAGTGACTTTAGGACAAACGATGTTAGGGATCGCGAGGTAGACCCCTACAATAATCATAGCCATACAGAAGGTATCAGCAGCATACCATTGCCAGGCTCTGTCCGTCTGAAGACCGCCGTCGCGTGGGCTTGGCCTGCAGCCCAGTATATTATCTTTCTTCACTTCTCTGATCTCTTTGACACTAGTGTCCTTTGGTTGCACAATATCAATACAAAATCACATGAAATAACAGTTTTGCTACATTTTTATACGGGAGTGCGCTCATCCCCGTGCACCCCATTGCTAACTTTTTCGAGTTTTTCGTTCCCAGTTCTGACACCATCTTCTTGAGCGCTGCAGTCGCGTGCGGCTTTGGCGCTCGTAATATGCCAATTCGATTAGAATGGACAATGATTAAAGTATTTGTGCCTGAACAAAGTGTAATTGCCGCTTTTCTTTTGCCATAAGATTTCACTACACCTAATGCATTTTTAGGTCTCAGGGGGTTAGGGGTTAGGTCTAACAAGCGAGAACCGATAATTTCATACCATGAAGTTGAGCAGCATCACAGCTATCATGCGACGGCGTGCGAGCTCTCTCTATTTTTCTCGCACTATCCGTCTCTCTCTTATTAAAACACTTAGAACGAGAGATATAGTGCGAGAAAAATCGAGAGTATGCCGCGGCCGTCGCATGATAGACGTGCTGATAGGCCCAGGTGAACTCTTCAGTGGCCATAGCCAAGGATAAGACTTGAAATGTTGCTTTCTTATATTTAATTACATTTTTATGCAGATTTTGCAAGTGTGCCGTTTCAATTCAAATAAATTTCAATAAAATCCGGTATCAATGTTTTATTCTCCACTGGATGCGGGTGGCGCAGGACCGTTCATTGTGGAGGCCTCCCCCCGCCGTCTCTTTGGGGAGGCCTTTGTCCAGCAGCGGACGTCTTTCGGCTGATATGATGATGATGATGATGAATGTTTACACCTTAATTGCATGTAACAAGGAGAAAAAATGGATAGGTAAATAATATTGTAGTCGACTTTACTTGCCCCTTATTTTTAGTTAACTTAATTTCGGTAATACCTATGCATTTTGTGTACCATCATATTCCGGTCTACAACATAGGCTCAGATACCCCTACATCGGTTAATTGATGGGGTAATTATATAAGATGGGGATTTACCATCCGACAATTAAGTTCAAATTAGGTAAAACTGCATTTGCAAATATTAAGCGTTCGGCCTGGGTAATTAGGGCTAGCCGTGATGCAACTCATTTCTTTTAGTAAAAACATAGAATAGATTTCAAATCCTATACTATTTTATTACTAAGAACCGGTTGTGTACAAAGAGTCTGCTGTGTCCAACCAAAGTGTCTGTTGTGTCTAAACTGTCTAAAGTGCCTGTTGTGGGCAAAGGTCTCCTACCTCCTCCGTTTCCAAACATCCCGTTCTTGAGCTGTCTCCGGTCAATTTTTTAAAACGCCTATACCAACGAGGAATATTTGTATGTACGAGTATAATGTATGTGTATATAATGTTCTATGAAATTTGCAATGTACGAGGGCAAATAGTCGATCTAGCCAGATCTCATCTTTGGGATAAGTAGTCCGTTTTCTCGGTATCTTCACCCCGAGCAGAGCGCGATAGTTTAGGTCGGTTGTAGTCGTGTTGTGTTCTTGGAGATAAGCAAGGTCGCCAGACCTCCCGAGTGTTGAGACCGAGGGAACTTGTTCAAACACTGCGAATCCTCAAACATAGCAAGGGTCGGCAACGCCCATGTTACTCCTTTGGAGTTACATGCGTCTATAGGCTGCGGTGTCCGCTTAACGTTAGGTGGTTCACACGGTACGCTCGTTTGCCTCCGTCGTTGTATAAAAAAGGAATGCCTGTTTCTCTTGTCACTTCGCCTCGAAAGAACCTTGCACCTCGGAGGTGCAAATTCACTCGTACGCTACTGACTCCACCGGACTATGACACTATCGTTCGCAAATCGTCGCACTGCCGGCGATGAAAAAGCAGGTGCTATAAATAAATACCTCAATAAAAATCGTTTATCGCGTTGCTATTATAGATGCGATCCATAGGAAATTAGTAACAAAAACGAAAAAAAGAAAAAGAAATGTATAACAACAGTAAAACGACGCAGTAACTATTTTACCAGGTATATTATCTATTATTTGGCCTTCCCAATAACAACCTATGATCAGTACTTACTTAGTAAGCGTCTAGTTGAGACGCTCTGCGTGAGACTATTATTTTTCTTATGGCGAAAAAGTCCTCACTAGCAGCGGCAGCCTCAGCAGCATCTGCAAGGTATTATTGTACCTACAGGACGTATAAAATTTTAGGCCCGTTGCGTAAAACTTACCCGCAGACTGTAGGTACAAAACTTCGACCAGTATGATTAAATAGCGTCAGTTTAACTTGCGTGTTACACCGTGCAAATCTGCGGGCAAGCATATAGCCCCCGATCCCTCTGAAGGAACACTAGGTATGCCATACAGCGGCATGGATGGCATGATTTGATTTTCAAGGATGTTGAATAAATCTCAACACCCTCTAACATCACAGCAATTAAAGTAATAGTTTGTGAGTGTAATACTTCATGTCATAGGTACTAACACTTTGTCTCAAAATACAAGTCCCACACGAAATGAACACAAAATCCTTTATAAGCCACCAACGCACGGTTGCTCCAAATCCAATCACTTCCACAAGCACATATCCTAAACGACTATTCACACAAATTCTCACCTTATCTGCATAACCCAAGGTTTCTTTTTCTTCTGCATGTTCAAGTTAGATAGGAGTTTGTGAGTGTAGTGGTAAATCTTACCCAAGGGTTCGACACGATTATGGTATCTTAAAAGCGTGTCACTCCTCTACTATTTGTCATATGCTAAGTGATTTCCCTCGTAGTTGCACGTTAGATTCGCTGAATCACGTCCTGACGTGTATATATGGGCTTTTTCTCAAGAACTATATTCGTGTAGACGTTATATTGCTGAGGGAATCGGTCAAAGACATTTTTAATTCCCCATTGCTATATACATATTTTGCTTGTCTGTTTACGTGTTTTTTTATGGTGATTGGAGTGATTTAGGAGTTACAGACATGGAGCTCATTTAAAGCTAGTTTTGATACGTTGCATTCTGAGGACATTTTGAGGTGCAAGTCCAATTTAATTGCAATGTGCGTAACAGATTTAAACTTAATTGGAATGCAAAATAAAACTGCCGGTGCGTCTGGGTACACTTTGATTAGTGTTTACGTGTTCATACATGTGTCAACTCATAATAGTCAAAGTGCAAACAGGCCATAAGCTAATATTATAAACGTGAAAGTTTGGACAATCACGCAAAAAATGCTAAACAATTTTCGATGGAAATTCGCATTGAGATTATCATCACTATGTCAGCCGAAAGACGTCCCCGGCTCGATAAGTCCTCCCCCAAAGAGTGCCACAATGACCGGTCCTGCGCCACCCGCATCCAGCGGATTCCGCGACCTTTGCCAGGTCCCCACACTGCGCCTTCCGGTATAAAAATATCTACCTTTCAAAAATACCTACAAGAATAAAGACTGTGTATAGATATTTTTGAAAGGTTGCATGTACAGATATTGAAGAACTCGACTGTACGTGGTCGCTACTGGAAAACCTTTCCGCATAGATATCTACAGACATCGTGAATTAAAATATCTAGAATACCATTTATATCGCGGGAACGAGCAAAGGCGGTGAAGTACAATTGTCTCGGCACCTAGTACGAGTTCGTTTCGTTTGGTGTCGAGACTCTTGGCTCGTGGGGTAAAGGCGCGCGAGGACTTCACGGGGCGCTCAGCAAACGCCTGAAGGAGGCAACAGGCGACCCTCGCGCGGGCAGCTTTCTAGTGCAAAGACTTGCAATCACAATTCAGCGCGGGAATGCTGCCTGCGTGATGGGTACCCTGCCAAAGGGTCCCAATTTAGGAAGATTTTTTCGTTTTTGTTAGGTCCTTTTTAAGTTAGTTTTAGTTTTAATTTTAAATCTAGTTTTAATGTAGGTACCTTTTGTATTTTATATATTATTATGTGTTTTAACAATAAACCCTGTTACATTTATACTATACTAGTATCTACCCCTTATAACGAACAGATTACATTCAAAATGGCGCGCCCTAATATAAATGAAGAACAACACGGCCGGTCGATGGACGATGGACTTAGCCGGCGTTCGTTCAAAAACTTCGCTCATTTGCGGCCGGCTTAGGACGCAGTTTTGTAACGTTCGGATTAGGTTTCCGAACGTTGAGTTCAAATGAAGTATGTGTGTGTGTGATGTGTGATGTATGTGTGAGATCAGAGATCAGAGATAAATAAATAAACCAGCACACACTGGCGTTAGATAAATTAACGCAATTATACAGTGTGCATGCAATGTGGAAAGATACGAATGTTTGTTATTAGGAGTCTCGATACGGAATCACCTAATTTCGTGGCAAAGCAAAATGTGTGTTTTATTTTATTTCTTTTATTATTTGTGTTGTTTTTGTCATGAATAAATGCTTTGATTTGATTTGAATTAAAAAAAACCTGCATTGCCACAAGCTTTTATTGCCAACTGTACTTTTCTGTATACCGTCATCAACATTATTGGATTACGTCGGTTAAGTACTGAATTCCCGTGGCCAACTTCTGTCTCCATGATCAGATCAGGTCGATGGTACAATAATATTGAATTTTCATCCAAACTATACCTTTACCCAAAATTTCAGCTCCATCGGTTGAAGATAATTATCTGCTTCATAATTCAGTTGCAAGATTACACCCGGACAAACATACATTTATTGACACATTGTAAATTAATTAAAAGCTTGTAAAAAAGCCTCAAACGCGGCTTCAAATCGAACCCAGTCAAATCTGTAAAAAATAGCATGTCTACTTACCATCAGGCAAACAGTATGCTTGTCTGGCATCGAAGTATAAAGCAAAAACTTTAAATAGAATTGGTGCCAGTGTAGTTCCAGTGTGAAGAGAATAACGTTGGACACTGGCTACATCCTTAGAAGCTTACTTCATTTTTCCCCACGACACCAGACCCGAATTAGATAAATAACAAGTTGGTAGCAACTTTGTTATATTAGTTGGCTCACAGTAGCAATATCGTAGTCAGTATTTGAAGTTTAAATAAACGCCCAAATTTTTGCAAACAAAGTGTGGCAAAATTAAATTCACAGCTAGAAAGACTAATGAGTAACTGTCAAAAATGAAATTTTGGTACAAGTTTTGGTGGCCGACTGTACTTTTTGAACAGTCTTCAACTATTAATTGAGAAGGTTCTAATTAGCCTATTACCAATTTCCACCTTGATCATCAGACCAACTTATAATGGCATAAACGCATTGTCATCTTAAACGCATATGCAAAAATTAATCTTAATTGGTTGCGCAAAACTACTTAAAAATTCGATTGCACGATTTGAGCCGAACAAACATACAAATCATCATATAGTCCGAAGTTCAATTGCGACAAAACCATGAAATCTGCAGGATTATTTTAAAACAATAAATAGGCACCTATTAAAAAAACAGACTCGCGCACCGAGGGTTCCGTACAAACGGAGGTACGGGGTTACGTCTGACACTTTCACTACCAGGAACACGCTTAGCGGGCGCCTACGCCGTAGTCGCTTTCCTTTACATACGAGGAAAACCGCGGGATTGGCTACGAACGTAGCACCTAGCGATTCTTGGCAGTGAATGTGATAAGTTCTGAATCCCCATGGCCACCTTCTGTGTCCATCATTAAATCAGGTCGATGGTACCATAATATTGAATTGTCGTCCACACTATACCTATACCCAAAACTTCAGCTCATTCAGTTGAAGATATCTGCTTCAAAATTGAGTTGCAAGATTCCACACGAACAAACATAGCGACATGTAATCATGGCAAGTTAAATAAAAGCTTCTAAAATGTATTGGAATGACAGAGGCGAAAAGTCTTTCGTTGGCATTTGTAATTCCAATACATGTTTATGTATCAAGCGATATCGAACCGTTGAGTCTAAGGAGAGACTTCGCCTCCTTGTGCGTGTTCTATCGCTTGTATAACGGGTTGTGCTCCGAAGAACTTTTCGACATGATGCCTACGGCTGCTTTTTACCACCGCACCGCTCGCCGTCGGCAGGGCATTCATCCTCACACCCTGGAACCTAAATGGTCGCGTACCGTACGGATTCAGAGATTTTTTTTCCCTCGGACGCTCCGGTTGTGGAATGAGCTCCCTGCCGAGGTTTTCCCGAGGGACTACAGTATGGGGTTCTTCAAAAAAGGAATGTATAAATTCTTAAAGGGTCGGCAACGCGTTTGTAACAAGCCTGGAGTTGCAAGCGTCCATAGGCTACGGTAACCACTTACCATCAGGTGGGCCGTAAGCTTGTTTGCCACTGACGTGGTATAAAAAAAATGTTTATCTACTGGCGTTGGTGATTGTCGATTGTAACCGTGTCGAGACTCGAGGCCCCAGTCAAGAGACTGTTCGCGTGGCTTACACCGCAGCTGGACCCCCATTTGGGCAACCACGTGCGCTAACTAGCTAACTTCCACAGCGGTCTATTTCTGTTTACTTTCTTTTGTGAGAAGTTCCCGTTGTTTGCCGGGCTCGGGTCAGACGGACTATCGGAGAACACACTGATGAACACGCGATCCAACGTTGGATTCCAACTATTCAAAGGCACATATTACACAGTGACTATCATATATCATATCACAATATTTTAATCGCAAATATTGTCGATATTTAAGCTAATAGGTAATTTTGGAATATCGCGGTTATATTGTCAAAAAATATTGCAATAATAATGACAGGGTAATGTTACGCATAACTATAGTGAATGCTCAAAATTCAAAATAGGTAAATGGCAGCTACCAACTGACTGCATTATACCGACAAATCGGGGAAACATCAGTAGGGTTCTCGGTAAATTGGGTGTGTAATGATGGGTATAACAATAAATAATATAATTTCATTCGCTATAACAACATTTGATATATTTTCAAGGTCATTCACTCATTGTATATAATAAACGTTTGTTATAATCTCAAAATATATTATATGTTTATTTTGTATAACTATCATCGGATATAACATAACAATTATTTTGTATAATCATTATATGGTATAATGCTCATGTTACATACAAGTTATATGTCATTATTATCATTTCAAAAATCATCATGGTCGATACTTACCTACACGCGTTCCCTATATGAAGGGCCTCAACAGACTGACGGGCAACAAAGTGATACTATAAGACTCCCGAAAAATCGACCACAGGTTTTGTTACTAAGGGTTAAGATGGAATGTCTCGGTGCAAGAGACAGTGATTTCCATTCTGACCAACGCTATCGAGCACAGCTGAAGCGTCGTGCAAACATCTGGAAGTTTCCATCGCATCTGTTATTGGTTTCTGTCGACATCTGTTGCTGTATATACTATATATATTTTAATTTATGGCTGTGCCGTAGGAACAGTCCTGGGTCCTATAGAGATTTTAGGTTCGCTTCTTTTCTGGCCACTTGTAACGGCCACATATTGCTTGTACTAAATATGCTAACAAATTGCATCTCCTGATTAGATCATAACCTGCATACTGTACAAAATCTGTTAGCTATTTAACCACATGAAAAATACGTTACAAAATATAGAACATACATACATTCATTCACTTATCGAAACCCAACGTTTTTTTATACTTCCTGTACCATGTTATCTACTGACTTACGACATGGAGGCTTGCTTTCGTTGTATTTTTTTTTATTTATTGAATGGGATTTATCTTCAAAACCAAGACGTAAAGAACAAGGAAAATACATTGAAAATTGCTGCCGATCGACGGAAATGTTTATTTTAGTATCATTATTTATACATATATCGCTAACATCGCTCTTAACTAAGGTAAACGGTCCAATGCTGTAATGTACACGGCTCAGTATTTGACACTTTCTATCTTAGTACATAGGAATAAAAAAAACAGGATATCATTTTTTTTCGGAGCCTATAGACTGTCCCACTGGATATCATTTAATATAATGAATTGGTCAAACATTTTACCTAGATGCAAGGTTAAAACTTAAATTACCTAAAATTTAATCTCAAAACGTCTTGATTGTAGAATTTGTAATTGGGTTTGTTATACCGGGTGGAAAGGCACGACGATCCCTTCCGCAAAAGGGGGATTGTTTAGACTGAGTACAGTATTTCCTCTAAAGAAACTAGGCTCATATTCATAACCGTTTTGAAGTTATAGGCAGTTAACTTTTAATGCAAAATACTGCAAGTGACCACCCTCATTAGGGTCAGTAACATTTTAACAATTACACAAGAGTCAGTGACCTTTATCAATACGTATAAACTATAATTAGTACGTATAGTAATAGTAGGGTTGTCACAGAAGAACATTAATTAATTTTATTATTTTTAATAATTGATCGTAAAAAAAAATCTAAACATTACGAATAGATTTTCCATCACTTAAACTAACCCCCCTTTGCGGGAAGGATCGTCGTGCCTTTCCACCCGGTATACATGAGCTGACAGAACCTATCTAGTTATTTTTAAAGAAAATCAGTAGTAGGTATAATAATAATATGAGTCCCTTATTTCACCAAATGCATTGTTTCGCCAAATTTTAATTTCGTCGTCGATTTAATTGTTATAGCTTAAAGGCAATTGTGAAAAACCCATTAGGTTTTATAACAACCCTGAAAAGTTTACTGTTTCTGATAAAAAAATGTTTTCGATTAAGTGAATGAATTTCCGCGAAACATTCATTCGATGAAACGTAGAAGAAGTTTACAGTTTAATATATACAAAAAAAAACCTCTTTCCCTTTCCATCTATCTTTGTCTTTCGCTAGCCTTGTCCATTGTCTTCCCGCCATTTTTATAATTTCGTCGTCTCATCTATTTTTGTCTATCTTCTTTCCTTTTTTCGTATCTAGGGTATGACTATATATTTATTTTGCTCCAATTCTCCGTATTCCTTGCTATGTCCCGTCCATCTCCATTTAAGTGTTAACGTGGCCACGACATTGAGCGGCGGCGGCAGCGGCAGCGATTTTTCTAATTCATTGCGTGTGATCCCAACTAACCACAGCGCGTTGCGCGTCTCGACCGCGCCATGAACAGATAAAACGCTTGCCGCGCCGCAATTCGCGCAATGTAGTGGTCGGGCCTTAACAACTAAATCTTCTCCACCAGTTTTACTTCTAATTCTTCCCTTCACTTTGCCAAATTAGTTCTAGTTTAGGTCCAGATTTTCACGTTATCGTTGCTCGACTGGGTCGTTGCTCTCGTCACTTTGTGTTGAAATCGTCTGGTTTGAGTGTCGTTCGCCGGAATAAATCGTAAAGTAATAGACGAATGGTACCACAATAAGAAGTGTGATGCATTTATTCACTAAGTAAGTCAAAAACATCGTCCGACGGTCAAACTTAAACTGTTCTTAAAACGAAGTAATCGTTCTATTTTATACACTAGTAGTGAATTTTAAAAGGGCTCTTCTATATGTCATTGTTTGGTTCGGTTCTATATCTTAGTAATGTAAATTTAAAGTCTAATTTTGCTTTCCTCTTCAACGTGATCAGCACCTTTGAAGACCTTTCCACGCTCTAAAATTCTTGGATCTTGGAATTTAGTTTGTATCCTAGGTGAACAATGAAATACCGAAATGTGTTGACTAATTATGCATTCTAAGAGGAAATATTTAGAAACATTTTTATTTAGGCACGCTATACAGATTTTTCTGCAAAGAGTGTAAGAGTTGTTTTTGTGACATCTATTATTAACTCATTCACTGCTACGTTCATAGCACTACGTCGTACTCCGTAGCAGCTTAATCTCCATATGTAGCGGTAGTCGCTAGTAGCGCTGAATGTGTTAATTCTTTCCGAGTTGATTAAACCTTTGGATAATAAAAAGTTTACCCACGCCCCCCTTTTTTAATGATAATTATACTAAACAAAAAACAGTTCCCGTAGCCACTTATCCTTGAAGAACAGAGTCCTTTCCCAAAAGTAATGTTAACCCATTCACTGCAAACCATGATACACATGCGTTTTTCGCAATATATGGACACTTACACTTGCACTTCCAGCAACCGGCATTTTACGCTGCATACGGGGTAAACGAGGGGAAGAACAGGCAGAGGAAGGCCGCGACGTGCTTTTATGGACCAGGCCAAGGAGAAGGTCAATGTAGTGTCGTATCAGGAGCTCAAAGCATTGGCAGAGCGAAGAGCTGAATGGCGGTTACTCCACCGACAAGAGCAGAGCTCTTAAGTTGAAGAAGAAGACGGGGTAAACCATGGGATCGGCCACGAGCGTAGCGGTTCTTGGCACTGAATGTGTCAACACATGCAGTATAGAAATTATACTATGTAGTAGAGAAACACTGATAATTGTAGAGGTTTCTTTTATAATGTCGTAAACAATCACATTGTTTGCGCTTACATTGCAAACGCTGGCTGAACCCTACGAGATAGATCAAAATAATGTTCTACAGTATTTGTACACCTTAAAAAGGTCCGCGTATCTACAAAAAAGTCCGCTTGGTATATGTCTATCTCTTAGGGATAACCCACAATAACAATTTTTTAACCGTTACGTTTTACGAGAAATAATAGCTTATTTACGAAGCTCTTTTAAGCAATACAATATTAATCCTGATCCAATTGAGTACCTTAAATAGATTGTGCATTTAAATATATCAATGTGGCACTTTACACCATGTAATTTAAATGAATATTTTCGCAGATATTACAGATTTAAAATGCAGGGTCATAGCGATCGCTAGTATTTAATGAAATAATTTGTTTCGTTAATAGGCAATGAATCAAAATGCACATCGACTAACATGTTTGCTTATGATCGTACCAACAACCGATCGTGTAGCTTGGCACCGCATTCGTCATCGGTATTAGCAAATGGCGTCGATGCTCTGAATTATTGTAATGGCCTCACGAGACAAACACGATGGTCGTGCCGTGGAATACACATGCGCTGCGCTGTCAAGACAATACGGTCGTAATGTACCACCTTACATGACAAATATACGAACTATTAAGCTGTAGAACTTACAAATATAGATACACATAGATCACGCAAATGCATGGACTTCGCGTGTCCGAATTCGGTCTCCGAGTTGGCACTCCGACTAAGAGAATCGAGCGAGCAACCTTAATACATTTATTTATTAAATACACGTACATTACATTGAAAGACCCGAAACATCTCTTATTGAGTGTAATAAGCTGAACATATTAGACTCAATACGAATGTAACCTATAATTCTATAATTGCACGTCATTTTATTAATTAAACACATCCATAACTATGATGCGTGATTATACTTAAACAGCTGGGCTACAATATCTCGTCCTCAGATCTTCGGTCGGCTGCTAGAAGGCAAGTGAGCGTTCCCTCCGTGTTCCTGCCTCATTATGGTGTGAAGTTTGACAGCTCCGAATGCACGTTAGCCGTGGTGTTGCCAGGATGATCGGGTAAAACCCCGTGGCGACCACACGACTGACATTCCACGCGCGTCTGTTGTGGTAGCCGGTTGTCCGTGAATATTAAGAAAATGCCTTATTGCAGAATCGATTTTGCACGGAAAACGGGGAATTCAGATCATTAATTCGCCCGTGTGACGTCGCAGTAGGTAGAACAAAGTGACACGGTCGGTTTTCATACAGATTGAGGTGTTTAAGTTATCTGGTGTATATCCATATACAGATATGGATACAGGGCAGAACTCATGACCCTTTCTTTTTTTATGAAAATATTTTTATAAATTTCCATAAACTATAAAGACAATAATGCTGAGATATGCGTTTCGTGACAACATGCTTGAGTGACAATTTTTTCTCAATGTTTTTTTGTTTCAAATGAATGGTTCTTTCACAGGAATCGGTCGAGAAATGCAACTTGTCGAAGAGAACAGATTGGCCAAAAAAAATCCGTATATCCGGCTGTCCAGCTGGAAGAATTTTGGCCCAAGCTGAAACGGAGAACTTCGTTCGATTTCTCGCTCGTTTAATACACGGTGTGTATACTCGTAAAACAAGCAGGTAAAACTATTCCGCACTATTAATCCGATATGACCACACGCGCGGAAGGAAAGATAGAAGGAAGGAGAGGCAGGGGAAGACCACGACGCAGTTAGGAGAGGAAATAGCTGGTGTCGCGTCGTATCAGCAAATCAAAGGGCTGGCGTACGACAGAGAGAAATGGAAAATACTCCACCGACAAGAGGATAACTCTTAAAGTAATGATGATGACCATACGCTTGGTTACAATAAACTTACCGCAAGTACCGCGTATGTGTGCCTAGATTTTGTTTTTGACGGGGCGGAGGTGTATAAAGGTCTTAAGAGACACAAGCTGACATACTGCTTTAGCTGATATTTACTGTGCTACTAACTAGTCGCACACCTGCTGTACAAACACTGGCTTCATTGAGTTCCGTTTTCAAAAATGCAACATGAAAATACATCAGAGTGACAACGAACGCACGTGCATTTCCAGGAAAATTCAAACAAGGATTTCCCCAAACTCGTATCTCGCTTAGTACCCCAGGAAAATTGCGTTTTTTTTTTCAAACATTAATTTATAACAGCGTTTTTTTTGTTTGTTTAATTTTCAAATGTTATTCTAAGATGCCTTATACAAGAATCCACCAAGATTTCCATCGGGAAGTAAATATCTAAAAATAAATGACACATCCATTATGTTTTTTGTGTGATTTATTTATTATTCTTGAAGAGCTCCTGTAAATTAACCAAAACCAAAATTAAAATATCTATTACTATTTTTCCTCTTTTTCCGGAATTGGCTAAATGACGATTTTTTTGATTGACTAATATTTTGGTGGATTTTGTGTCTACGTAATTACTAAAATGATAATATGTCAGTTACATACAAAAAACCTGCTGTTATGAATTATTTCCAAATTTCCATTTTTTTCCATACTAATGAAAATAAAGTGCTTGGGCTATAGACGCATATGTTAACAAACAACATTGACATTTGCACATAAAGTTCAATTTCCCACACGTAACAGACAAGCGGTATAAACATTCGATTTTCGAACGCGGAACAATTCAAGGGGCGTTTTCAGGACGATTCAAATGGTGTTGCGAGCATGCGATAGCTGTAGACGTCAAAGTCAACTGACACTTTTGAATGGTTAAAAAAGGAAAAATGCCGTAAAGGCATGGCTATTTCATTCAACCGGATTCCTTTGACGGGCGGGCGGGGCGGTAGAACTGCTAGATGAAAATAGTGAAAAAATATTACGTGTGACAAGATATTCAGAGGCATGCGTTAGCTTAGCACAAGTTAGCTTTGTAATTATAACTGATCTGGGCTAAAATAAAGTTTCAATTTCCGTTAAATTTTAGGCTGCGAAGCAAGTATTCTTATGTTCGTGCACTGCTACTAGCTCACATTTGTGATTCATCCTTTCTTTATATTCCATGGTAATTCAAAGCTAACTAGGCCACAAATAATAGAAAGCTAAGTCCGTAGCGAATTTACTACTACTAAAATGCCCTTTTCTTGTTCAGTCAGTCTGTAGAGTTAAACATAACGGCAATCTAGGTATTCGACTAAAGGTACCAGTACCTTTAAACCGTCTTTAAACAAAGAACTAACTCCCAACTCAAACTCCCGAGCCCCACAGACTTCCAAGGCGTCATTTAAAAAATAAAAACGTTTTAAAATTCCACAAGTTCGCGGGGAATCCCGCTGAACTCCGGCTTAGTGGAGTTGGGAACTTTCAATCGGTGGGCATTAGGGATAAGGGAGCGGCTTACAGTCTGGAGGTTTATTCCAGGATATTCCAAAATAACTATGATTGACTGGTGAACTTGGCAAAGTAAAAAATAAAATTGTGCGTTCTTGCCTGGGTTGTGCTGTAGGTATAGAGCGCAAAAATAGTTTTAATAAAACATGCAAACTCAAAAATGTGTGCATCCTGGCGGATCTATTTCGGGTCGTGACATCTAGGGACGAACCACGGACAAACAAATATGAAACGGAGAGTGACACACAGTGACGTCAGGAAATGTAAATCCGTTTAGGCGCGAAAGTTTAAATTGTCAGTTTGTAACAGGATTTTTTGACTATAAATTATAGTATTGAACGTTTTTAATACATTCGTACCTATTCTACATGCGATTCTTTCAAATGAAAGCAAAAATGAAAATAATGCATCTTCCCTATTCAAAACTGCACGCGAGGCAGATTCTTTACTTTACACAAATAGTATTATTTTTCCACGTCTTATGCTCGAAATGTGTGTCATATTAGGCTCAGCACGCGGGGCTAAAGTAGTACATTTAGCCCCTAGGATAAATGTATATATTTTTATTTGACCCATCCATAACATAATGGAATTAATTTTAAACTTTAGGTGTTTTTTATTCCTTACTTCACAATTTTAAAAAACGCCTCTGACCGTCTATGGCCACGTTCAAGCGTTGTAAATGGACACATTTCCGTCCGCAGCTGAAAACGTGCCGTTCATTTAAATATGTTGCTATTGTACTCAAACCCATATTATAATACGGCTGTTTACCTAAATATTATCTTATTATTTATTTTAAAAAACACTGTTTCCATACATGATAATGGTCAAATACTCCAAATTGGTCGACGTGGATTCAGTAAAAAGTAGATAAGTATTTGTAATTCCCCGATGGTGGCAATTTGACGTTTAATCAGTTATAATAGAGTCCTGTGCAGATATCATTGCCGTGTATTTCATACAAATATGAATACTTTCGACTTTACAACGTTTTAGTGTCCATATATGTCACCTACTTCACCCGTAGCGGTAGCGTGCGTATTTCTGGTAATAAGCCTATTATAAATCAAAACAAACTATGCCTGTTTGCGCTTCGAATGTAGAATGCGGCCAAATCTACCCGACTACAAAAGGTTTATATTACTTTAAAGTTCTCGTCGCTTACGTCGTTTTGTGCGGGGCCGTAATTGCACGCGTTGCATCGCACTTTCCCAAATGTGTCACGCTTGTTCAGGGCTGGAATTCACATCGCTTACCACCATTCGCTTAAAGCAAACCAGAGGTGTAACTGCCTTAGTAATCGGACAAGCGTTAGGACAACTCAACTGTTATAAAAAAAAAATTTAGATCTACTTAACTACCCCGGTTTACGCACGTCTTCATCTCAGCCTGTATATACCCACTGCCACAATATATTCATCGAAATACGCATCTTCATACAACATCTTATTCGTTCTGCTCAACTGTTACATTGCGATAAAGTCATCCATCACATTCGCCATTCAAGAACTATTGATTGTTCCGTAATTATAATTACTCATTAAAATAGCCAGCCCTTTCAAAATCATAAAGAAAAACCCTAAGGCCCTAGGCCCTAAGGCCTAGTTAATATTGTGAGCGTCCATATTTCCATATTCGCTCGTTCCAAATCCTGGGATCAAGTTATAGTGGGAACGAGTGGCAGACTCAGCGTGGTTATTTGCGCTACAGAAATGTGCTGTCTTTTATTTATTTAGGGGAATACGAGTAGGATCCCAACATGATCATTACAGTCATGTCGGTTCGTGGAGCACTGTGCTTCTCTGCAGCTTGCGGCAGTTTGGATCCAAACTCGTCTTGATCAGGGCATTGGTCCAAAATCCACATTATACTCGTCCACGTAAGTACCTTTTACAAATATTCAACTGGCTTCCGCCCGCGACTTCGTCTGCGTGAACCCGGGATAAAAACTATCCTATATTTTAATCCAGGCTTTAAACTATCTTCGTGTAAAATTTCATCCAAATCGGTTAAGCCGATTAAGCGTGATTGAGCAACATACAAACATCTAAACATACAAACATCTTAACTTGGGTAAGTTTTAGTGTAGCAAGTAGTGGCGCGACATACCTAAATAGAAGACTCAGAAACAAATATTCAGCCTCATGACATAATTCTCTCTTGTTTTTTGTTTCGAACCCGGGACCTTAGAGCTTTGTAGGCATACACTTACTCACTAAACTGAACCGGTCGTCAATTTTACTCCATTATAACATTTAACAACTGTCATTATTTGAAGGTGAAAATAACAGTTCATAAGTATGTAGTACAGACTCTCGTTTGCATACATAGTTACGCGATTATCATGCCTATCCAAGATCTAACATACTTAGTATATTCTACTTATTTTAGTATCTAAGTACTTAATATGCTACTAACGCCCAGACCGGTGATTTTTCAACGTAAAACATAAATTCCTCTTACAACTTTGAGTGATCTTCGGAAGGTTTATACCTAATTTTACGGCGAAAGTTTTGGAGCGGGCGTGCCCAGATTGAGCTATTTTGTAGTGAGACCATTATTACTATAACGTGCACTGCAGATTTTAACCATGCCTCTTTGATGATGGCATGACTTTTTTAATATCAAATCAAATCAAATCAAATCAAATCAAAACATTTATTCGTGACAAACACAACATCGATTAAAAGAAATAATAATAAAAAATAAAACACATTTTTGCCACGAAATGGACCCAGCTCAGCATGTACTAGCTTTGCAGCCAGCGCTGGTCTTCCGCAGGGTCCATTTGGTGAGGACACGGAAAGTAACAAACAAAAATTAATAAAAGGAAAAATACCGTCTCAACTAAAATTAAAACTTAAAACTTATAAATAATTAAATTAAAAAATAAATAGTTGTAGTAGCAATGGTTTGTTGGCCTGCAAAAAGTTGCATCCCAACAAACCGCTACGTGCGTATGGGCCTTAATGGTAAAAGTGAACGCAGCCCATACGCGAACAGTACTACTAGCGCCAACAAACAGAAAACAGACTAAACACCATAGTAGAAATTATTATCTATATCTAAACTAATACAATACAAATATTCTTTATTGTTCACCAGACATAGTAAAAATGAAATAGAAAAATAGAGGTAAATTAAACATAAACAATGGTAGACAACAGGCGGTCTTATCGCTAAAAAGCGATCTCTTCCAGAAAACCTTTGGGTAGTGGAGACGATGCAAGAAAAGATAAGATTACCTTTTTTTAACGGACTATAAAAAAGAAGGGGTTGTCCATTCGTCGGTGTCTTTTATTTTTGTTGTAGATGAGCCTAACCCACGTGTATGGAAAATGAAAAATATAAAACACACATTTTGAAAAATTGAGGGTATGAGGGCAAAATTTCAGTCTAGTAATTGGGTAAGTGGGGTATCAAATGAACGAGCTTTAGATGTACGTTTTAAATTATTACGTAAGATTAACATTATTATAAATATTAAAGGAAATATGAAACGGTATCTCTGTACCGTGTTTTTTTCTTAATCATCAAACATAACTAAGTTTGTAATTTAATCCCATTTGTATGTATTTATTTGTTTTCAAATTCCTATTATATTATTCTGAGAGCACCTTCTTTCAAATGAAATTGAAATCCGTGCACGTGAAACAAAATATCGCCGAGAATCCAACATTACAGAATTATTTCTTCCTACCAGTTAGTATCAAAATGCACCGTCAATGGCGTTGTACTCATGACGGCAACTTCTGCTAGGCGTTGTTAAAGATTGTTCAAAATTAATAGGCAGGTAAAGAAGGGATATTTTCTATGAAAGTTTCTACGGAACACTCGGTGCGCGAGTCTGACTCGCACTTGACCGGTTTTTTGTTCCTTTCTAGGTACGGAACCCTAAAACGTAAGCTCGTTCGCTAACAACCAGTGCCCCAGTACGAACACCGACACCGGTAGTAACATAGCACTTATTACGGGCTCCTTCATAACTTGTGATTTGGTTGCGCTAACGACGGTTGTTCAATGTGTTTTGTGATATACGCCCCAGCGGCATTGATGCCAATATTTAGGACGTTTATTGGCTTTATGAGGTGGCTGAATAAAGGTCGTGTGAAGGACTGAGAATTCTGAGGTCTTTAAGCTATGGTTAATCATTGTTAATGATGTAAATAAATGTAAGAAGTTCTCTATTCATGTCCATGTTAAAACATGTTACAAATATCTTAATGATATTTTTTACAATTTGAGCACTCCTGTCAGTGCGAGGTGTCAAGTATGCATATAAAAACACATCTTCGCATGTTCACCGCTGCACTGGAGGACGTTTTCAAGACTCTAGACTGGAGAAGGCTAGGCATCAACATCAACGGTGAGTACATCACTCACCTTCGGTTTGCTGACGATATAGTAGTCTTGGCTGAGACCATGGAGGACTTAAGTACAATGCTCTATGACCTCAGTAAAGCTTCCAAGCGAGTTGGTCTAAGAATGAACATGGATAAGACGAAGATCATGTCAAATGCCCATGTCGTACCAACTCCCATTACAATCGGACACTTTACGCTCGAATTTGTAGACGATTATGTAGGACAGACTATCCAATTAGGTAGGTCCAACGTCAAGAAAGAGGTCAATCGTCGAATCCGACTCGGCTGGGCAGCGTTCGGGAAGCTACGGCACATCTTTTCGTCCAATATTCCGCAGTGTCTCAAGACGAGAGTCTTTGACCAGTGTGTGTTGCCAGTGATGATATATGGCACTGAAACGTGTTCGCTTACTATGGGCCTCATAAGAAGGCTCAAAGCCACCCAAAGGGCAATGGAGAGGGCCATGTTGGGAGTTTCTCTGCGTGATCGCATCAGAAATGAGGCTATCCGCAGCGAAACCAAGGTAACCGATATAGCCCTCCGAATCGCTAAACTTAAGTGGCAGTGGGCAGGGCACATAGCACGTAGAACCGATGGCCGTTGGGGTGGAAAGGTTCCCGAGTGGCGACCACGTACCGGAAGGTGCAGCGTGGGTAGGCCCCCCCACAAGGTGGACTGATGACCTGGTAAAGGTTGCGGGAGTCTGCTGGATGTGGGTGGCGCGAGACCGGTCACTTTGGCACTCTTTGGGGGAGGGCTATGTCCAGCAGTGGACGTCTTTCGGCTGATATGATGCTGATGCCTGGCATCCAATATATCAGTATGTATTAGTTTGTATATGAGTACGTTTCCATCTATGGCACAATAATTACTGGGTTATCCGAAAAGGTAGCCAATACGGAATAAGAATAATTTTTCACAGAAACAAAATACAACAGATAGTTCATTTGCATAAAACGGAAAGCGATACCGCCCAAACGAATCCTTCTGAAAGTTGTCGGGTCGATGGAAAACAACTGTCGCCTACGACAGACGACCTGATTGTCGTCGCATTCCAATAAGCGGTTTATTCAGTAATTTGCATCTCTGTACAGCTTAACACAACCTGAGCATTATGTCAGAAACAGTGACTGATGTCTTCAAATTACATTATCATCCAATTTCAAATCCTATTTTTCGTTATTACATTCGTAAAGCTGAATAGCTTGCCCAATATATTTTTAATCCCCGATGAAAATGAGCAAGTCGAAATGCGATTTTTTTAAATAGACAGACTTGTTTGTCTAGATGATTCAACACATTCACTGCCAGCTCGTAGCCGAATTCGTGATTTCCCCGTAAGTAGCGGAAAGCGCAACTACGGCGTAGGTGCCCGCTAGGCGGATTCCTGGCAGTGGAAGTTTTCACTCTATTTGTTGTGTGATGGGTTGATAGGGCAATTCTGTGCTACGATACACTACGAGTCCTACGCCATAGCTCGTAGCATAGTTACTCGTGTGTCAAAGCGAAAACTAGTCATAGCATGATTATTCTTAACACTTTCACTGCCAGGAAGCCGCCTAGCGGGCACCTACGCCGTAATCGCTTTCCGCTACATACGAGGAATACGACGGAATCGGCTACGAGCGTAGCGCGTAGCGATTTTTGGCAGTGAATGTGTTAAAATATCTTTTAGAAAATAAGCGGCGTTAATTTTACAAAATGTGCTATCTGTTCCCACTTAAGCTGGGCATTGAGCAGATCTATTTACATGTCAAAACAGCTAAACTCTGAGAGAGAACAGAGACAGGCCGCAGGGTTTCGTCCAAGATAAACTTACCTATACTCGTACAGGTACAGTCACCTGCAATATTATCTGACGGAGAAAGGCCACTTCCGCATTTGGTCGGTATAGTATCAGTAAGATGTCAGGTGCCAGTGTCAGTATCAGTCAATTCAGTACAGATTGTTTACTGCGCTACATTTGAATGAATTAATGAATATTTATTGCATAGTCACATCCAGTCACATCACATGTTAAATGATGGAATATTAAACCTGGGTATACATGTGACACATTTAAATGAGTGCTTCCCTGAACCAATGATTACTTAGGGCAAGCTATAGTAATAATTTTACCACGATTACAGTACATTGGATGGCATACCTTTGTCCGTCAAACACACTTTTTCTGCAATGCAAATTCAATATGTGGAGTTGCCCCAAAATATTAGGCCGGCCTAGACTCCTATGACCCTAGACTATCGTCCATGGTCATATTATGTCCAATCTTAGTAGGGCAAATTTATGGAAAACCACTTGTGCAAGCCTGCGCCGAGCAAACACAAATCTATTCAGCTTATTTACCAAGTAATCACAATAAAGTTGCCAATTACAATGATAACCCAGCATCGTTCCGAGGAATCGCATGGCTGAAACATTCTCAATCGGTTCCTGATTATACTTTATCAGTAAAATTTGAGGAGTGTTTTGAGGTGCATAAAAGCTTACATTGCTCGAAAAATCTCTTCAACTTGTTATTGCTATTTTAGATTTTTAAGTACAAATCATTTGATTGCCCTTATGCTGTTTACATGGGGTCGGCGCCGCATGTCTTTGTTAACCGACTTCAAAAAAAGGAGGAAGTTCTTAATTCGGTTGTATTTTTTTTTCATCGATACTTGTCTCTTCATAGAGATCGGTAGTAACCTTTATTTTCGTTTTCCTTAAACATATCCCAACTAACATTGTCGTGTCAGCTAAGGGTTTGATAATAACCTTAACCTTTATAAGTGAGTTATAATTATCTCAGTTGAAACTAACAGTGTTATAGAGGAGTTAAGAAAAAAAATAACTCCAAAAGTGTTACTAGAGCTTTATTGAACGCTGCTAAAAAGGTTTTAGAGTTATGAGAGTCTTACTCAAAGCAATTATACTTAAGATGTAAAAGCTTTAACCGGTTTGTAACGCTTAAACCTTTACAAGAGTGCTCGCTGACGCTCATGAACTCTTATTGCTTTTTAGTTGTTGCCGTGGAGTGTCTTATAAAGCTTAAGGTGTTAAATCTGCTATAAGGTGCAGGCAGAGACTTTATATTATAGTCGGTCAAGAGTGTTATAACACAAGATACTAGAAGTGTTGAACAACTCCTTTCTAAGTATTGAAACTTTTTCTAACGCTTAAGGTGTTAGGCAGATACACTTTAAAGACACTGTAAGAGTATGGTTCTTGACTACAGGTGTTGTAACGAAATAAGCGTTATAGATGACTTAACTGACGCCTGAAGCTTTATTGTAAGTTCGCCATTGTTTTGGTGAACCTACAAATTGATTAGGTTATTCAATATTTGACATCAAAATACTTCACTATTTATTTTACTCTTGCCGCTCTATGGATGCCACTTAATTTAACATGTCACTGACCAAGAAACAAGAATAGAAAATGATAAAAACTTTAGGTATGTATTTTATTCTGCACAAGTTTTATTAGGAATCTTTAATAAATCCTGGGCGCGTTAAAATTGAGATGGGAAACATGGTATACACTTACCGTAAAATCACAAGGGCAGATTGTTTTCACTTTCAAACAGTACGACTCCTGTCACATATATTAATACCTACTAACTATCTTCGCCATTTTGTCGGTAGACTATATTTGTCTCATAATTTTATAATAAAGAAAAGAATAAGATGCTCACTTGAAACTGGGTGTGCGCAAGAGTGTTATAACACACTCAGCTAACACCTTAAGCGTTACTACGGTGTTTGTAGAGCGTTAATCAACACCATGGGTGTCAGATAACACTGCTTTACAGACGTGGGCCTCTTTCGTGGTTATAAGGGTGCTCTAACACCTTTTTTACAGGCATTCTTAACACCTTCACACTTGGCTGGAACCGATATAAGAATGATATAAAGGTTATTTTGACGCTACTGTGCTAGTTGGGATATACATGTATTTCTTAATATATCATGCACCGCCTATTGTGGCGGAACCCTTTCGTCGATTGGTACGGAACCCTAAAACTGCCTGACTGTTTGTCTTTGACGTCACTAGTCAGCATTTCCCTACATTTTCGAGCGTTTCTAACGTTGAATAAAAAGTAGCTGTTTGACTGGCATCCAAATACCGTATGATCAATATCAATTTGTTTAAAACTCCTAAAAACTCCACATTTAATTTCTAAAAGCAAAAAGTCAATCAATAACGTACATGTTGCGCCATCGATCAGCAGTGGAACTAACTTGTCAGATTGGAGCGCGATCAGTCAATCCGGCCATTACGCGGGACTATCCGTCAATGTGGGCCGCGTTTCCACGGGCACACGGCACGGCAGAATTGCCATCGACTTTCTACCCACTTACCAATTCAACATTGAAATGTTTTTCTGCAAGGGCTCAACTGGTGACAGGCCGCAGTGTCTTCGGTGCCCTAGAATCTAGATATACTCTTATACCTATACCTACACGTCTGTCCTCTGCAATATTATCTGACAAAATCACACACACACACACGCACACACACATAACATGTCCACAGTTACTATAGTAAATAAATAAGAATACAGAATAAATATAAGACTATTTAAAGATCCGTAAATTAATGTAACTAATGCATGTTATTTAAGTCTACTTCGGGTGATATCGAATATTTGTTGCTACTGTGGAAGAGCGGGATTTCCTGTTACAGCTGTATATTCACTTACTAGGAAATTCCGGCCCTGTTAAAAATATTATTTCATAATTTACCTGAATAAAGATTTTAGTTTTTTTTTTTTTAATAAGGCTATTTCGGTGCTGCCCCGTTCGGTTATAAGCAAGCCGGCAGCAGTCAGTATGCTGTCAGTCAATTACTTAATTGACCCCCACAGCATGTAGTCTGTACTTCCTTCCTTCTTATCTGTACTTACAGATTGTGTACTGCGTTATCTGATGAGTATTTCCTGATTGTCGCGGAATCTGCGGAAACGGGGAGGCACAAATGCAGCACCTCCAGCATGCGTGTACAAGCACTATAACAATGTACATAAAGTGCAACGATAGTCACTCAGCTGTGTTGTCGATGGTACCGCGCAAATTTATTCGTAATATTATACTTACATTACAGTGACATTAGTAAGCCCTACCTAACATAGCATAACAAATCCATCCCTTCAATGAAAAATATACCAGATAGCGCTTAACAATCGGGAATGAGCGGTCGGACTATAATACGCAATAAACACAGCCACTAAACTGTAATAAAGGCATAAACACATCATACAACATCTGCATAAAAACAAACGAACAAACAACATGTGTTGATTGATGATGTAACGACATCATTCATCAATCAATTTACCAAACACGGTGTCCATGAAACGGGAAAATTCATAATTCGAACAATGGGCATGCGCTCGCTCCGAGATGAAGATAGATCGGGTCCGGGAGAGACGCGTGGTCACCGTGTCTGCGTGAGGGCTAAGGCTGAATACAGAGAATCGTTTTCGCTTGTGCAGCCTTACACCGATTCTGTTAGACCCTTGTTTTAGCGGCAACCTTATTCTTATTAAACAAACCTAACCCAACACAATTACCTTTTACCTATACCAAAAACTTAACGATTTCTGAAAAAAATAGTTCGATGAAATGAAAATTCGGCGATACAATGCGTTCGATGAAATGTTTGTCGGTAAAATAAAATACTCCCATTCTGCTACGCGCTACGCTCGTAGCTGATCCCTTTTGTTTTCCTCGAATGTAGTGGAAAGCGACTAAGCCGTAGGCCCCCGCTAGTCGGGTTCCCGGCACTGAATGTGCGCTAAATATGCCTCTAAAGGCTACGGGCAATCGCTACACATGGAGATTAACACGTTCACTGCCAGAAAGAGTGATGAGCATGTTCGTAGGCGCTTTCCTATACTTAACGGGAAAGCCACGGCATCTGCTACGATCGTAGCACTACGAATTCATTGGCAGTGAACGTGTTAACACATTCACTTTCACGCTCGTAGCAGATCCCTTGGTTTTCCACGTTTGTGTTAAGCTGCTACGGACTACGGCGCACATTCAGCAGAAAAAGTAGCTACGCGGGTCATGTGCTCAAAATTACCTACACACAACTCTAATGTCAAGAGGATAAGGACTGTCTAGATCTTTTGAGCATGTTGTTTTGTGTAGCTACTTCTGCTGCTGACTGTACGTAGCTTAGTATTTTCAACCGATGAAAAAAACGGAGGAGGTTCTCAAGTCAACGCGTATTTTTTTTTATGTATGACCACGCTTAACTTTTTACAGAGTAGTCCGATTTTGATAATTCTTTTTTTAATAGAAAGGGTATACCTAGAAATTGGTCCCACATAAATTTTAAATATAAATTTCAACCCCTAAGGGTAGGAAAACAGGGGATGATTTATTGTTCACTGACCACATATTATGCAGAGAGTAATCAAAAATATTGTATGTAACTAGTAAGGTAACGGCGCCTATTACCGTGGTACGTGAGGTAGTTTTCAAATTATTATAAAAAATTAAGGGTATGAAAGCTCCTTAACGTCCTAGATTTTTTTTTATTGAAGAGTGTTTATTGAACTTTCAGAGTCGTAACTTTTTGAACCAATTTTAATTTATAATATTTGATAAAATAATTATTGAGACCACGGAAGGAGAATCTTCTATTACCGTGGTAATGAATGGTATGTGATTCTATTACCGCGAATTAAGCGTTTATTACCGAGGGTATAAAAAGCAGCAATTTTCTACCATCGGTAATAGTAACCTGTTACACAATTCGGCACCCAATATCGAGGGTTAAAATAATATTCGTGACTGATTCCGTACTATATAAAAATAAATAAAAAATGGAACATAAATCAAAAAAATTACGTCCACTGGTTATAAGAATAACTACTAGGTACTTGCATATATAGCAGGTAAGCCTACCTTTTATTAAATCACTGTTACGTTACATGAAGTATGGATTCGGTATTTTGTATTCAAAAACTAAATAAATTACGAACTCGAAAATACAGGGTATTATAAAAAACCTAGTAAGTACAACACTGAGCATTCTAATAGGCTAAACGTTTCCAGGTGCCAAATGTTTTAAGACTTTATTTAATTTACAAATTATGCTCGGTTATTTCCGTCCACCGCACATCTTTCAATTTTATCAAATGATACTGTACGAACGGAACCCTAGATGTGATTTATTTTAAGAGAAGACTAAAATGTCACTCGGTAATAGATACTTCTTTGTAACCTATTACCGACCCAAACAAATAAAGAATGGGTCGGTAAAAGATTCCCATAGTTACTATTACCGAGTGTTATGTGTTCTTACCATCGGCAATAGACTTAATTTGGAATTTTGTAAAATCTAATTCTATCCATAAAAACTTTAGGATACAATTGTATTTTCATTACAAATCAAACATACAATGCCGACTTAACTATTACCGTGGTATGCCGCGGTATTAGTTTACCCTACTAAAAATGGCGTCTATCACCGCTGTATTTTACATTTCATTTTAAATCTATTTCCAGGCCAAAAAATATATAATGAGTACCCACAAGTCGTGCCGAAAACTATAAATAACCATTTAAAATCCATAGAATTAGTTTAATTGTCATACATATTACGTGAAATAGTAAATAAGATTCGGGTATACTTACCAGTGACGCCACGCGTTTGTATGACACAACCTCTTCCTACGCCGCCGTCGCGGAAACTGACGAATTGCGAGTTTGTTATTTAATTCAGACACATTTGCGTAAACAGGACCGTTAGTCAACTAAATTAGGCTTCATTTGTGCAAAGAATGTTTTATTGTAAATCGAACGGTTTACCTTTAAAATGCGTATTTTGAAATGCCGCGGTAATGGTAGCCGAAATTGATACCCCCGGTAATAGGCGCCATTACCTTAATTAACTAAAGTAAGCCACAGAAAATTTAAAAATAAAAACTTTTTAACAAAAAAATTAAACCGCCGAAAAAAAACTAAAAAGCAAAAAATAATAAACTTTTTTTATTTAGTTTAATAACTAAGTTCTTAAATTAATCTAAGTATACCTAAGTAATTTTGAGTCGGGGCCTACTCAAAATGACAGGTACACTTAGATTAATTTAACAACTTAGTTATTAAGGTTAACAAAAAGTGTATATTATTTTTTGCTTTTCAGTTTTTTTTTCGGCGGTTTAATTTTTTTGTTAAGATGTTTATATGTTTTCCGTACAATAAGAAATAAATAAGAGTTAATATTGCTTCTCTGCAAATCTTTGCAATCTCTTTTCTGGGTTATAATCAAAAAAATGTACCTAGTTAAGGGCCTTAATGTAATCTACGCTTTAACTTTTCACATGTAAGTAACGACAATTACCCAATACATTTTACATGGTTAATTTGTCGTTACTCACAATGAGAAAAGTTAAAGCGTAGATTGGATTTAGGCCCTTAACTAAGTACATTTTTTTTATTATAAGTGTTCTATGTTTGTGGTCCCATATTTTCGTGTAGTACACAATTAAATAGCTATCTAATTATGATTGTATAATTTACTTTAACTTGAAAATGAAATGAAATTAATATTATTTATTCGTACTTGTAAATATTACGTAGTAATATAGGATACTTAAAGCCTAATTTCAGTCAATTTTTGCTATTATTATTACTGTATTATTTTGTACATGGCTGTTTGTTTTCTAAAAAAATACAACAAAATATACAAGAAACTCGACTACTATGAATCCAACAAAATAATTAAACAACCGACCTCGCTGCTGCTAGGCAAATTCCTGAGTATGACCCTTGCTAGTATGGATCTCCGTACTCCGACGTGCAAACAACAGATACATTAAGCAATAGAAATAGAAATGATTATTACAAGGTTGTACATATTTTTAACATAGTATCAGTATTCAGCCAAAGCAGCATGCAAATGTTTACGAAAACAATTAATTACATAGGTACATTTTGAGTCTACTGATAAAATTGACATAATATTAATTTGTCATCATTTTGCTCCCATATATTCGCAAGTTACGGAAAGTTTGTAAAAATATGTGAGAGTTCTCAGAAATTTCAGCAAACTTTAAGTAACTTTCCAATCTAGGAAATCATTGGGATAGCTTCTTTAGTTTAAGGCGATCATAACTCAGCCGTGTTATAGTTAGTGTGCGGACGCCCTTATATCCGCTTAGATCTGGTGATCGATGCGCCCGCCTTGTTATTGAGCGAAGCGTTTGTTTTGTAACCCGACCGCTACTTTATAAGCACACGATATACACACGTATAATATATGATCATGTTGTACTGTATACGTCGCCTCACACTGATACAATATTAAGCAAAGACAAAACTAACTTTATCAATCACAGTATTCACACAATTAGTAGTATAGAGTTATTTTGGGAACAGTGGGTCACCCTTTGTTCAGATGCATGTAACTCAGAAACTATACAAGCTATTGATGTCGAACTCTAACAAAACAAAGATTAGATATTTAGCTACATTTTGTTCTAAGTCGTTTAAACATACGTGATAAATTTCGAATTATATGATTTTTTGACAAAAGTGAATGTGGACCCACTGTGTGTCCTTAGGGGAGTAATGCTGTGATTTTTTATAAATATTGTCAAACCAATACTTTAAGATTTCGATTTTAATAAAGTGTAGCTTTATTAGTTTTTAAATATAATTCAGTACCTAATACTAAATAATAAATAAATAAATAAATATAAGGGGACAATCTTACACAAATCGACCTAGTCCCATAGTAAGCTCAGTAAGGCTTGTGTTATGGGTACTAGACGACAATATATATAATAGATATAAATACTTGAATACATAGAAAATATCCATGACTCATAAACAAATATTCGTGCTCATCACACAAATTTTTGCCCTTACCGGGATTCGAACCCAGGACCTCTTGCTTCGTAGGCAGGGTCACTACCAAATAGGCTACAGCGGTCGTCAAAACGAGACGAGAGGAGGAGGAGGAGGTCGGAGTAATCTCAGATAAACTATTAGATCCTATTAACTTAACTATTACTATTAAATTTGATAAGAATTATAGCCAAGATCTGTGTTCAACCCAATGTACCTACTTTAAAATAAAACCGCTCCTTTCATTTTAATTTCATGGTGCAATAAGAAAAACAATGTATGACGGCGACTGTTGGCCGAAAGTCAATCAAGCCGACAGTCCACTTTAACCCTGAAACGCACTGGTACGGCCTGCGGTGACGGTCAATAGAAAACTTGACATTAGCTGTCAAATTTACTATTGATCGACACCGCAGTCCGCGGCGGTGTGATTCAGATCTTAAACGTTATCTAAGGAGGCTGGTTGTAGCCATCATATTAAACCGAAAGTTACGTGTGATAATGATAAAGTCAGATGTATTGAAGTTTAACCATTTTCTGTTCGATGACATTGACAACGGTCAATGCCATATTTAATAAACTGGTCCGTTTTCCCACAGTCAGTACCCGGAGCACCTGTAAAAAATAAAGTGAAAACTTGAATAAAACTATCACATAATACATTATGGTGACAAAAAGTCGCATGTTGAGCAAATGTATTCAAGGGGCCCATTTTGGATTCAGCGTCGCGCATCTGTCATAGACAGTGGCCCCCTGGGGAGCAAAAACTGAATATTACAGATATGAGCATTACGCAGTGCTACTACGCTCTAGACTATGGTTTCGAGAAGTGAGTGAGATTACGTAAGGTCATTGCGCACTTAGCAATTTGTCACAACAACATGCTATAGCTATTATAAAAAGTACGTATTGCTCTCTCATTCCATGTATAGCAAGTTGCGACAAATTGCTAGGTGTGTAATGGACTATAGCCTAAATATATACTACAATTGTTTCAAAACCGTTGTGCATACGTACAGCATGCTTAAACTGCATTTTTTTTTATTAAAATAATCCAAAAAGTGGTTTTAACAGATTTTTTTAACTTGGTTGCTATGGCCACGAATTTATACTTACCTTAAAACACATGAAAAAAACCACTAGAGTAAATTGAAAAACTGGTTATCGCTAGTAGGTGTTTTATATGGAAATTAGTTACGCCTTTGGGTGACTAGATTCGGTAACCAGATCCGGAAACTTTCCACAGCATTATAATTTTTTTTTTTTTATTTAGAAATAAATTACTAACCAAAAAATAAGTTCAATTTTATAATTTTACAATGTCGTTTTCGAGTGCAACGCAACTCATAGTAGGGTGTCCACATCGCCCCAAGCGTCTAATACATAATGGATAACGGGCAGGCTAGTTTCAATAAAAGGATTTTTTGTATGCCCTCCTACATTCCTGGATATTGTAACATCGTTTTCTTCTCCATATTTATTCACTTTTTACACGAGTCACGTTTTAGCGCCATTCATAAATGATTTATAGAGTATTTTGGAAGTCTATGTTGCCTTCAAAGGCGATTTCAAGTATCAAGTGCGTTTCGTGCATTGCGTCCGAATGGTGTGAGCATTAACAAGGTGTAAATTATGATATACATTTCGTATGTTTTTATGTAATGTATGCGGACGCTTAGCCAAAGTATTAAACACCCCACTTATTTAATTTAAATACAATTAAAATTTAATAAGTGTTGGAACTTGCCTAAATCATTAATACATATCAAATAGCTATTTGCGTGTGAAAACTGGATCAAAAAAGTCGGTATTTTGTTTTCCATGGAATTTCCATGAACGTCAATAAATAAATATGAATCATTTTTGCGATAGATAAACAACTTCCTATAATGAAATGTATATTTATATAATCAAAAAATTGTACCCAGTTAAGGGCCTTAATCTAATCTACGCTTTAACTTTTCACATTTTCATGTAGGCCATTTTATGATTTAGTTCGCTAGAAAATGTTTTTTTAAGCGACACGTGTTTTTTTATTTCTCCCTTAATTGTAATTTTCATTCAAAAATATTATTATAACCCCATAAATGCACCTTTTAAAGTTTGTCTTTTGTATGAAAAACGCATAGGCCGCCGAGGCCTTTATATTTAATGCGTTTCAGTTACACGCCATTTATCCGCCGCTGCACCCGCTCTAGAAGAATCTATCTATCAAACTACATGTGATAATTGTTTAGTACTGGACGAACTCAACGGGCAACAGGGTTCGTTTAACATAAAAACAACAGAACGTGATTTATTTAGGTATAATCATATTCTTAAGGACTTACAGGTACGTTGCAGGCTTGCAAATCAATAAAATAATATAGCTGGGCCTTTCAAAATCCGGTCGTGTTTCACGCAAATTACAAATAAAACCTACCAAGTTTACTGTATCAAAAAGGAACTTTTGTTTATTACCTACATCTTATTTTCGTAGAATCATTTGTTTATTTATTCATCGAAATGCTATTTAATATCAGAAGTATTAAAATAAATAATTTAGACCTTTACGTAAAACGAATTTCAAAAGGCATTCGAGTTCATTCTTCCTGAAAAATAAATGTCACTAGACAAACGGCTGTCCACAGAGAGTGTTTAAAGGTACAAACAATTTTTTTGCATTTTTAGGTACTTTAAAAACGGCTTGTTTCTGTCTACTTAATATAATAATTATAATATAAGCGTATAAATTCATACTTGTATTCCAAAAAGGGGGTAGGCAGGTTACAATGTACTTATTTTAATTTTCAAGAATTACTTCTTGTAATCTGTTTTTTCAAGTTGATGTAAATGTCATGTTGTAATGTAATCAGGGATTTGAACCGGTTTTTTGCAAACACCTCGATATAATCACATATCTCTAACTATTTTCTGCTTCATACGTAGGACTCAGTTGTGTTTTGAAGTACCAACTGCGTATTATTAGATTGCCCAATTATAAATGAAGTAATTTACAAAGAACGAATAAATAAAGGTTTCGTTCCCATACAAAAAATACCGGTTTCCGATCCCTGAGTGTAACTGATACTTAAACCCTTTCATAGTCTTCTGACACCCATGGGAAAAAACAAGATGACCACACCACACGGGTACCCGACAACAAGTGGGGGTTAACTTTTTATTATTAATTAATTGAATTAGTTTTTGGTGGAATCAAGATTAAGCTAGTTTGACGTGAGCATTTTATCCTTTTCTTTATAAGTTCTTACTGAAAAGTGTAAGATCAAAAAGTAAAAAGATTTGACAAGAAAATACCTACACTTTATTCATGTATCTAATCTTAATTCTTCCAATGTGAACTTAATGCTATACGGCATTCTGTACCAGTCAAGCTTAAGACAAACCAGAAAAGATTGTGGTCATTCATAAACTTTGTAAAAAGCAAAAGAGTCTAACAAAACTTTTTCATTTTCACTACGAGTCTAAATCAATATGCATTGAAGCCGTGGAAAATATAACAATATTCAGCTCACACCTGTATCCGCATTGTCTCCGCATTAAAATACTCTCGGTATTCCGCGGGCGGCAGTGATTTGCCGATGAGTGGGCCGGAATGCAAAGACGCGATGTCTTCAGTAACGCCGCAGCTGTATTCTGAACTAGATTTAAAAATACGAAAACGAATAAACTAAAAACTAGACTATAAAATAAGAAAACTGGAATACTAAACCAGATTAAAATATTGGAAAAGTAGAATCCTAAAAACTAGAATAAAACTAAATGAGGAGATGAAGACAGGAAGCAGTCGCGACTGGATGCATAGCTGCCTTGGTTCAGTAGGTAAGAGGGGGCTAGTAAAAATATAAAGCATGATCACAGATTAATGTAAATGTATCTTAAGGGCAAGTGCACTTATGGTTGAAGAAGCCAAAATAAAAATCATACCTAGAATTTTAAACCTTTTATCATCCTCCTAGCGTTGCTCCCGATTGTGGCTAAAGGGTCGGAAGGTCAGATGGCATTCGCTTCTGAAAAACTAGTGCCTATGCCAAATCATGGAAATAGGTGTCAAAGCGGACCCCCTTTGACACCTATTCCCATGATTTGGCATAGGCACTAGTTTTTCAGAAGCGAATGCCATCTGACCTTCCGACCCAGAGGAAAAAAGATCTTATTGGGATTAGACCGGTATACCCTCGATGTTTTCCTTCACCGAAATGCTAACGGTAAATATTCCGTACATGAGTTCCGAAAGACTCATTGGTACGAGCCTGGAATTTTGAACCTTTCGTTTTGTTTTATTTATTGCAGTCATGCTGCCAACGAAATATTTAAAAAAATATATATATATAATTTTCGTTCGCAGCGTTACTGCTTATTACAAAATTAGTTCTGTGATATATGTATATATTGTTTAAAGGTAACAACTTTTGTAATTAACCCTTTTTATGCAAATAAATGATTATGATTAAGCAAAGTTACCGAAGCGACGAAAATAATAAGGGCGTTATTATTTTTTTATTTATTTAAATATTCTTAAGGCACAAAGCATTTTTCTTTAACAAAAGTGACGTGTCCGACTTCAGAATACATCCGCCGCTCAGGAAAGGGGGTCGCGTCGCTCTAATGAGATTCTTTGGCTCGCGGTTTGCATTTCAGATCGTCGCGCCTGCCGCCCGTAGCCGGCACTGCGGTGCTAATGAGGTTTCGGAATAACCCTTTTACCACTATTATCTCAGTAACTAATTTACGAATTTAGTAATCTAGTTTTGTAAGTCTAACTAGTAGTTGATTTGGCACTATCAAGTACACATCTACCACGTTATCCACGTTAATCACCTGACCCTGATCACCCAGGGCAATTAGCGGCAATTATTTTATATTCGACTAGGAAAAAATAATAATGTTCGGTTATGGCGCTTCGCCGGAAGCTACCGCGTCACGCTCGCTTCGCTCGCTCGTCTAAGGTTTTGTTTTGGTACATATTTTTGAGAGGATTAAATCGAACATATATTTGCATCTAAAACTTTGGTTTTGGCGGGGTTATTTCTTTTTCTTCTGAAAGTCGCGAGAATACCTCCTCCTTGATATGATCCTGAAACGTCGAGGTAAAAAAGTGTCCGCCATTAAGACCCGCTTTTAAATAACTACCTACAGAATACCTAAAAAACAAGTACATCTCATTCGAAATGTAATAACGAATATTCAAGTAAACACATTTTCCTAAACCATCTATCACCCACTTTTTGATTCCACTTTCACATTCGTATGTCACTCGTAACAAAAAATTACTTTTCTAAAGCGTCCATCAAAATGATTTCCGTAACAGCAGTAATCGGTTGTCCTTTCAAAAAACCCGTGCGATTTTGTCCCGGTCTGTCCGGAGTAGACCCACATCATGGACACAATACAAGCGCCGTGTTAACAATGACACGCCATTTTGAAAATGCGGGAAATATTGTGACAAGTCAAATAAAATGTTTTTTTTTTTTCAATTTATTACGATTTATGAATCACAATAAGTTAAGATTGCGATTAAGTATGTTTCAAGTTAGAAGTATTCACTAATAAGAACTGTACCTAACAGTTATACTCAACTGGTAGGTACGGTTCAAATGACTAAGTCGGCAATGACTTTAATAAAAATCTGTCTTAGACATACCTACTCTTGTTAATCTGTATACGTTCAGGCTAGCCAAGTGCGTTTTTTGCCTCTTTTCTTCTTAAGTTGCCATCAACCAACTAAGTTGCCTCAGCCAATGACGGTCGTGGTATAAAAAGCACACGAAATAAAAACAATATATACAAAGAAAAACTACTGGCAAACATGCAAACATAAGAGAAGATAGCCCAGTGCGTATCGAAGACTGGACCAATACAAACGCAACATTGACGCAATACCAAGATCACCAAGAATTTTTCATCAGTAAACACCACAGTGCCAAACTGTTGGTAAACAAATGCCGATCGCAGCACGCCACTCCAAATTCTTATTTCGAACCAACCATACGCCATTAGCAAAAGAAAATTATTATAGCTCATTTTATAGAAAGCCGATTGTCCTCTAGTATAAACACGTTAAATAGACAATTTAAATAAACACCTTAAATAAACAATTTAAATAATACGAGTCAACAAAATGGCGCGATCCTCGTTCAGATATTGGAAATTCTTTGTTCATGCTATTTGCATTATAATAACTACGCATTGCATCAACGAGAGATTGGACTACACAAAAATCATAAAGTTCGAAAGGCACTTAGCCGATATGAAGCATATTCTTATTTGGACAGATTTACCAGGAGTCAGGCAGGAAGGCCAAACACATTTCATTAAAAAGAAGTGTAGCAAAATCAATTGTTATTTTACTAGAAACAGAACTCTGTTCGGTGATGTTAGGTATTTTGATGCTATTGTTTTTAATGTTGGTGATTTAGGAAATAATGCAGAAGATGTACCAAGTGTTAGAGGCATGAATCAAGTGTATGTTTTTGCTGCCAACGACTCCGCTGATAAGTATCCAGTGTGTCAACGTGTCTATGATGGATTTTTCAATTGGACGTGGACGTACAGGTATGTGAAAAAAGAATTCGTTGTTTTAACCCATTCAGTGCTAAACACGACACGACACACATACGTTAGAGCACTGCGAGCTCTAATCGCTATGAGCATTAACATATTCACTACCAAGAATCGCTACGTGCTACGCTTTTCTAAGTAGCGGAAAGGGCCTACGGCGTAGGCGCCCGCTAGCGGAGTTTCTAGCAGTAAGTGTTAAGCTGCTACGCATGACGGCGTCGCGCTACGTCGCGGCGTGGCGATGGACAAAGGGATTGAACAAGACATATACCCTATACCATATAAGATTAGACAAATCCTGCGTTAATCGGCCAAATTATTGCTAACAGTATTTTTCTGTATACCGCCGTCATCTTGATTGAGACGATTCTAACGAGCACTAACTCAACGGGAATACGTCTGTTGAGTACTGAATTCCCATGGCCTACTTCTGCCTCCACCATCAGTGGTGAATCGTCAACTCGATGATGGTATAAAATTATAACATTAAATTGTATACATATACACGGTGTTTTTTTAACCGTCTTAGAGATTACAAAGAACTTAAAAAAAGGTTTTTTAAGTTTTTATTTTTTTTAAGATTTTTTTTTAATGCATAAAATATAGTTTTTTTTTTGGATTAATATTCATTTTAATCATCCAGCTGAGTGGCCGCAGTGTCCGCTAGCCGCCATCTTATGTAGATAGGTACGAACTCGAACCGGGTGAATGAACTTCGCTCCGTGCGCCATAGAGAATTTTTCAAACTTAATTACCTTTTATTACTAAAATCTTAACTAGAAAAAAATTTTTTTATCACGAATGATTAGTACCTTTTGGATACTTTCATTGGGCTTCGGCTCTAAGACGGTTAAAAAAACACGTTGTATACCAAATACCAAAAATTGCAGCTCAATCGGTTGAGGTTAACTAGTTCAAAATTGAGCTCCAAAATTTTTCCTATACTAATAAATAAACAAACGAACAGGTCAACTCAAATTAAAATCAGCCATGTGCGTGTACAGTCTAGGGTTCTGTAGTTGCCTGAGTTATACTAACTGAATGGTGCGGTTGCGTCGGTCACTTTTTTATTTTGATTTTTTTTTCAGACACGATTCCACAGTACCCTACAAATTCATCTCCATCTTCAACAACCGTTCAGAAGAGCTGGGCTCTCATTTCCACTGGCCACCACACAGGGACCCAATCAATCCCAAGATCAAATCTGCTCTAGCCACGAAGTACAAAGCAGCACTCACCATCTTAGACCAATGCAAATCTCATAGCAACCGAGGGGCGTTCATAGCTCGTCTACGCAAAGAAATGGATAAATACAACCTAACTTTAGATGTTTTTGGTAATTGCGGGACGAAACAGTGTAAGAGAAGGTCGTTCGGAGCTTGCAATTGGAGATTGAAGAATCAGTACTTCTTCTTTTTGGCTTTGGAGGATTCCATAGATCATGACTTTGTTACTGATGTTGTATTGAGGGGTTATAAGAATAATGCGGTACCGGTTGTCTATGGTGGGGCTATGTATAACCAGTGAGTCACGCGTTTATTTTATTTTTTTGACGCCCGTTTAGCCTAGTTGGTAGTGACCCTGCCTACGAAGCAAGAGGTCCCGGGTTCGAATCCCGGTAAGGGTATTTATTTGTGTGATGAGCACGAATATTGGTTCCTAAGTCATGGTTGTTTTCTATGTACTTAGTGTGTAATTATTTATCTATTTATGTTTATCGTCGTCTAGTACCCATAGTACAAGCTTTGCTTAGTTTGGGGCTAGGTCGATTTGTGTATGATTGTCCCCTTATATTTATTTATTATTATGATTCAAACTGAAACTACAGGTTGATTACCGCTTTCTCTAGAAACTCACACAACGAATCCTCATATCAATAACGGGCCGGCAACGCACTTGTGATACAAATTGAAACGGGAGCTTGACTACTGCGTTCTCTAGATCAACACGATGAATCCTTAAATGAACAAAGGGCCGGCAACACACTTTTTATTCTTCTAGAGTCACAATCATCAATAGGCTATGGTGTCTGTTTACCATCAGACAAACAGTATGCATGTTTGCCATCGGCGTAGTATTAAAAGATTAACAGAATGAATTAAGAAGTTTTTTTTTAATTATATGCAACGACGCTGGCAAACAAGCGTACGGCCCGCCTGATGGTAAGCGGACAACGTAGCCTATAGACGCATGCATCTCCAAAGGAGTAACATGGGCGTTGCCGACCCTAGATGCCGTGTTGACAGCTGAAGCAACAAGTCCCCTCGCTCTCAACACAACGCATCCTCGGGAGCTCTGGCGACCTTGCTCACCTCCAGGAACACAACACTACTACAGAGCAGGTAGTATTGTTATTATGACTGTGGTCTTCTGCAAGGCGGAGGTACTTCCCCAGTTAGGCTGTTCCACATTCGAGCGGGATGACATTTCGGCCTGCCCTACCTCACCAACCTACCTACTACTACTACCTATTCTGCGTAGGCAGACGTAATTTTATAAAATTTAATTTCATTTACAATTAAATTAAAGTTTGATGTTTTCTAAAGTATAAACAAGATTATTCCTTTTGGGAATAAAGGCGTGAATGTATACAAGATTATAATTTAACTAAATTATATTGAAACTAAGTTAAATCTGGTAAACGCCCTCGAGGCATATACCGAGGATGCTGGCGGCATTTCCTTGCTGAATTGCAATGCTGTGCGTTGCACGAGAAAGCCGCCAGCTCTTCGGTCACCAGTTAGGCCAGGCGCGCATTACGATTGTTTGTCGTGCGATAATCGCGTCGCAGAAATGCAACGTATGAGTTTATATGTCAGTGCGCGCATTTACGAGTTGGAACATCAACGAGACGTTTTGCGATTTCCGCAAATAACTACAATTTACACTTTTTACAGATATTTGCCACCAAACTCGTACATAGAGGCACTGAAACTCGGCATACCAGAAACAGCCAGAACAATGTACGAAAGTATCAAACACAAAGAGAAATACTACGACTTCTTCAAATGGCGCAACCATTACCAAATCAGGGCTTCGACGCCTCTCGACGCATGCGTCTTGTGCAAAAAGTTGTCTGAAACCCCACAAATGATGGGGAGAACTAGTTACGACCAGTTTCGGCGATGGTGGATGCCTAGTTTCGCCGAGCGGTGCTGGATAGCGTCTACGAATAGACAGTTTGTTAGACCACAGTTTGAGGATAGTTTGAGTGGCATAAAGACCCAGTAAATAGACAGTGGTAACATATTCATGAAGTAGCTACGATGGAGCCGATTTAAAATAGTATTTTTCATCATTACGTTCGAAATCATAAGCTATTTCAACCTGCCAGTTTTCATCCTATTCTGACGAATAGTTAACGACATTTAGTTCTAATAAAAAGCAATAAAACCTATACTATAATGAAGTACCTATTATTTATGTGATCTGATTTATAAGATGAAACAATAATAAGTAGTACTATAACACGGTAATAATGTTAGATTTGATTTTGATTCGTTCCACCTGAACGAATTGCACTAAAATAAAACATATGCTCTACGTCAGGCTACCTATAATAACCTATTGCATATAACATTAGGAAAATCGTGCGTTATCCATCATGCAATTACAAGGAAAACCATTTTGAATACAAAAAAAATGTATGTTTGAAATGCACTTAGTGAACTAAATTAGTTATTTACGATACAAGTGCCGAAAACAGGAAATTCGCAACGAGTGGTGATAAATTAAAACACGACCGAAGGGAGTGTTTTAAATCGACACGAGTTGCGAATTACCTATTCGCACGTGTATCGTACAACGTTTTACTGTACATATGGCTCTTTAAAGTTTCGACATATGCACGAAAAGTGCTCTTTTCCGCACTAGTGCGGGAAAGTAGCACCATATGTACTGTAAAAGTATAACTAATACGATGTTTGCCTTTGATAAGAATATCCAAATTCCAAATTGTCGCCAGAAAGATGTCAAGATGGCCGACGGAGGAGTTGGTTCAAGGTGGTGGAACAAGTAGTTACCTGAAAAAAAAATAGATGGTTTTATCTAGCGTGTCCACATTATCACCTGAAACTGCCCTTCTAGGAATAAGGTACCCACAGGCGCATGTTGAAGCGAGCGCTCAGGACTATAAGGGATTTCAATCCAAAATGCTTCTGGTGAATTAACCCTCAGGTACATATTCGTTTGCTGAGAAGGATAATAAAGTTTTACTTATTAAATATTCGATATTATTTTATTTTAAGCGCTAGCGTCAGAATGTCAAAATCCATATTTAGGTGAGGGCCAAATTCTTGGTCAGTAGTTAGCCTGGTTAATCGGTAGTAGTTAAAAAGTTCCGTTGTGACACAAAAAAAAATGTGTCACAACGGAACTTGTTCCTCATCCATTTATTTATGAATATGAGAATTACAACCTTTCTTTGTTAAATAATAATTATTATTAACTAAATTAAATGAAAACTGAGTTAAAAAAGGATGAGTTGCGCGAGAAAGCCGCCATCTCTTCGGTCGCCACTTGTGTCAACCAGACAAATATTAGGTAAAACCCATTCAAGATCAAGCAACGCTACGTGTGCTACGCCGTAGCGCGTAGCAGCATTTGTCCGCATTGGACCAGGGCTGTTTTCGGAACGCGCTCATGCGAATCACCTCAGGTCACGCCTACAAAACTAGACCTCTGATTACGCTTATACGAATCGCGGCATCATGATATATTTGTGGGTGAGGTGAGTTTAAAACAAGTTGCAGAATTGGAGAAGCCTCATCATATCGACAGCAAGCGCGCATAAATATAGCAGCCGTTAGGACGAGTGGAATATATTTGCCCGCATTGTTATCATCATCAATCATCATATAGCCGACTGACGTCCACTGCTGGACCTATATAGGCTTACTCAAAGAGTGCCAGAATCACCAGTCCTGCGCCACCCGCATCCAGCGGACTCCCGCGACCTTTACCAGGTCATCAGTCATCCTTGTCTAAGGCCTAACCACGCTGCACCTTCCGGTACGTGGTCGGCACTCGAGAACCTTTCCTCCCCAACGGCCGTCGGTTCTACGTGCAATGTGCCCCGCCGACTGCCACATAACACATTCACTGCCGAGAATCGCTAAGCGCTACGCTCGTAGCCGATCCCGTGATTTCTCTCGTATGTAGCGGAAAGCAACTACAGCGTAGGCGCCCGCTAGGCGGGTTCCTGGCAGTGGAAGTGTTAAGTTTAGCAATTTTATCGCAGACATTAATGCTCTACCTAGCAGCATCGCTTGAAGTCATGACTCATCTATAACAAGCATGTCCTTCTGGATTTTGAGGAGCAAAAAAAGTTTTTATTAGATGTAAGATTGTTTGAAGAAGTTGTGACCAGCATGTGACCATTAACTGTCAAGATTATTATCGACCGCACCGCAGGCCGCGCCAGTGTAATTCGGGCTTAACGCAAACAAAACAAATGCCTACTTAATTGAACTGTCCTCGACTGCATTCAATAGGAAGTATAGGAACCTTGCTTAAGTTTTTCACCTATAATCCCTTTAAATCTACTTAAACGAGTAACAGTTCATGAAAAACAAAGAGACTCGATATCTACCCTCACGAATAATCCAACAATAAAGTTAAACCAAAGGCTTGCCCCAATCTGCGGCCGGATTAAAAGTTAAATTATTTTAACCGATTAAAACGTATGATAAAATGGATAGCCAGATGTTAATTTAACTTTAACCGGGATATTGTCGAGTGTATGTTTATAGGTAGCGACACGCCCAGGCTACGTTTGTTTTGGAGTTTAATTTATACCTTTATGCGTTTGTTGTTTTTCAGTATTTCATGTTGGAAGATGTATACCTAGTACCTACCTGAGCGTCCCAGTGCTTGACACAGGCTTAATACTTGACACGGTCAATCTTAACATAACAATGGATCATCATCATCAGCCTATATACGTCCCACTGCCGGGCACAGGCCTCCTCTCATGTATGAGAGGGAACGGGCAGTAGTCCCCACGCTGGCCCAGTGCGGATTGGGGACTTCACATAAAAATAGATGGTAGGTAATGTAATAATAGATGTCTACTATTAGGCATTGAGGTGTCAAATGAGACGTATATCTTCCAGTCATGTTGCCCACCCTTATGACAATTCCTCGTCGCAATAAGGTCTTGACAGACAATTACGAATTTACTTTTTAAGCCACGTGTTCATAAAATGATTTACGGCAAAAATGTGTTTAATATGTGCATAGTTATACATAATAAACTACCGAAGGACATTAAATTACTAAAAGTAAATAGTTTTAAATCAAAATTGACTGCCTGGCTCTTGGACAAATGTTTTTATAGCGTTAAAAAATATTTAGATTATGACATTTATACCTAACTGACATTTCATAATAATTAACTGTTTGCTTGTTTTATTTTTATTACTATATAACTATTTCAATTCACTTTTTAACTTTGACTATTGTATTTATTATTTTGTCTTTAACATGTATTATGTAGCATCGCCCCTGCAAATGTTTGCATGCTTGTACGCAGGCTGAATACACAGCACGCATTGTATTTTACCACCTAAGCTTACTGTATTCAGAGCAAATAAATATTTTGAATCTTTGAATCTTTGTCTGATTTCCCTTCTGAAAGGTAAGATGTACCTAGGTAAAAACTAGTTCTTACGCTAATTGATGGGATTTGGTAGCCGTATGGGCCATCACTTGCTACAGGATGTTACCGAGCGCCAAGCTGAGGTCTCCTCAGTCAATATACAGACGCGAACACAGTAAAATGACCGATATAGAACCTTATTACAATGTACATAAAGTGCACGGATGGTCAGTTAGCTGTGTTGTCTATAGCATCTATAGTATAGTAGTAGTAACGTGATGACAGGACTGTAACATATGTAATATACATATAGTGATGCTGGTTTACCTACAGCTGATCGCGCGGCCATTGCACCCGCGGGTAGTCTAAAATATCATAATCATTTTTATCTACGCACATATCATTAGTGCTCTAAAATGCGTTCAGAAACCGTAGGAAATGACCAGCATTACTACAACCGATTTTACTATGAGTACTTTCTTGTCTGTGGTATTAGGTAAAATCTGTACTGTAATGTCATTACAGTACAGATTTTTGATGAATTTGTACCGTTATCGTTATGAGTTTAAATTTGGAACAACTGTCAAAACTCAAGTGGGTCTCTATTCTAGTATCCATAGATATTAAAACAGTTATCGATACGAAACGTCAATTCAGTACATTTTTTAATACAGACTGTACGACATTTGATCTTGAGTGATATGAGTATAGGCACTTCATTCGTTTGTCTATGATTTAAAAAAAACCATTCGTCATGACGGATGATCGAATTGCCGCCATTGCTGTTGTCATTTTATTGTTGGTTTTTTACTGTTACTTACTACTGCTTATGATATGGGTGTAGATAAAGTAGTGTATGCAACTGTAAATAATTAGGCCTTAAAACACTCGTGTGATCCTATTATGCTGATCGCTGACGCTCGTTTCATAAAACCACACTCGTATTTTAAGGCCTCTCATTATGGATCAGTCGCATAAACTACTATTATGTCATATTTGGTGGTAGTTGTTAACTTGTCTTCCGAAATACATCTTTGAATACGTAAGACGTGCTGCTGCCTTATTTATTGAAATCCCAGTTCTTCCCGTGGTTTGGAGTTAGGGAGTGCTCCATATACGTCTCACACACACACACACACACACACACACGCAGCAGCGTCGTACAGCAGTAGCAGTCTAGGCTTGTGTAGTACATGTACTAAGAACTAAAAATACCTAATTCCCGAATTCCCGGTTCTGCTCTTTAGTACGTTTAGTTCACGCGGAGCGAGAACCAGAGAGAGAGAGAGAGAGAACAGCGAGAAGTGACACTGACAGCCAAACGGTGCGATCCGAATGAATGACCGAGCGACCGAACGTATCCGAATGGCTTTCGGCGTGCACGAGCGACAAGGAACGAAAACTGTGTGAACAGAATTAATGTACTAGTGAACTAAAAGACCTAAAAGACCGAACTAGTATATTTGAGCGATTGTACTTGTTTGGAGCGATCCGCTCAGTGACCGAGCGCGCACAAGCCTACTAGTGGCTCCAAACCGGATACCTTTTTGGCTATCCTGCATTCTAAATTGTGTCCTATACTAAAAAGTATATATATACTATGTATGTTGTATATAGTGTCTTCACTAGGCAAAACCTAATCTTAATCCCAGTTACTCCTCCATATCACCCAGTTAATTGCTATGCTAAGCGGCTGGCTTCCTTACCGAACTTTTTGCTAGTGCGGCCAATCTACATTTCTAATCGGTTTCGAGAGAACTCGTAAATTTTGACTCGCATACATTTCACACTTGAAACTATAACGCATTAAGTGTAACACTTGTGACACTGTTGGACTTTAATACGTGCTCTTTGAGTCTGATATTGTGCGAGTTTGAAAAGGTACAGTTTTGTTATCAAAGAGATATCTGTGACTTGCATACGAGGGTATGTAAATGAATATGGTTGGAAGTGTTTTGCGAAGAAACCGTTTTTGGAAGATTTCATTGCTAGATTTATGAGCACGAATCGAAATATTTCAACTATTCGAACACAGAGTTCACCTCAAAACCGATACGAAAGAGGAAATTAAAACGAATGTAACCTGAATTCCGCCAGATGTTTACATTCCCTGAGTGATCCTGTCCCTGCTTGTTAGGTTTTTCGAACGTGTTTTCCATTTATCTTAGTTTGTAAGTAGGAAAAATAAAACTATAGTGATTATTCATACGCTTAGATATCTACCTGAGGGACACTCATACCGTGTATAAATATTTAAAGAGTCGGCAAAGCTCATACGCTACGGTGGCAAACAAGAATGCAGCCTGCCTGCTGGTAAGCAGACACCATAGTTTAAACCTTTATTTATTTGAGTATTCGTTGTGTTGACAGGTACTCCCAATTTTTACACGGCTCATTCTTCTTAACAATGGCGACTTAACAAATGAATAAATAGAGGTCAGGTCACATTCAGCCGTGCTAAAAGGCTCTAAAAGGCTGTTCACACCAATTCGTAATCGTGTTGGTGTCGGATCCGTCCGACAACGACACTTTTTGTTTGGAGCATGCTCCGATATCGGACTGGGCGGGTGAACAGTCAAGCATGTTTTCCGTACATCTACTTAAATGGCTCCGATCATTACTAGATCCAAAGATCTTATAACTTACGTAGGTAAGTACTCGTAAAATAAATATTTAACAAGACATTTTAATTTAAACTGCCAGAGCAAAGTTATGAAAATGTTTAATAGACCCAACTGTTTACCCAAGAAACATAGTTTGCAAGTCAGGCAATTTACCAGCGATATAAACTCCGCGATATAAAATTATGGTTTCTTCAGATAAATATGTCGCTAGTTTTTTTAGTTTATTGTTGCTTGTCTACATTTCCGTGAAAAATGATAGCTAAGCTAATAAGTTCAGACTTTTCCGAGGGAAACTTTAAGAAATCTAATCAGCGCAGCTAGCACGTTTCGCTGACAGAAAAATATCTCTATTTTTTTCTTAGGCAATACCTTTGTTAGACTAAGCTATAGGTACCTAATGTACCTATTATGCTTGATGGGTGCAGAGTCAATCGGATCTTCTAAATTATCGCAAACGATATGATACGCGTCTTCTTTCTAATTTTAAGTATTTTCTGTAGGTATCAGCCAAGACTTGTACCAGTATAGGTAACTACAGTATTTCACCTCTTTCAATTGTGTAAATATATTTACTTTTCGCTGTGTTTCTTCGTGTAAGTGATAGCTTGAGATCATGCAAGGTAGCATATTGAGTGTTTTTATACAAGTTTTAGTGTTGTCCTGGAATTTATTAGAAATATTAGTAGCTATGCTCTATTACCAATGACTCTCGACCCAGCAAGACGAGACGAGGTAGAGCGTCATATTTGCGTAATGTTTTATGATATGCAACTATAGGTAAAACACTTTCGAGTAAGTGCCAAAGCCCTTCCTGTATTTAGTTGTGATGTATTCGAAATAACATTTCAGATATATAATTGTCTAACACAAACATAACAAATGTCTATTCGAATCGAACACGTCACCCACGTACCCCGTACATACGTACTCTAAGGGTGTGCCACAACACAGTTGATGTGTTGTGGAGATATTTTGAGTAGAAAATTAAGATAAAAACAAAACTTATGTAGTTAAGTACCGTATTGTGTATCCCGTTTGCGGGCTCGATCCACAAAACAAAACTGAATCCGCCGAGGAATGGTATATCAAACGGCTCGGCTTGTTTTCAAGGCAACTTACAACATAATGATGTCATGAGAACCTCTAAGTTATACGTATTTTGACGAGCGGTTTCGCCAAGCGAGTAAAAATAGTAGCATTCAAATGCCGGTACCTACGAGTACGAGTATAAGCAAATATTTGTGTGATGAGCATGAATATTTGTTTCGCCTTGGATGTTTTATAATATTTGAGTCAATTTCTCGATGATATTCTGTCCCGTTAGCCAGGAGACGAAATTACAGAGGTCCATAGAAAAATTGTTACAATACAGACTTCTAACGTGCGTAGAAGATAATCCATACCTACTAAAAGAGGTCGAACTTGACAAGAAAACCCGAATCTTTTTCCAATTCAGAGATGTATGTAAGTAAGTAAATCTCTGAATTGGAAAAAAATAAAATAAATAATCATAGTAAGCTCAATATGTGTATTGAGCTTACTATGGGGCTAGTTTGATGTATTAAATTGACATTAATTAATATTTACTTATTTATATATATTAGGACCATCTCTCCTACGAGCCTTTACTTAAACTTAAAAAAATAACCCATAACGAACCAAGCAAATGCAAAGGTGAATTTCTCGAGTTAAAATGGAGTCCAGTAGTTGAGAAAATGCAATCCACATCGCCGTCGGCAACGTTTGCGTAGGTAAATTAGTTGCTTCTGTCTGAAGTTAGATTGCATCCTTGAGTCCGCAACGGCTGTTTAATTTTTAGTCTAGAATTTTCTGTTATGCGCTAAGGTTTTAAAAGTTTCGCTCAAAGGCTTCTTGGAGCTTGGCTGATTACCGGCTTATTGGCAGTGGCGGCGGGAGGGTAAAAATGCAATAGGTACGTAAATGATACTATAGGTAGGGGTAGGTAGGTACTATAAGTATGTAGGGTAGGGTAAAACAGATCATAACAGTCAGCTTAACAATAAATGCATCAATTTCCTGTAATTCAAAAACCTTTTGGGTACTTACTAGTTTCTCAATACATTTACCTCTTTAAAACATGGCGTATGGCCATGTAATTGATGTGTAGGTACACAAGTGAGGAACACTCCTTCCTTCGCAAAGCATTCACTGAAACTCCATTCATAATGAACAAATAGAAGAACTTCCTAAGTCTCCGTGGTACAATAAATGTATTCACAGATATGTAGGTAAGAGTTGAGTTGTGCGTTTGAGGAGTAACATCGCTGATGATGATGATCAGAAAAATCAAAGAAATTCGGGCCAGAATCGTCCGATAGGGGAGACCTTCCAAAATTATAGGTTTGTAGGTCGTTTGTACGTCTCAATGAGTAGTTGATGATGGTATGTACAGAAAAGCTTATACCAAAAACGATAGCAACTTGTTTACTTTAATTTAAATTAAATGCATATTACCTGAATTGATAACCACTTCCAATCGAATCAAGCTACCTAGAAATATTAGGTACGTAACCTACTTAGTTAATAGTTGGTTACAATAGAGAAGTGGCGGCCTCAGGGGCCGTTGCCATAAACAGATTAGTTAGGTAATAGTGAAATGGCTGGAAATAGGGGGGGGGAATATTGTAGAAGATTAACGTATAATCGATCTTCTTCTTTAAACAACTTAGAAAAGTTGTAAAACCCCCGACATTTTCATTTCAAAGTCCAATATCTCAAAAACGACTGAACAGATTTTGATGAAACATGGCTAAGAACACTCGGGATAAAATGATAACAAAATGAACATAAAAAAATCGCATTCAAATCGGTCCATCCGTTTGGGAGCTACGATACCACAGACAGATACACAGACAGACACGTTAAACTTATAACACCCCTCTTTTTTGTCGGTGGTTAAAAAATGCCAATGTCAAGTTTGCTTATAAAGCGACGCTGTCAGGTAGTAGTCAGTCGTCAATAATGCAACACAAGGTACTTACTTTGTTGGACTTTTGAATGATCCTTGGAACATGGCGGATCGTGCTCCAGACATTTTTTTTCATTTTCTGCATTCTGCTGTTTAATGTATAGTTTTGATAGCGTATTATGCAATAAATGGCAAACATGACGGCTACAGTTTATGAAGAATTTTCCTGGAAATGCGAATAACCAATTCTTGGGCATCATTCAGCGGTTCGTGGTCGCGGCCGCCATTATACTTTGTACTGCTCCAGCTATCACTCAGTGCATCGTGAAGGCCTTACACCGTACATCATGCATGTGAAATGTTTTTTTTTATTTTTGATTTCTATACACTGTTTTTGGCAAAGGCCCTAGAGGCTGCCATTTCTCTAATAAATAATACTTACTTTGTTATATTGTAATGCAATCAGCGGCAGAAGCTCCGGACCGACCGTATCCCCGACGAAGGACCGACTTGAAAGTTTTGACCTACGGTGGACCTACCTACGAAATGACACAAAAAATACGTTGACATTAACCTTAGTTACAACGGATATATTATTCTGTGGGATATATCCACCGCATACAAATATTTTAACGCAGCAGATTCAGAAGCTTTGTAGTTTTTAATTAGTGAGTATGCGTCCAATGAATTATTATCAAGGGATAAAACATTCATTGGACGCGTTTTAAATTTGGCCGCAAAACAAGCGTGGACTTATAAACGGGAACATAAGGTTTAAGCCACAGTCACACGGTCAGGCGAAGTGGACTGCAAGGTCTAAGATATGATATGAAAAGAAAGGGATATGAAGTTATATGAATAACTTTGTAATAAAATATTTGCAGTTCGCATTGCAGGATTGCATAGTGTGCCTTTATTGGAGACTGCAAAATATCCAGAATCCGACCGAAGCACCTATTAATCAGCCATAGAGTACAGAGTGAAAAAATATGACAACTAAATTGACAAGTAATCGGAAACATCTGTAAAATAAATTCAATAATTCACGTAAAATAACATAAAAGTATCCACTTCTGTAACTAAACTATCGATGAGTAAAGTTCGTTTAAAGTTTAGGGGCTGTATTTTATTAGATTTTTTACTCTTTGTTAAGTTAGGTTATGTTTTGTTATGAGTCAGTATAGGCTCGAGATGATATGAGTTTTTGAGTGAGTGCCTTGAATAAGTTGGCCTTATTTGGGAGTTAGTGCGGTGCAGTTAGTTTGCTTTAGAATCCAACGATGAGTGAACGCGAGGGCTCAAGTAGTTCGGGGCCTCAGGACCCCAACAAAGACGAGTCTAAAAGTTCCTCACAACCTGTACCTACCGGACCAAGGTAATCCACTTGCATCATTTTCAGCCTTTGTTTCCGATGTTATTTGATCCTTTGTTCTATAATTTAAACTTCTTTAGACCCCAATATTATTCAACAATTGTATATAATCTCCTTATTGTGATGTTATTTTACATTAGATCCATTGTTTGTACACGTTTTTGAACATTGATTATTCAATTATTGATTTTTACAAGAATAAACATTATTTTTCTATATGTATGCTATTAACAACTAAATTAACAGTGTTATTGCAACATTTGGGGAAAATACTAAATAATGAATGAATTCCTATTAAATACTTATAAGAAGTTTACTACAAGATATTGTTAGGTGGGACAAAATCCCTTTGTGTTTTGTCTTTTGAAACTGAGACATTATTACAGTTATTGCACCAATAATTTTTTTTACAAATTAGTTATTATACATGAGACATAATAAATAATAAAATAAAACCGGTTGAAATGTTTATTTCACTAAGCTTGGTAGTGATAACAGTGATCACTCAGTGACTGGCTCCGTATAAAAGAAGGTCCCTGGTTCTAATCAGCCTTGGACCTATCTATATTTTATTTATTTACCCTTACATTTTAAAAATAAAAATAATGTATTCAATTTCCAGTGCCCACAGCTACTATGCTAACGAACCCATTCAGTTCCGAGTGCGAGGCTCCACCATCACTGGAGCCTCCCCACCTAGCTTTGTGACATTGGATGACATCATGAAAGCTGCACATGGCATGCAGAATATGGCGCTAGCTCATGAGATTGCCGTTGACAACGACTTTAAGTTGGAGCCGTTTGAGCCCCCAGATAACAGGTAAGCTTAGCAAGTTTCTGGAAACTCCTCTGTTACAATACAGAACATTCAATAAACAAAGAATGAATGAATGAATGAATGAATAGTTTATTTGTGTAAAAAGGGTATAAATTGGTGTTACATTATTGTGCTATTTCCATTCCTTATTTTGCCATGATACAAGGCGTACAAATATTCTTAAATTATCTTAGCCTAATATCCTAATGTCTAAATCGTTACTTGCATGCTTATCATACAACAAGATAAATAATAACAGACTTCAATCATACATACAAAATAATAATTTATCATGCATTTGTTGACAGGAATACAATATTTAATACAATTCTTGAGATACATTACATGTCATTTCTATCAATAGTGTTATTTTACATGGCATCCAATTCCATTAAATTAAGAATTCCTGTGCATTAACATAGTGAATCCCTTTTGACTGCCCTTGACTATAGTATGCAATCAGATGTTTATGTTGTTAGTTTTTACGACATGGTAGTCCCTCTGTTCAGAAACAGGTGGGCTGTTGATTGTTCGCTGCATTCCTTCAGCCCGATACCCTAAGGTTAGGACTTAAGGTTTATGTTCTGACGATGCCACATCAAATACTTCCTTTCATCTTGTTTCCCTGCAGAACAGAAGGATGTGGTTAAGGTCAACATCCTTTCATTCCCGCTCCTCAAAAACATATTTACCAAATACTCCCCTCCTCCCCACTGTGTGGGCATGAAGCAATGCTACTGCTTACCTATTACCTTTAAGTGTCTATTTAGAGTATTATGAATGGTTATGATACCAGTCAGCAACCTCAGATGGCTCTTACACAGTTTCAGCACATACCTGGTTCTTCTGTGATTCGTATGATACTTCCTAATGCTGGGGCCACACTAAGGAGAAATGCCATTAATTATCGCGATAATGGACGTTAAAGGTACGGCCACACGGTACGGAACCCTAAAAACGTTGGAAAATATTGGGTGCACCAGCCTCACAAAAATCTAACATCCAGGGCCTCACAAAAATCTAGAAGCCCCGAGCCTCGCAATGGCTAAAGCTTTAATACGTTATGAAAAGTTAGAACCAATAGACCATTATACTGAGTGGTCAAACCCGATAAACAAAACGGTTTTTTGAAAATAGAAACATTCACAGTCGAATGTTGACTTCCCGATAAATCGTCACCATTTTTCGGGTTTGTCAACTCAGTCCTAAGTGAAGTCGTAGTAACAGACACTAATAACTGGTCATTGTGACACCCTTTGGGGGAGCCCTATGTCGGGCAGTGGACGTCTATCGGCTGATATGATGAATCACAATGTTCAAAAATACAAATTGTTTTTCAGCTATAAGAAACTAGTGAAAGAGACGATGCTCAGAGCATACTTCGATATACTCCGGGAGCAACTCAACTCCGACCCACCTTCCTACAAGCAGGCACTCGTGCTACTCGAAGACGTGAAACAGGTAGGTTCCCCCTGTTATAAGGGCTGTTAAAAGCACCATATAGGGGCTTGTCCATAAATTACGTCATTTCGTAATGTGCAGATCATTGGATGACGATAGTCATTTTATTAGGCGGGGAGGGTCCATTTCAAGGAATAACAGGATGATGATAGGGGGGGTTCTTGGACTAATTTTGCCCTTGTAGTATTTTAATGTTTCCTTCATCTTTAACCTGTAATGTAACACTCATTTAACAATTCCATTTTTACACACAGCAGTGTTCATACCCGACTTTTATTAATGTTACATTATCTTAATGAGATACCATTGATACCAACATGCTTTTACTCTAACTTAATAATATAAACTAAAAATTTAACATTCCCCAGGGTTTATTCTCCATCTTGCTCCCCCGCCACACTCGCATCCGCGACATGATCGAGGAAGTTCTAGACTCAGACTTTATCAAGCAACAGGCTGAGAACAACAGTCTAGACTTCGAGAAATACGCCAAGTTTGTCATCGACCTTATGGCCAAGTTAGCGGCTCCGGCCAGAGATGATATGATACAGAATATCACCACTATGACTGATACGGTAAGATTTACATTGTTATATGTTGTTAGGGTTCCGTAGCCAAATGGCAAAAAACGGAACCCTTATGGATCCGTCATGTCTGTCTGTCTGTCTGTCTGTGGGGTATCTATGGATAGGTCTTCAAAAATGATATTGAGGTTTCTAATATCATTTAATTCTAAACTGAATAGTTTGCGCGAGAGACACTTCCAAACTGTGCCCCCCCCCCCCCCCCCCCCCTGTAACTTCTAAAATAAGAGAATGATAAAAGTAAAAAAAGTATATGATGTACATTACTATGCAAACTTCCACCGAAAATTGGTGTGAACGAGATCTAATCTGTAGTTTTTTTAATACGTCATAAATCGTAAACAGCAATTTACCTTTCATTCAACGGATAATGGTATGGAGCCCTTTATGCGCGAATCCGACTCGCACTTGGCCGGCTTTTTTTATTCTGTCCCGGTGGCCAGAGATGTGACAGAGTTTATCAGGAAACTTGTTACAGGGACTTGTAACACTGATACATCGAATATAAACTTTTGTGAGACATGACTCAAATACTACGGATTTAAATATAATTTATGAATTTCATGTATAAAAGTGCATAAACAACAAGTACTCATATCGAAAACTTTTTTGGACCATGTTGTCTCAGCAAAACCGTTGGTAATGAATGTGTGTGAAACGTATTAAATTAATAATAATAATCGTTTATTGAGAAACACATTTACCTTTACAACATTTGAAATTACACAGAGTTTTAAAGTTATGTACAGTTAACGAAAAAAAAATAGTATTAAAAAGATTATTATCATACAGTAGAATTATTTGGGGATAACCACTTAAGGCAAACTATCTGTCAGTGGTTAACTAACAGTAATCGTACTGTATAGTTAGTTAGAGAACTTAAAATATTACAGAGAAAAAAAAACGTGAGTTACTTTATCAATAGCCTCTGTCTTAGCTTAGTTTAGTGAGACAAGCAATTAGTATCAGCTTTTTCCACGTTATCCACGTTAATCACCTGACCCTGATCACCTAGAGGAACCTAGCGGCAATTATTTCATATTCAACTAGGAAAAAAATATAATGTTCGGTCATGGCGCTTCGCCGGACGCTGCCGCGTCACGCTCGCTTCGCTCGCTCGGCTCGCGCGCTGTAGGGTCGCAGTTCACCTAACAACCTAACCGTTATTTCCCCTGGGGGAACAGGCTAGGGGATTTTAGTGGACAACAGCGCTTTTTCGCAGTACAATACAACTATATTTCCGCAGGTGGACATTTTCCGAGCGATCCTAGAGACCCTCGAAGTCCTCAAACTGGATCTGGCGAACACCCTCATCGCCATGATCCGGCCTCACGTCCAGAAAGAGAGCGTGCTATACGAGAAACTAAAATTTGAAGAAATGCTTAAAGTCACTGAAGGTAAGTAATATAGATAATAACTAGTTTTTGTCCCGAGACTTGCGTGAAACTCGTTTATATCGTACCTCCGAAGAAACTTCCGCACCCCAAATCACCCCCTTGTTGGATAATAAATATCCTATGTCCTTCCCAAGGTTGAAACTATTTCCTTAAAAAAAATCATCTCAATCGGTTCAGCGGTTTAAGCGTGCAATAGAAAGAATAAGCATATGGAATAGAGTTACTTGCGCATTTATAATATTTACTTATACCTATAACTTTACTAGCTTCGCCCCGCGTCTGCGTCCGCGTGGAACTCGTTTATATCGTAGCTGCATACAAATTTTCACCCCCTTAAGGGATGATTTCCGGGATAAAAACTATCCTATCTCCTTCCCCAGGACTAGATAGTTTAAGTCCCCAAAGTACACCAAATTTTACCTAATTATAATCTATTAATAATAAACAATAAACTAACTCGGTTCAGCGGTTTAACCGTGAAAAGGTGACAGACAGCCAGAGTTACTTTCGCATTTGAAGGGTCCACGAAAAGAACATGTCTCGTCACTTTGACAACATTTCGAGATATTGCGGTTTTTAAGTTTAGAATGATTCAATTAACCATACTATCTTCGCGATTAGATGCTTTTCAAGTGCATAAAAGTGGATTTATATTAATGTTTACAATTATAGCAGAAGGTGTAGGTAATAGTTCGTTGAGAGCTCTACATTTTGAGATTAAAATCTCATTTTTCGCAAAAAGTGATTAGACAAGTTTTTTCCGTGGACCCTTCATTTATAACATTACCTTACTTATAATTTATAATTGTGACTTTGAATCCCTCACTACGCTCGGAATTTCAGACGGCCTGCAACACACCCGAGCGTGGATACAACGGCACATAGACACGACTGGGTTGAGTCTACCAGTGACCGACGCTAATATTATAAGGAATGTGACCGCGCAGACTTTGGCCAAGGCGTATCTCGAGCTGCTGGAATGGGATAAGAGTCCCAGCACTTATCCGGAGGTGAGAATAGACAAAATTACATACATGCATTCACGCCTTTATTCCTAACAAGTTTCTATCAAAAAATTCATTTTTGGTACAAGCTTTTACTGCTGACTGTACTTTTCTGTATACCATCATCAACTACTCATTGAGACGATTCTAACGAGGCCAAACTCAACGGGGTTACGTCGGTTAAGTACTGAATTCCCATGGCCACCTGTCTCCATCATCAGATCAGCCCGATGGTACCATAATATTGAATTGTCATCCAAACTTATACCCAAAATTTCAGCTCAATCACCGGGAAGTGGATAAAATTTTAACTTGCAAGATTTGATTACAGACAGACAGACAACGGGACAGGTGAAACGAAATAAAAGCTCGTAATAAACACATTACCCTCCTTTGCGTCGCGCAGTCGGGTAAAAAGGCACTAGGCCGAAAAGAAACTTGTGTTTCAGTGCCAATATTAGCATAAATGTGGTTATAAAAGAGTAGAGAAGAGTAGCACCAATAACTGAAGAAATGAGCAAATCGCTTACGGTGGTATGGAAATGTTATGCGGAGGTATGATAGTGATGTTATTAGAAGGGCATTACCTATGAATGTGGAGGGTTGTAAGAGAAGAGGTAGACCAAGGAAAAGATGGATGGACTGCGTGAGATACGATTTGAATAGGAAGGAAGTGTGATGAGTTGACGGGCGAATAAAACATGTTTCGCCGACCCCAAGTAAATGAGATAAGTACAAGTGAACGATGACATTGCTTCGCTACCTCGCACGGATCCGATAGATACTAAAGTACAACACTCAGCACGTAGAATCGATAGCCGTTGTGGCGGAAAGGTTCTCTAGTGGCGACCACGTACCGCAAGGCAACGGCGTGGGTAAGCCCCCTACATGGTGGACTGATGACCTGGTAAATGTTGCGTTAGTCCGCTGGATGCGGGTGGCGTAGGACCGGTCACTTTGGCACTCTTTGGGGGAGGCCTATGTCCAGCAGTGGACGTCTTACGGCTGATATGATGATGATTAAGTTTGCCTTTGGGGGTGTTCATAAGTATTTTTTGACGATTTTTGACACCCCCCCCCCCCCTCGTTTGATATGACGTTAATATATATGAGCCCTTTGAAGTTAACCTCAAGTCGCCTCCCGCACACCCCTTCTGACACCTCTGCGACGCGAAAGTACTGTAATACCAACTGGGTCAAACGCCATTGTTTCAGACGGTGACGCTAGACGCGCCCCGCTTCGCCGAGCTAGCTGCACAAGTGTACCGTCTCATTTGCGTGGCGTCTCTGATGCTAGTGAGTCCGTCTTGTGGCGACGCGAGCGCCGCGGCGCGCCACAAACTCAACCTCAAGGACAAGATCGTGATCATCATTGATAACACCGCTACTGATACGTGAGTTCTTCATTATACGTTTGCTATTATCAGACAATCGCTGCAACCGAGGGGCTTAGAATGTGGGAACGGGATGCATGTGTTGCTCTCTCTGTCTCTCTGCAGCGACTGACGCGTAAGTCACTGTTGACTGGTTTCTATGTCATTTGACAGCTGCTGTCAATTGGTATGACGCTTTGATTGACGCTTCGAGAAAAGCCGTGTCCACATCGGACGAACGGCTAGCCCGAACACAGTTCGCCCAAACGTGCTCGCCCAGTGTGGACGTGATTCGGGCGATCGGCGGCTCGCCCGAGCCGTTCGGGCGAGCCTCCGAATGCTTGCCCGAACGGTTTGCCCGAGCCTCGAGCGACTCGGCCTATGTGGACGGTGGTTTTTTGTTCGGCCGAACGACAGAAGACGAGGGCGATTTTTGCCCTACGTATTTTATTTAAACATAGAGTGTACATATCCATGTAGCTTTGTAGGACAGTTGTAAATATCGGTAGTAATCCAAGTTTTGACAATGAAAAAAAAATGTCTGACAGGTATACTCGACTGTACGAGGTCAAAGATATGTATATATCCAAAATTGCAAAAATATATATACAACAACCGTATTTCCGTAGTAACAAGGTCTGTATACATATTTCTGTAAGTTTGTGGTGTACCTATACATATTGGTGACCTTGACTGTACCTACTTTATGTAGCGGCGGAAAAAAAGCGAATGGAAGCGATTATAAATATGAGACTTGGCTAAATCGATTTTTCGGCCGCGAAAACCTCTGTATTGCAGATTTCATCGAAATCGTTAGAGCTTTTTCCGAGAACGTGATTACAAGTATTTATACGAACAGGTACCTATTGCTCGTTTGAAAGTAAGTAAAATAGTAGGTAAATTGGCTCTAGGAAAAAAAAAGTTGATGTAGGTATGGCGGGCTATCGTAGACTGGTCGTTGGTTTGTGTCCCACCATCGTAGTAAAAATGTTTTGCATATAATTTACGACGTCGGTTTCATGAACATTTTGTCACAATGTGATTTAGATTGCGATCGTGAGCTCAACTAACGGTAGGTAAATTCGCCCGAGCCGATTTGGCTCGGGCGAGCCGCGCGCGTTTGCCCGTACGCCCCTCCACACCGACCGAGAGCTTGCGGCCGCGTCTTTTGACGGCTCGCCCGAGCCTTCTGATGGCTCGCCCGAACCGTTCCGGCGAGCGTTTTTGATGGCTCGGGCGAGCCGCTCGGGCGAACCGTTCGCCCGGTGTGGACACAGCTAAACATTTTTATAGCCGAAAAAATGGAACGATAAGTAATGGATAAAGGCGCGTAAGTAGGTTTATAGTGTATTAATGGATACCGGAGCAGCGTGTCACATGGCCAACATAATCATATTAAACTTCCTTTAACCGACTTCACGACGGAAGTTCTTGTTCCGAGCTAGGTACGCAAGTGTACTCTCATCGTCTCTCGTCTCATTTGCCTGGCGTCTCTGATGCTAGTGAGTCCGTCTTGTGGCGACGCGAGCGCCGCGGCGCGCCACAAACTCAACCTCAAGGACAAGATCGTGATCATAATAGACAACACCGCTACTGATTCGTGAGTCATTCTGCATTATACGTTTGCTGCAATCGGGGCCTTGAAATGTGGGAACGGGACGCGTGTGCTGCGGTCTCTGTCGCATCAAAACCTGTCGTGATGGGTGAGACTGCGTGCCGCGACTGACGCGTAAGTCACTGTTGACTGGCTTCTATGTTATTTGACAGCTGCTGTCAATTGGTATGACGCTTTGATTGACGCTTCGAGAATCATTTTTATAGCCGAAAAAAATGGAACTAAAAGTGATGGATAAAGGCGCGTAGGTAGGTGTATAGTGTATTGGATACCGGATACCGGAGCAGCGTGTCACATGGCCAACATATTCATATAAAACTTCCTTTAACCGACTTCACAACGGAAGTTCTCGCTCCGAGTTTGGTACACAAGTGTACTCTCATCGTCTCTCGTCTCATTTGCCTGGCGTCTCTGATGCTAGTGAGTCCGTCTTATGGCGCTTTGATTGACGCCATTTGTCAAGTCACGTCAGACAGCATGGTTATGTACTCTTAGTATCATCATCATCATATCAGCCGAAATACGTCACTGTTGGTCATAGGCCTCCCCCAAAGATTGCCAAAGTGACCGGTCCTACGCCACCCGCATCCAGCGGACTGCCGCGACCTTTGCCAGGTCATCAGTCCACCTTGTGGGGGGCCTACCCACGCCGCGCCTTCCGCTACGTAGTCGCCACACGGAAACCTTTCCGCCCCAACCCTGCATCATGAATCATGTGTACTTTAGTTCCAATATATATGAATAAATGTTTTGCTTTCTTTCTTAGTTACTACATGCTAGCACACGAGTCCATTACCTTACTTCTCTTTATAGCCAACTGAAAGCGGTGCTGCCATCTGTCGCCGAGGAAGTCATAGTGGTGACTGAACAACTCCTGGACACACTCAACCAGCCGCCGCTGACTGCGGACATGAAGGAACTCATCAGGACCCAGATCATCTCCCTGAGGGATCCGGAGCATAAAGTCAGGCAGATTGTTCGTGAGTACACAGACTGAGAACATACTACTTAGGACGGGGTTCTGCCGATCCTCCGAATTTGTTATGTCCGAATTTCACTTGCCAACCAACTTTTCGCCGATGATACACTTTGACAACTAACTAATGCTTCAGCATATTATATGACATGACAACTGAACTGCTGCTATCAGTGAGCAAAATAGTGATAGAACGATGACATTTCACTGATAATTTCGAATTTTGTGCACTTACAGCTGTTTTAAGTGTGAGTATATAATACAGCTATTCGAGTACCTGTATGATTTTTCGATTGTACCCGAAGTTAGTAGTTTTATTAATTGAATTGAATGCATTCCCCTTTTTTACAGGTCAAAGAATCCTAGAATTCCTGGAAATGATCCTAGTCTGCGCGGGTGGCTCTAGACAAATCCCCGTCGGTCTCTCGGCCCTAGCTTCCGAACTGACCAACATCTCGGGCACTCTCCTGCGTTACGTTATGCACAACAAAGCCGTCTTCACCAGTTACTACATTGACATTGTTACTGAAGAACTGAGTAAAACCTAGGATGTATTGCACTTTACCAAGAAAATCTGCGTTACGTCAGAAAGCCCGCTGTTACACAATGTTGCGCGAAATCTAGGGTGCGTACCACTTTAGCCAGATTTTCTTCTGCGTTACGCCAGAAAAACCATAAGTTCATGATCATTTATTCTGGGTAACATAACAAATCTGTCTACGCGAACTTGTTACCTGGAAATTAAGATTCTAAAGATACTAGTTGGTCTGCCGGGCCTAGGTCCCGAACTGACCAACATCTCGGGCACTCTCCTGCGTTACCTACGTTATGCACAATAAAGCCATCTTCACCAGTTACTACATCGACATCGCTACGGAAGAGCCGAGTAAAAGCTAGGGTGTATTGCCAATTCAGCTGCGTTACGCCAGATAGTAATATTTTTTACTCTACAACAATTTATCCCATATTATATTATGTTATCGCCTGCTAACGTCAACGATTAAATAATTAATTAAATTAAATACACGCGCATGTAATGCGTTCTACGTACTGAAATAATATTATACACACTAAAATAAGGTAATATTTTTTTTAATAAATAGTAATATTTTATATACATAAGTCGCTATAATTATTTTGTTAAAAATGTTTGGTGACGCACTAAACATTAAGCTTTTTTGTTACTCAGCATCGACATTTAAATAAAAGGTGCTTTTTTATTTAATTTAATATTTACAGACTAAGTTTACTACTTTAAATAAAATCTCTTTCTTGTAAAATGTAACCTCTTTATTGTCTACTAATAAAATAAAAATAAACCTCATGCCGCCCAATGTGCAACAGAATGTACCTTCCATTTCAATTGAATTCATTCCGTTCATGATCATGACACAATAAGTCTCATTCCTTTGGTTTCATTGCATTTTAGAACAAATTTCCCCAGCCTAATTTTTATATGGTGGGCGGCGTGAAGACAAATAAACATATTAAGTAACTATAAATATAAACTATTAAAAAAAATGTAGTTTAAATTATTCAAGATATAATGTGGCTGTGCCCATTACCTCTAAAAAGATCTTTATACTCTATGTTAATGTACTCCAAGTTTAGGAAAAATTATAATAACCGTGAATGTTGTAAAATGAATTGTATTTTTTAAACGCAGAACCTGAAAACTTATTTTTATGATCACAATCATTTTCTGGAAAGTTATCTATAATACCTTTTATAGGATGGGTTATTATCAAAATCTATTGTGTCAACACGAATTGTAAACCATTCAAAGATAACTTACCTCTATCTCGACGTGATAGGATCCAGTTCTATATAATAACTACAACTTAGAAAAGTTGAGAAACCCCCGACATTTTCATTTCAAAGTCCAATATCTCAAAAACGGCGAACAGATTTTCATGAAACACGGCTAAGGATGCTCGGGATAAAATTAATTACTTATGACACAAAAACTAAACGAAAATCGATTCATCCGTTTGGGAGCTACGATACCACAGACAGACACGTTAAACTTATAACACTGCATCGGGGGTTAAAATGCAGCGCATGTCAAAGACATGTTTCCACTTTTGCATATTCCATTGAATTAGGCGAAAAATTGCGTATATTTTTGATGTCGAGTGTTCGAGTCAGTATCCAAACCCACTGTTTCAAAGTCGAGTTAATAATAATAATATTTTCGGAGCAGCCTGTATTGAAATTATGTTTTCTAGTTCTACATCATCATGGTGTGTGTTCAAAATCGACTGTTTTTGTTTTTATTGTTATGTAATCAAGTGAACTCAGCTATCTAATAAAATTATTGCTATTATCCCGGTTGTTTTTATAATAGTATGTGGATCAATTAAAATAAAATAGCCCCCAACTGCCCCCTTAACCTTTTCACCCCCAGATGGTAAAGCAACTTGCCGTGCCACCTCACGCCAAAAGGGTAAAAAAATAATGGATAAAGAAATAATGCCAACATGAAATTGGGCTATATCAGAGTAGGTTTTCATAAATTAAAAAAATTACGGAAAATGCCGTCTTTGGCGTCGGTGTCACGAATCGTCGATACGTTTCACGTGTTTGTCGGTGAAAAGGTTAAGTAGGGTATACTGCTACATGACTTTATGTGTGTGTCGTAAGAGTCGACTAAGGGAATAGAGTTGAAGTATGTTGTGGGGGATGGGCTAGCAACCTGTCCTGCGATATCACATTTTGTCGATCTTTTATATCCACATTTATGCTAAAAGTAGTACTGGAACCCAAGTTTCATGGGCTCTGCCTGCCCCTTTTAGGGATAAAGGCGTGAATGTATGTATGATTTTATGTCAATACTAGCGTCTGCCCGCGACTCCGTCCGCGTGGAACTCGTTTATTTTGTAGCTGAACTTGAACAACAACATACCATAAGCGCAACATCCAGCCAGGAAGCAAGCCTGAACCGGATATGGGTAAGTACTAAATTCTTGGCCAGTAGTTAGCCTGGTTAGTCGTTAGTTAGCCACACAACACAAACTGAAGAAGCGGAAGAAGTTCCGTTGTGTCACAAAAATTAACCATAGAATTGTATAGTTAATTTTCGTGTCACAACGTCCATGATCTGCATCGATAGTGTATCCCGTATGTACAAAATCACTGTAATAATAGAAAGGCGCCATGTTACCCAAGGCAGGAATGGGGACGCGTCTTCATGGATTAAGCCAGGGTTATTCGCTACATGGTCCAGGTTAGGCCCCACATTAAGTATCTGGGCCTCATCCTGGACCTGAGGTGGAATTTCGGGGAGCATTTCCGCCAACTTGCTCCCCGAATAGTGGGCGCGGCTTCGGCGCTGGGGCGGCTGCTGCCCAACGTAGGGGGGCCATCTGTCACGTGCCGCCGCCTCTATGCCGGTGTCGCCCGAAGCATGGCCCTGTACGGGGCCCCGATTTGGGCGGATCGGCTCAGCGCGGTAAACAAGGCCCTGCTTCGTAGGCCACAGAGGGTAGTGGCCATACGGATCTGCAGGGCCTACGTGACGGTGGCGTGGGCGGCGGCGTGCGCCTTGGCTGGCACACCTCCGTGGGAGCTAGATGCGGAGGCGCTGGCTGAGGCGCACAGGGAGCGGGTGCAGTGGAGAGTCACCGGGGAGTATCCCGCTCCCGAGGAGGTGAGGGAGGCCAGGAGGCAGACGCAGAGGAGGTTGAGGGAGAGATGGAAAGGCGACCTCGAGGACTCCCCCTATGGAGTCCGCACCATAGGGGCACTCCTCGGGTCGATGGACAGCTGGTTGGATAGGGCTCATGGCAAGGTGGGGTTCAGGCTTGCGCAGGTGATGACCGGACATGGCTGTTTCGGTCATTATCTGTGCAGGATTAGAAGAGCGAATAGCCCCACCTGCCATGAGTGCGGCGCTGAGGACGACACGGCCCAGCACACCTTGGAGTGGTGCACTCGCTGGGCCGAAGAGCGCCGCACGATGGTGTTGGCCCTCGGAGTGGATGACCTCTCGCTGCGCAGCGTAGTGGCGGCAATGTTGCGCAGCGAGAGATCTTGGGAGGCAGTGGCCACCTTCTGCGAAGTCGTCATATTGCAGAAGGAGGCCGCGGAGCGGGAGCGCGAAGACAGTGCGGACGCGCTCCCGCTCCGGCGCAGACGGAGGGGTCGGGGACGCGCGCGGTTTGCAGCCGCGGGCCGCGTCCTCCCCCAGTAGGGCCAGTGGGTTGGGGACCCACATTGCACATGGCCCTACACGTCTGGGGGGAAGGTCAAGCGTCTCTGACCTTCCCCTCCCTTGGCGCGGGTGCCCTGGCGTAGCAGCCGGGGCTGCCGGGGGGCGTCGTGGTAAGTAATGCTGCATCCCACGACGCTCCCCATAACGGCAGGTGAGGGTGACGCCGCTGGAGTTTTAGTGGGTAGGCTCCTCCCCTTCCTCCCCCTTGCGCGGAGGGGGTTACGGGAGGAGAGATCCCCACATAACCCCCCACTATGGCCTTCCCCGGGCCGGGGGGTATGTGTAATGCATTTCTCCAGCGTCCAGCAAGGGTTATTCGCTACATGCGAATGCGGCACCCCGCCGGTCACCCGTCACTAAACTAGACCTCTGCCTACGCTTAGTTACTACGCATAGCGGTGCCAAGATATATTTGTGGGTGAGCATTGAGCTTAAAACAAGTTACAGAATAGGGGGGCTGGGGTCGGCAACCGGCGGCACTTTGAAATTACCTGTTGCATTGGAAATTATCGCGTGTTTTGAAACGCCGTTCCGACTCGATTAAGAAAAAATACGGTTTTTAATACCAGATATATTAATGTTTGTCTGATAATCTTATTTAATCGATACATGATTGCCAAAAACCTTTATAGAAAAAAATCCAAAGTAGGGTCTTTATTTTCCTTTTTTTACCCAGCCTACTCAAACAATACATTATTTTACGTCAGAAACAAGTTAATACTATAGTATTTTATCTCATCTAAAATCTCACTTCATGAAATGTAAATAAAACTTCACTAAGGGCTAACCTAACTAAGGGCTTCATCGAAATTTGTCCTAAAAAGCCATTCCTGAAGAGTGTTGCATCTCTTTTTCTCGTGCGCGGAAGGCATAAGCGTGGCTCTGCCAAGGGGGCGTGGTCGACGCGAATCAAGGCATCCCCTTAACCCTTTGACCGCTTTTACTTTCGTGTCACAATGAGACGTACACGCCAGAATCTTGACAGCTAAAGAGCGAATATGAAACTTATCTGACAGTAAGACAATTGTTTTGACAGTGTCCGCAATAACCACTTTAAAGGCTGTTGGCGTGGTGGGCACGACAGCACTCGACCACTTTAGTGGCTCTCGGCGTTCAAAGGGTTAATGGCACAAAATATGAAGAAGTGCGGCCCGCGTCAATTTCATTAGCGCCTATATTGCCCTGGGTTACTAAAAGGTTGCCGACCCCTGGAAAACGATGTAAAGGTACAGAAATACAAAGTGATCAGTCAAAGACTTTATTCGAAGGAATATCTTACAAGTTAGAATACAATAAGTACTAGTCGGATCCACTGTGTTTCGACGAGGCACTCGATGCTGAACCACTTCTGGAGCCCTGAAAGAAACATCATCATTATGTCAGTCGAAAGAGCCACTACTGGATATAGGCCTCCCCCACAGACTGCCAAAGTGACCGGTCCTGCGCAACCAGCAGCCAGTGGACTCCCGCAACCTTTACCAGGTCATAAGTCCACCTTGTGGGGGGCCTACCCACGCCGCGCCTTCCGGTACGTGGTCACCACGCGAGAACCTTTCCGGCCCAACGGCCATGGGTTCTACGTGCTATGGGCCCCGCCCACTGCCACTTAAGTTTTATGATTCGGAGGGCCATATCGGTTACCTTGGTTATGCTGCGGATAGCCTCATTGAAACCAGATTGCTGGGGTCGTTCATAAATTACGTCATAATTTTTTTACTCCTCCCCCTATCATCATCCTGTTAATCCTTGAAATGGTTCTAATAAAATGACTATCGTCATCCAATCCCCCCCCCCCTCTATTTAGAATTTTCAAGTATTTATTGCAATCATCATGTTGTTACAGTATGGTACATAGTTGACATGTGTTACAGTAAGTCTCAAACATGAACTTTGTGAGGGCATCGCAATGTTTAACTTACAAATAAATATATTTCTAACATAAAACAGTATATAAAGTTACACATCTATAAAGTTTACAGAGTTAGGCATAATTTTTAGGGTTCCGTAGCCAAATGGCAAAATACGGAACCCTATCATGTCTGTCTGTCTGTCGGTCTGTCCCAGGGACTGATTTCGGTTACGGTTTTACCGGTATGAAACCTGTATTCCATTACGGTACCGTAATGGTGTAAAGGTTACGCGTGCCGCGCCAACATAACGGTACCGTAACCGTTTTGAAATATCGGTTACCGCTATTCGATTTAAAGGTAACCGAAACCTTTATAATACCGGTTCGAAACCGGTATTATAACGGTTACCGAAAAAAATAAGCGAGCTGGCATCGCCTGCCGATACCGCCGCGGCCGCCGTCAGGTCAGGTCACGCCGTGCCGCGCCGTTTCATTCATTGCGTGTGCTTCACTGCGCAGTGCTTGTGTACTGCGTTAGGTATTTTGTTAGCGATAATCACGTCATGTGATAAAGATAATTTAAAATGGAATCATTATTATTATACTTCGTAATTTCATATGGCAAATTAATTGATTGATTACGGGTTCGATTCCCGTTCTGCTTCGTGCGTTCGTTCGTACTTTGATTGAGCTTGGTATCAAATGTTGTCCGTCGGCCGATATTTTGAATTACCTAACTAATTTCCAACACAAGGTGTAACTAAACTATGAAATAATTTAAAAGATAGTAGAATCTTCCGCGGCATGATAAATGCAATGGCGCGGGCCGCGGCGCACAGTAAGGAACGGGGGACGGGAAGCGAGCGGTAGTAGAGGTGGGGGGGGGAGAGGGGGTGGTCCGCGGCAATGTAAATGGAATGGCGCGGGCCGCGGCGCACAGTGAGGAACAGGGGACGGGGAGCGAGCGGTAGTAGAGACGTGCGGGGGGGGGGGGGGGGGGCGGCATGATAAACGGAATGGCGCGGGCCGCGGCGCACAGTGAGGAACAGGGGACGGGGAGCGAGCGGTAGTAGAGGCGTTCGAGGGGGGGGGGGGGGTCCGCGGCATGATAAACGGAATGGCGCGGGCCGCGGCGCACAGTGAGGAACAGGGGACGGGGAGCGAGCGGTAGTAGAGGCGTTCGGGGAGGGGGGGATCCGCAGCATGATAAACGGAATGGCGTGGGCCGCGGCGCACAGTGAGGAACAGGGGACGGGGAGCGAGCAGTAGTAGAGGCGTTCGGGGGGGGGGGGGGGGTCGACGCGGGCGCGGGCGAAACGACAGCGGCATATCGTTTCGCTTCGTTGATGCTCACCGACAACGACACTTCACAGTGCAAACGCGAGCTATTCGATTCGATTACAATATAAAAATTAAAATCTACAATGTAAAGAAAACGAAAGAACGCCGTATACGCTTTCTTTTCTTTTGATAATGAAGCGAAAACATCCTGTTTGGTATCCGGCTGTACATCTGTCATCATAGCTCCGCACTCTCCGAGTCCCCGCCCGCACACCCGCACCTCACGCTATGTTGCTGTGCCAATGTACTGAATGTAATTATCCTACTGACGATGCGACGATGTCGCGGAAAGAAAGACAAAACGGCAGCGCCGGCGGTTTGGCAACGACGCCAAAATCGAAATATCGGTAACCTTTAAAATTCGGTTAAGGTACCGAAAAAAATAAAGGTTACCGTTATATTTCTATAGCGAAATATAAAGGTTCCGCTACCGAAACAGCTATTTCAAAACCGATATGACGTCATATCGGTTATGAATAATACCGGTATTTTTCGGTTATGCAGTCCCTGGTCTGTCCGTCCGTATGTCACAGGCATTTTACTCGAAAACTATAAGGTGTATTTGAATACAATTTTGAGGATAGGTGTATTTTGTTAACCGCTACATAGTTATGGTGCACTCCATACATAAAACTGAAAGTCAAAAATTATTTTTTTCATTGCATGCCCACGTGTGGCACAACAATCGATAGGCCTTTCAAAATAAATATAATATTTCTCAGCAAATTTTTTGATTAAGTGAATAGTCGGAGATAATCGCCCCGAAAGTCACTAAAATTGTGTGTGTCCCCCCCCTCTAATTTTTGAACCGAGGGCTTATTAAATTCTATCAGCGAAAATTGTTTTGAACAAGATCGTTTCAAAGGTTTTTGAGATATTTCTAAAAAACCGCCTTCCTTAAAGAAAAGGACGTAAGTGCCATAAGACTTTCCACATTTCAGTAACGATACGATCTTTTTAATAGGCACGGAACCCTTGTTGTGCGTGGTCCGACACGCACTTAGCCGCTTTTTGTTACGTTGTTGTATGTGTATTAGTGTATCGTTGTGTACGTGTTGTTTATATTTGTATTTATGAACGGCCCCTTTTGTACTTTTCTTTCCTTACCCGTTTAGAGCCGGCAGGGCTGCCGGAGCCGGAGCGCCGCGAGCTGGCGCGCGATCCCTTCTTGGAGCCCGAGCCCGCTGAGGAAGCCCGGGACGAGGCGCGACTGGAGCGCTTGGAGGCGCGCGAGGACGCGCGGGAACTCGCTTTCGAGGTGCCTTTGGAGCCCTGTAGAAAATATGTTGTATCGATGTACATAACGGCGCCTAATTCATTTAATTAAAACCCAAAATTGGTAATTTATAACAATTTATTGACGACGAGCGTCTATATAGAGGTTTGTATAAAAAGTGAATGTGCCGGGTAGGCTTTTCAAATAATTGACAACATTTCAAAATATACAATGATGCCTAAATCAAAAACCATTTCGGTAATTATCTTATCTGAACGTAATAAAGTGGCTCTCCCATTTTTATTCTTACTTGTTTCCGAGAAAATCACTAAAATCTGTAAAACGCGGTATACCCCGTGCGTGACGTCATTCCTACGTCTCTGTTAGTGAAGCATGTGGACAGGTGCCATAGAGAGACATAATAATGACGTCATATTTTACTTACGACCTATTGGAATGCACTACTTTTAATTTTGATATATTTGGATGAAAATAAACATTTAGGGAGAATTAAAAAAACACGTATACCTTAAAATTTCATTTCCTATCGAACTCATATAATGGACCACTTAAAAAAATTAAATGTTGTCAATTAAAACTAACTTGAAGCGTCTGCGATTATTGAATAGCAGCAAGTATCAGAACGAAACTTCAGGAGTCTGAAACTGTGTCAATGAATGTAATGACTAGTACAGTTCGCAGCAGCTGCAGGCGGGTGAATCACGGGCGGTTTTATAAACGCTTGTTACTAAAATCATTATATTCTCATTATTATCTCTAGATGGAGTTCGTTTAGACAATTTCGCGGGTGCGCCAAAGTTCATATAAAATTGCAACTTCAATTATTTCCGAAAAAATATCTCATAAAATTTTATCTCATAATGATCACTATTCATAATTATTTGTGCTAATAACTATCGTAACTCCGAATTGTCTATATTCATAATTTTATTCAACATAAGTATCTCTGTCACTACTATCTATGTTTATATACTTTTATATCATAACGATTTTTAGCAATATAGTTTAATATCATATTTTTTCTATACATACTACTATTTATGGCTAAATTTTGTATTAATAAAAACTTACTCTGAGATCAACTTATGCCAAGATAGTGGTGTATAAGTTCAAGTAGGCAGTAGGGAACAAGGACTTAGTGGCAAAACCGACTCGGATCGCGGATAGGACAGCAATCAACAACAATAATAACAAATATAAGTAACAAAATTATGATATATGTCCATTATGAAGGAAACTGTTATGAACAACCAAATTATGAGTTCAAGTCTGTTAGTCTTAGTAATGACTAATGACATTATGAAGAAACATTGTATGAAAACTGTTCGTTATGAGTTCCGATGATAGTTACAGAAATTTAGGAACATAAAAAGTAGGAAGAAAAAAAATATTATATATTAGAGTGATGATTATGGATTACAAAGCGGTATTACTAGAAAAAATCGACACATCAAGTTTATATGAGCCAATATGGACCCGTATTTGTACCTGCTACTTGCACTAGAAGCAGTAACGGATCCATGGGGACCTAAGGCCCTCAAGGCTCCCCTATGTGCTTCAAAGCCTGCTCCTAACAAAAATCCTGGATATTTCAATGTCTGCAGGCATATGTATTGTTGTGTACGGGCGAGTACAGTCAACAGTTAAAGTGGGTAGACAGGCGAAATTGGAGTCCATATTGGCTATATGATTTTTGTTAGGAGCAGGCTTTGAAACACATAGGGGAGCCTTGAGGGCCTTAGGTCCCCATGGATCCGTTACTGCTTTTAGTGCAAGTAGCAGGTACAAATACGTATACTACTATATACTAATTATTAAACATGCAAAAGTAAGGCGCGCGGTTGCTTTATGCGTTAAACGCTGCGATTCCATAGATACCTTATATGCGGTAAACGCAGGTATCTATGGGATCAACCGCGCGCCTAAATGTTTGTCTGTCGCCTTTTCACGCATAACTGCTGAACTGATTGAAATGTAATTTAGTACCTATGGAGATAGTTTGAATACAGCCCTCCCCTGTATTCTATCGGATTATATCTAGGATCGGTCGGATAGTATTTATCCGGAAATCATCCCCTAAGGTGGTGAAATGGGTGGCGAAAGTTTGTATGGAGGTAGGATACAAACGATCTACACGCGGACGAAGTCGCGGGCAAGAGCTAGTGTCCTATAAAGCGTTACCTTGCCACTAGCTTTGGAGCTAGCCCGGGACCCGCGCGAGCTGGCGCGGGACGAGGCGCGCGAGCCGGAACCGGAGCGAGACCGAGACCTTGCCGAGCCAGACCTGGACCAACAATATATCATTAGCAATTTATCGTTATCGCTTACACATATTCAGTTCATCCGTTTATGTAGTAAGCTTTGTGTGTGTATGTTTATTATTGAAGTTATTGTGTATTTTGTAAGTTAGTTTACTTCTAATTTATCCACCTACCCACTTTGTACTTGTATCCACCTATACACTTTATTTGTTTTGAATTTTATTTTTGATGATTATTTTTACCTATTTATTTTGTTGTGGGCGATAGGCTAGCAACCTATCACTGCAATATCACATTTTGTCGATATTTTATACCCACATTTATGCTAAAAGTGGCGCTGGAACATACGTTTCATGTGCTCTGCCTACCCCTTTTGGGAATAAAGGCGTGAATGTATGTATGTATGTATGTATGTATTTTGAGGTTCACGTGTGAATTGAATTCGTATTACTTGCAAGCAAAATACACAGAACTTATCCAATTGTGACATTCTACCCCTGTATTTTTGCAAATAAATATATTTGATTGATTGATTGTATTTTTTGCTGCAATTTCTCCCTTACCTAAAGGTTGTCAGGAAGAAATCGCTCTTTAGCGATAAGACCGCCTATTGTTATCCTCTATTTTCAAATTTTTATCTGTATTTTATTCATGTTTTGAGGTGTCCAATAAAGTGTATTTGTATTGTGTTATTGAGTCTGCCCAGGACGGGGATGTGTGCAGCAGTGGAACACTGAAGGCTGTTAATAATAATTTTAATAAATTGTCAAAAGGGACTCTACGTGTTAGTTCAGTTGGTACTTTGTAGGTACCTAGCTCCACGCACGCCTGCCAAAGGTGCGGGACATCATTGTTCCGTGAGCGGGAAAGACATACATAATAATAAAATATTGCTTACCTCGCTGACCCGGACCGCGCAGAGCCAGATCGCGACCTCGACTTTCTTGAACCCGAGCCCGAACGAGATCTCGACCTCGATTTGGACCTCGATTTAGACCGCGACTTGGATCGCGATTTTGATCGCGACTTGGATCGCGACTTGGATCGAGATTTGGATCGCGATTTGGATCGCGACTTGGATCGCGATTTTGATCGCGATCCTGACCGAGACCGCTCCGAGCCTGCCGGCGATTTTGAACCCGATTTTGAGCGGGACCGAGATCTGTAAAGATAGTTATACACAATCATTATATGAAGACATATGCCCTTATTCTTGAACGTCCATCAAGTTTTTTTTTTTAAGTATCATTGTCTGCCCTAGGGTACGGGCACAGTAGTAATATACTCTTAATAATCTACTCTGTGTCTGTAGAATTTTAGAGTAAAAGACTTCCATCGCACCTATTGTAACTCCAATACCGCTAGAAATCTTTTTTTTATCCTTCACTTTTACATTTATGTGAGAATTGGACAAAACATATACGGTCGTATTCATAAACGTTCTAGAAGCCTATTTTTACTAAAATGGCGTCAAAAATCGTGTCTTTATCTGTCACTTTGACGTTTGAGTTCGTCAGAAAGGGACAAAGCACATTTTATTTAGCAGAGGCATTTTAAGTTTTATGAATTAGGGGGATATTGTATATGATGAGTGATGACAGAGATTTTTTGAGGTTAACAAATAAGTGCAATTAATGTTATAACACAAAACTTCGACAGCCCATCGGGCTGGTGGTCTGCCCTCTGAGTGAAAACGAACTTCGTTCGCGTATCTCCCTCTCTGTCAGAACTAGCAAGTGCAACAGAGAGGGAGATACACGGACGAAATTCGTTTTCGTTTCTGGGTGGGGCCTCTGATCGTATTGATCACAATAAAGATCGCATTAAAATCGGTTCGTTTAGGAGCTACGATGCTTATAACACCCCCCTTTTTTGTTAGGGTTTTTTTGTCACTTTGATTTTACCAGAAACAGTCCCCGCGAAAGATAAGGGCGACTGAATGCGCGATTACTGTATGGTAATAAATGATTAGTTGATTACTGATGAATAAGTGATTCTGTGTATGAATGATGAGTATGGTTGTAATGGATGATAGGTGAAATGAAGAATGAACTATGGAGGTGGCGAGTTTGCGAAAAGAGGCTATTGTACTTTCTTTACAAATGATTTCCTGCAGGTTATATGGTTTTATATGGAAATTATGACAGGTGATTTCGTGGTTAAATCTCGGGTTTGTGAATTGCGGGCAGTCTTTTAAAAGGGTGGTCGACGGAATGTGAGGTGCTTCCATCGCACGGGCAAAGGTCATCGGTGGTTATCTTGAAGCGGTATAGGTAGGATTTGTGGTAGCCGTGTCCTGTAAGAATTTGGGTAAGATGGAATGAAATAATGGTATTGTTTCGTAGATCTTGAATATGCTGCAAAGTCGGTAGCCAGTTTTGTTGGGAGTTAAAATAGTATTTTAAGTCTCGTACCTTAATTAGGCCACCCAGCAAGCTTCATGGCCTAAAAATAGTACTCGACTGAAAAAGCATACATAATTTCTTTGTCAGTACCTTTGTTTTTCTCCATTCTGTTCCTGTTTCTCTTCTTCCTCATCATCATCCTCTTCCTCTTCCTCCTCCTCTTCCTCCTGTTAATAAAAATGGGAATTGTAATATAGTAGATTTTTATTTGGAAAGTCTATGGTACCGGGGCTTCACTTAGGCTCGTCGATCACCAGCGACGGCTAATTGAGCGCTTGTAACCACCAGTACTTGAGAGATTTCACCCAAGGTTTCTCATTAGCATTCTATCCCGCTTTAGAAGTGATATTACACCGTGGGCCCGAGTAACCCGAAAGTTTTTAACCACGCGTTCGTTAGGTCATTAGCAGCAAAAAAGGTTATATGAGCCCAACTCAAACTCAGCAAAAAAAATCTCTTCTAAAAGTTGTCCAAGTTTTATTAACAAAAAACCGACAAAACAGGTTTTTTTGTTAATAAAACTTGGACAACTTTTTACATTTGTACGGAACATTCGCGGGGGACGACCTGCTCGATGCAAATGTAAAAAAAAGCGTAAAAAAAAATTTACGCTCTTAAACGGATCATAGTTATTATTGTTACACCCTGTATAGTGCGTATTACCTGCACTGGTTCCAACTGTTTCTCGCGCAGCCTGAGTATGCGGTGCTCAGCGCCGCTGAGCGGGCGGTGCGTGACCACGAGTCGGGTCAGCGCCTGAGCGGCGGCGCCCGCGCGTGCACGGCGCTTAGATAGGCGCACGCGGGTCTCAAGCTCGTTGTAGTATACAGATCCATTTCTGACCACCTGAGGAAAATACCAATTTTAACACACTGCCAAGAATTGCTACGCGCTACGCTCGTAGCCGATCCAATGGTCTTCCTCGTATGTAGCGGAAAGCGACTCCGGCGGTCTGACACATATGTATATCGGCATTGGCCCTTAATGGGTTAATGAATAAACTGAAAGTGACTTCAGAATAGTCTACAATCAATTGCAATTTTTAATATAACTTTTTTATCATATTTAATTCTAAAACAAATAACAAGTGTTAAAGACATCAATGGAATTGTTAAGATAAGAACTAGTCTTTGGAAATGATTAAAAGATTTTGTGGCCGAGACAGATTGTTCCAATATATTTGGAATAAATTGAAAAGTATTTTCACGGATCGTTTTGTCTTTCAAGTAAATAAATAATTGAATATTCGAAGATCAGTCCCAGCCATCCCACATTGTGGAATGCATGTCTTTTTTTTGCAAAAAAATGTCTACAGTAGTACCGCAAATATAAGTTACAACGATGTACCTGCGCAGAAAGCATGTATGGAAAACAATTGAACAAATCATAAGGCAGCGCGTTTATTATTATTATTGTAAGGCATCGCGTTTGCGCTGGTAAAATCTTCAACGCCCATTGGCCAAAATTTTGCGCGAGACACCAGCAGGTCCGGCGCCCGCCATTTTGTCTGGCGCCTGAGCGGGAAAGCACGACTTCAACTGTCATTGCATATTGTACCTTACGTATCTATCGACCTTGTTCTGGTCTTTATTGAAATGGTCTTGCGAAGAATGCCGATGTAACTTATATTTATGGTACTACTGTATATTATTATGGTTAACAAAATAACTCACCAGGAAATAATTCTCCTCGTAGCCTTTAGATGCCTTACTCTTGACATTCCAGTTGTATTCCCTAGCCATCTTATATTCATAAGTGTCCCCGTCCATATACGGTGTCCCCTCAGTGACGTCCCTGCGACGCTTCAGTATCGTGTCCTCAGTTGGTAAGCAGTAGGCTACAAACTGTTCTCCGCTTTCGTCCATCACACCACTGAAATACAGATAGTGCAAATTGTTAAGGGACTCCCATACGACATGACCTTCGATCTGAATCTCATCGTTTTCTAATGGTTTTTGTAGCTTATTATATCAACAACAACGGCTTTAAGCAATGTAGTATCTAATATTTACTTCAAAGTTCATTGTTTTCGAGATATTCAGCATCAAAGTTGAACAATTTCAGGCCTAAAAACTGGTTTATTGGCCATAACTTTTGTGTTAATTAGTTTAAAATGAAAACCTTAGACACGTTTTAGAGACGTTATAGACGAACCCAAATATGTAGATTTCGTATATGTTAGATCTTTCACTTTAATACAGATACGATATAAGTGTTTTTTTAGAGGTTTAAAAAAAAATGAAGTATTTATTTCTTTCAAAATCTGGTAGATAAAGATGGAGATAAGGGATTGAAGAACCAATAGCCGATTGAATTCTATCTGTAGTGCAAAAGTAGGATATGCGATTCAAAACTTTTAAAAATATCTGAACAAAAATCGTAGCAGAAATCGTAGTCCAAGGAATAACTGACCATCTCAATCTGAACCAGTGGGGTTGGCTACTGTCAAATGTTTGACTAGATGGCGCCAGCATAGGTTATACCTAATCACTAGCCTTTTTGTATGGGATTTAGCTTAAACGGCTTGATTGTAAACAAGGAATATCCGAAAAAAAAAAAAACATGGATTTGTCAATTTTGTTTGGACTGACGGTAAAACCTATGCTGGCGCCATCTGCAAATACCTTCGCCCGGCCAACCCCATTTGGGCAGAGCACATGAAACTAATGTTCCACTGCAACTTTTAGCAACAACATGGGTGTAAAAGATCAACAAAATGTAACGTTGCAGTGATGGGCTAGCCCTTCGCCCACAACTCACTTCAACCCTGCTCCCTTAGTCGACTTGTACGATACATGGGAAGAAAGGGGTGAAATTCTAACCCCAACACCACCCCTGTGTTTTCATTTAATTTAGTTTATTATTTATTTTAATTTTGTTTTTACAGGAGGCACTTAAAAAACATTGCGTTGCATGGTTTTCTAGTTTTATATCAAGATGTAAACAGTATTTTCGTGAATGTTTAAGAATTTTGCTACAAGAAACGTTCAGAATTTCAGTACCCTAAGTGCCAAACCAACAAAAAAAAAGTAGAGGTTTTTGGAACTCTAGCCAACATGAAGAGTGAACAAGACATAATCAAAGATTACTAACCGAATCATAGCCTGGGACATGGCCTCAATCTGCCCAGCCACATTCTTATCAGATGGTGCCGGGTCCGTGTCAAATATGACCTGCGCACACGGATACTTCCACATCTCAAAGTCCGGGTACACGGACATGATCTCAACAGGCACGACTCCCGGCTTGCTGTAGTGTTTCTCTATCGGCAACTTGTTGTCTTCAAATGTTTTCTCAATAGCCTTGATCTGGCTCTCGCGGTCCATGTAAAGGGTTTCTTCACTGAATATCTTCTTAACATTGTAACCGACTTTGGCTTCAACCTGTGAATGTTAGGGGGCATTAAGTGATATAATTCAATATAAAACATGCATGCAATGGTTATGTCTAAGTGTTTTCCCAGTAGATTTGAAACTATATTATACTGGGAAATTGCCAGAATAAGAATTAATTACTTTGGTACAACCAAAGGAATAGGCATGATGACAGTAATTGAAAATCACTAAAATATGGTATTTTCTAAGTGAAATTTTAATCGTAGAATTCGAAAATTGATTTTTGATAAAATTAAACTGAAAAATACGGACGCCCGCCATGATATGTTAAACACCAATCAGAGCGCATGACGTCACGTTTGTAGAAATACATAACGGCCATTACCACAGATTACAGAGAAAACTTATGTACTGAACGAATAGTAAGACAAGGATAGAACCATGTTATCTGTCAGATCTTCATACGTCATTGTCCCGCTGTCTCGCTCGCACGGCCGAGCAAGACTTGTAAACTTTTTAATTTATGTTCATTTAATGAGAAATTGAGCGATCTAGGTAGCAAACATCAAAGGTCTGCGTTCTTTTTATACAAACGTGACGTCACTCGGGACGCCATGACACTGACAAGCGTTTTAGCGCCAATTTGAAATTTAAAAACTAAAATGCATTTTTTTCCTACTTAACTGTTAAATTCTCTTGAAAAATCTTATTCATTGTACATAATAAATGTATCTAAACATTATAGAACAGTTTTTCAAAATGTGTCATCATGCCTATTCAAGGTGCTCCCTGAACTGCACGGAGGCGGTACCAGTTGTAATGTTCGAGCTAATATGAAATGATCCGCACAGAGCGGCGCGGTTTTCTGTGCGGACCCTTCCGTATTAGCTCGAACATTACAACCGGTACCGCCTCCACACCGCGCCGCGCCGCCCCGCCACCGCTCTCTGTGCGTTTGCAGCTTAAAGGAGTGCAAATGCACAAAAGATCCCACTGGGGCGAAGTGTATCCAAAAGGGCCCTCATCTAGATAGGATAAGATACTGGGCAATAAAGACTTAAACCCAAGTTCATATTGATTCTTAACCCAAACAACCCTTATACAAGAGAACTGTAAAATCAACTCACACACAACTCGGATTCCCAGATTTATTCTTTGATTGACAGAATTTAACTGTAGTATAGCACCAGCATAGAGCAGACAAAGAAAAAAACCTCATATGTCTAAGCAGCACCACAAAATTGCCCCACAGAATAAGTGCCATTGGCATTATGCAGGGATGGGGCGATGGGGATGTGGGAGGGCGGGTGTCAAAACGCTGCCAGGCAACCGTTTAATTACATTGCGCATATCGGGTTTTAAGCACATGTTTGGGTAGAAATTTGTAAGGAGCTCGCATACTATGGTTTTTTCATTTGCTGGCATAGAGGATCACTTTTGAAAGTTTGATGTGACTATTGACCCCAATCAAATAGAGGTTTTGTTAACACTATATTTGCACACCCCTAAGTTAAATACATTTATGTATGTCATTTCACAGTTTCACATTACTCAAAAGACAAGACCAAGGTTTAGACAACCGGTTAGCCTAGTGGGTAGTGACACTGCCTACGAAGCTGAAGGTCCTGGGTTTGAATCCCGGTAAGGGCAAATATTTGTGTGATGAGCATGAATATTTGTTTCTGAGTCATGGATGTTTTCTACGTATTTAAGTATTTCTATCTATTATATATATCGTCGTCTAGTAGCCATAACACAAGCCTTATTGAGCTTACTATGGGACTAGCTCGATTTTTGTAAGATTGTCCCCTTATATTTATTATTTTTATTCTCTTTATTTAATTTTTATTTATTAAGACCATTTTATTACTATTGGCTAACTACCTAAGTATAATTCAGCTAGTAACTGACCTTCTCCATAGACTGAGGCTGGAACCTGGTCTGCTCAGTGGAGATATACTCCGAGCGACGCAGCCACGACACATTCTTCGCATGGTGACGCGATCTCTTAGAATCTTGTGGCGTGGACACATCATCTTCTAGCAATTTCTCATCTGCTATATCCAATATCGCATTCCCATCTCCCTGGTATATGTCTCGATTTATCAAATCAATGTGCACACCCAAGTCATGCTCTGTGAGGACTTCGTACCGGTAATTCTTCTCCAAAGACGTGGGATTGTACTGAATGAACCGCGTCGACGGGAATGGATAAGTAATGAACTTCAAGTCGAAAGGTATGTCCGGTAGCGTGTTGCAGTATTTGACGCGGGTTACAAGCTCCGATCTGTAATGGAAATAATAACATTATGCGTGAAAATGCCTACGTCGCGACGGATTGTTATGGTTTGGGATACTAACCTCCTCTCGCCAGTTCTTTGCGGGCGTTTGTCCCGTTCCGGTTCGTTGGTCTGAACCGTTGGCGGCATTGTAGAATTCACTTTTGATTAGGATTACTCAACACATGTTAAAATCAATTATAGTTAGTAATTATTCGTAATATTTCACATAACTTCGTTTGACAATTAGGTTTGAGCTTGGCCGAGACGAAAGTGGGGTGGGAAACAAGAACAAGTGGAACATGAGCCTAGAATACTATGGACGCGCTGTGCATGTTGCCACAGTGAGGGACGGAAAAGCTCTTATGCAGCTAAATTAAGAACCGGTCATAAAATGGCTAATGACTTGCCATAAACAACCTACTAAATTTGGACGGGTAATGGTTTATTGGTCACAACTGTCACAACTTCATACTAAATCAGTTGTGCCCAACAAAAAAAGTGGAACTATGACAAGGACAATGAATGATATTTCCCTTTCTGTCACACTTATCGAGACTTGTATGCTACCAGCTCCCTCGCACGTGGTATTATTATTACCATAGCCTGTCCAGATTATTCTACGTTCATGAAGTGGAAAGATAAAGTGACATGCCATGCTAACACAAGTCCGAATTGCGTTAAAAACCTACAAGAGAAGAAAAAAATATTAAAAGAATCGAAAACAACTAGATTAACCTTTAAAATAACGTTTTAACACGTTCCCTGTGCATGGGACATATGTGTTACACTTCGAGGTATCAACGATACGGCGGCTTGATTAAAATGAGCATGTATGAGCTGGACCTTTTTTTTTTTCCTTTGTTTCTAAGTAGGGCCCCGAAGGGGCCCTTAACTAATTACCTATAGCTATATACAAAAAATATGCAAATCATGCAGTCCTGAACCTAACAACATACAAAAACTAACTGCTACCTTAAATCTAATAACAAGAAACACCGCAGGGCGCGCAATCGACACCACACCTTAAGTGCGGTGATAACGATAGCGCGCCCTGCGGCGCACAGGCCACGCCTCCCGCCCCGCCCCAGCCAGCCGCCATGCGGCAGCACAAGGCGAAGCGAGAGAGCATATAGCCGCTCGACCCAGACATAATATACAAACTTAAATCTAACGTGCTAACCATGCACTATAAAACTAAGTAATGTACAAACCTTAGAATCTAACATATAAAAAATATTCAACCACAAGGGTAACATGTACACAAGATATGTACAAGAAACTAACTAATAACAAAACCATACAAAGTATATATACAGGCACAAAGATAGAAACATAACAAACCCAACACCAAAGGAAGGATCAACCAATATGTGCAAGTTGTGCAAACAAACTGAGAGCTATATACAATTATACACTGATAAGGTATGAGCTGGACCAATAATATTTGCTTACCTAGTAGACATTAAAAAAAAATGCACGTAGGGTAGGAGTCAAAATGTTGAATTGCCCGCTGCACCGGGAACGTGTTTCCTGTCGGGGGCTACAGACAAAGATGGTAAATTTTTCTATTATATTCTTTCTCTCTGTATTATATAGTTTAACTAGCGAATACATAAGATCATAAGTCGATTTAATTCGAAAAACTAGCAAAGGTCAATTTTACATTTTCGTAAAATGGTCAACAATGTCATCAATCCAAATGCAAAAAAAACACAATTTAAATAAGTTGAAGATATACTTCTTTTTACTTATTGTTCGATATATTATATATTATACATATTTGTTTGATCTGTGCACTCAAAAGAAAAACGGCCGTTTTAACTTTGGACGCATAGATTGACGATTCCAGTAATGGACCATCCACATTAAGTGATTTTACCCCAATTTGTCAGTACAACATGTCGAAGTCAGAATTGGGTGTAGCGTACAGACGTAACAACTGCAACTACAATTTCATTCAGTGTGGCCAGTTAACATTAGGAAAGCGAAAATTGCCGCATTCAAACGGTCGTGCGAAGCGGACTGCAAGATTGTTACTAACCGATGAGAAAGGGCAAGACAGCACGTCTAAAATGGGACGGCCGAGACATACTCTCAATTTTCTCGCACTATACCTCTTGTTCTAAGTGTTCTAATAAGAGAGAGACGGATCGTGCGAGAAAAATTGAGAGAGCTCGCGCGCCGTCGCGTAATAGCCGTGCAGCACACAAAAATCAAGAGTATGTCATGGCCGCCTCATGATCGACGTGCTGTCTCGCCCTATCTCATCGGTTAGTAACAATCTTGCAGTCCACTTCGCATTCGCAGGACCGTTTGAATGCGGCAATTTTCGCTCTCTTACTGTTAACTGGCCACACCGAATGAAAATGTAGTTGCAAAACACCGGTTTAAAAAAAAACAGAATTACAGTGTAAAATATTAATACAATGTTCCTTAGCATATATTTTTTAATTATCGTTTAAATTTATTTGTATGAAATTTGTGAGAAAAAAAAACTTGGCAGATCATGCAACGCAGGATTCCATGGTCCAAATTGTGATTTTCATGCAATTAGTCCGTACAACTCGTTTGACGGTTGGAACATGCATCCACACTATAGCAATTAGTCAGATTCTGATGAATTTGGACTGACAAATCACTTAATGTGGATGGCCCATAACATAAAAACTAGTTTGATAAATACAAATAAATTTAAACGATAATTAAAAAATATATGCTAAAGAACATTGTATTAATATTTTACACAGTAATTTTGTATTTTTTTTTTAAACGGGTGTTTTGCAACTACAATTTCATTCAGTGTGGCCAGTTAACAGTAAGAAAGCGAAAATTGCCGCATTCAAACGGTCCTGCGAAGCGGACTGCAAAATTGTTACTAACCGTAGAGATAGGGCGAGACAGCACGTCGATCATGAGGTGGCCGTGACATACTCTCGATTTTTGCGTGCTGCACGGCTATTACGCGACGGTGCGCGAGCTCTCTCAATTTTTCTCGCACTATCCGTCTCTCTCTTATTAGTACATGCGAGAGAAATCGAGAGTATGTCGCGGCTGTGTGTTAGACGTGCTATCTTGCCCTATCTCATCGGTTAGTAACAATCTTGCAGTCCGCTTCGCAGGACCGTTTGAATGCGCCAATTTTCGCTTTCCTTCTGTTAACTGGCCACACTGAATGAAATTGTAGTTGCAGTTGTTACGTCTGTACGCTACACCCAATTCTGACTTCGACATGTTGTACTGACAAATTGGGGTAAAATCACATAATGTGGATGGTCCATGATGTTTCACAAGGTAGGTATTTAAACACAAAATACAGTGTAGCAGTGGCGCTAGTGCGCACGTGAAAGCAGCCTTATACTTCATAGGAGGCTAGAACGTAGTCGTAGTGGTTATATTCTCTTTGGGAGGCATTGTGACATTTTAATAGTGGGTACACACAAAGCCAACGAACGGCTATTTATCTCACTCTAACAAATAGCTGTCACATAAATGCTTCGCGTTCGTTGTTCGTTCGTTTGCTCAGTGTGTACCCATCATAAGAGGAAACAAAAAGGTCGAGATAATGGGGTTGGCAACTGTCAAATGTTTGACTAGAAGGCGCCATGATAGGTTTTACCTAATCACTAGCTTTTTTCTATGGGATTTGGCTTTAACGGCTTGATTCTAAACAAGGAAATTCCGAAAAATAAAAGTATTTGACAGTTTTGGTAGGAGTGACGGTAAAACCTATGCTGGCGCCATCTGCAAATACCTTCGCCCGGCCAACCCCATTGAGAAATAGGTATTTGCAAAATGTATTGCTGTCGCGCCAACCTCAAGCCTTCCCCCGCAGAGCGCGATAGAGATAACATAAAATCAACGTTTCGTAGTCCCCTGAATTCTTCTCCAAAACTTGACCTCATTAGTGTCTCTTATTAGTCTGTGCTTGACCTGTTTAACTATTTTTTTTATTAAAAATCAAAGAAAGGCTTTGGTCGTGTTTCGATGTCGTCCTTTTTTAATTAATCTACGGATGTTTGAACACAGCGGAGAATGCTGGTCTTATTATTTTATTTATCAAACATATTCTAATAGATTACTTCCGGAAAGTTATCTGTACCTTTTTCACTCGTTCTGCTCGTTCACTCCCACTTCACTCCATTCCAAATTCAATTTCATCCGCTCATTCAGTGTCATTCACTTTGTCCGTGGCTGTCTGTCGCGGAACCGTTTCAATTCGGAGTTCACACCGCCATCTTTCTTTTCCAACAAATTTTGTCCGCAACAAGGTATGTTAAAATTATAAAAGAATTGTATTTCTAGAGTTTTGTGATATCGAATTGAATACATAGTTTGCTCTGTTACTCGTGAACTTTTGTGAGTATCTATTTAACATTCCCATCGCCTAATATCAGAGTGGAACATCTTCAGCCATGTGGTCGGCCAGCGAACCGAAATTGGTTTTTCAGAACTGCGCACTATGTTTTCTACTATGAGAACTGATGAATAAGCTTGTATGTTTTATTGTAGAAATGGTTATTTTATTTTTTGGTTGTCAGTTATTGACATTGACATGTGTGGCGGGCGATATATTGTTTTTCCGAGCCGGCATATTACATGGATTGAAAGAAACGTGGCGGCAAAGTTGACTTGTGGTGTTGTTGTAGGTGAAACTATGGGCACCGTGGAACGTGCTGGTGATGCGACGTCGGAAATGGAGTCCGGTGACGAGGAGGAAATCGTGGGGGGCGGTGAACTGGCACAGCACCTCATGAAAAGGTGAGTTCATGTTTTTAGGTTATCTGAATCGTTTTCTCAAACCTTGTTTTTTATTTTCTTATAGAAATATATTTAAATGTAAATTGAACAGATTCACGTGTGACTTTACTAGCTAGACTTCATTTGCTGATAATTAATGTAGGATAACTATTAACTAACACATGAATGAAGGGGACCAATAACGGTAATTTGTAAAAAAAAAATACTAGTAAGCACGTGTATAGTATTGGTGCAAATATTTGTTATATTTTTAGTGTTTTGCTGGTATCCTTGTCCAATGATAGCATTATTCCAGCTGTACACGTTGGGCCAACGTTGGCGCGTGAGACTCGTGAGAGGGCTGCAGTGATGTAAATGAATGAGATTGAATTATAGGCCTCGGTCCAGGTGTACCAAATGGTAGGCAGGAAAGGGGGCGCGGGACTTCTATTTTAAATGATTGTTATGTATAGAACAACAGTCAAAATAAGCATCTTTTACTTGAAAAACTTTTCTGTAAAGAAGTTTTTTCAGCTCTTATAAAAAAGCAACCATGAAGACGCTGGTGGGAGCTCTGCTGACTTCTAACCTATCTGCCATCCGAGTCTGTCCATAATACCGAAATTTTCCCAGAACCGTTTAAATGACTTGGAGCCAATATCTTGGTAATTATCAAATTTAGAGAAAAGTTGCCCATACAAAACATGCTTATTTTAGCGTCTTCTATATGATAGCATCATAAAAAATAGGTGTCATAACGACTCCAACCCCATTAAAAAAATCCTGCATACCCTTTACTACACCCCAACCATTGATTTCATTATTTAACACAGTTTAGAGACATATAGAGAAAAGCCATGAAACATTTTTGAAATTTACAACATTGGTTTTAGCCACAAAGATCAAAATTGATTCAATAAACAGTCAGTCACCAGTAAACTCCATGGCATTGTTATAAAGTTCACTATAAACCCGATGGTAGGGACAAATGTGAATAGCTATATTAGCTATCTCCTATCCTACATCCTACTAATATTATATATGCAATAGTTTAGATGTTACTCAATCACGCAAAAACGGCTGGACGGATTGAGATAAAATTTGCCATGAATATAGATTTTCAGACACTCATCTTAACTTATCAGTATTAATCAACAGTTCAGGGTTGTATCGTGAATTCAAAATTGGCTTGTCAAAAGATGTCTTGAGATTTCGAACTATAGGTTCAAATTGAAATGCTTAGCATTCCATGCTAAAGCTTATGATGAACCATACTTTATGCCACTCGTTCACTGCAATTTAATTGAATGTGTCATATGACCCAAATACCCTTACAATGAGTAATCATCTTAAATTAGGCAGGAATGATTTAAGGAGCTTCGCAGTGTAGTTATATGGAATAAAATGCTACAAATATGTGCTTTGCGGGGTCCACCTAAAGCAAAGGGGACACAGGACTTATAAAATTTTTGATTGATGTTAGTGTCATTATAGTGTCAGTCATGATACCTATAAGAAAAACTTTTTTCTGAAATAAAAAATGAACAAATGAATGAACTTTTTTATTATATTGACCCCAAAGTCAATGGATAGGGGGCGCGATTAAGTTTTTACCGCTCTTTTATAAAAAAAAATAACTACGAAGACAGCGGCGGGAGCAGAGCTCCCGCCACCATCTTCTAACCTATCCGCCATCCGAGTCGGTTCACGATACCAAAATTTTCTAAGTCCCAGAACCATTTAAATGACTGATTTAGGAGCCAATATCTCGGTAATTATCAAATTTAGAGAAAAGTTGCCCATACAAAACATGCTTATTTTAGCGTCTTCTATACGATAGCATAATAATAAACATAGGTGTCATAATGACACCAACACCATCAATTTTTTTCTAAGTTCTGCGTCCCCTTTGCTTTAGTCCAACCGCTTTGCGGAATAATGTTTGGTTCCGAATTTGCCCAATAACCGAATTCCTCTATTCGGCCAAATTATTCGGTTCAACGTAATGCCTTCATCATCTGTTCCAAAAAAGTGGTAAAGTCTTATTGATTGTTTAAGTAAAATATTACAGTAAAGTTAGTTAAATAATAATAAAGAGAATCCGTTTTAGACAATATTACATTATTGTAACTTGCAGACAAACATTTCTAAATTTATTCGGTAAATATTCGGCATTTAAACCGAATAATTCGGTTGAATAACGAACATTGGAAAATATACCGAATTGTCGGCGCATCTCTATACCCCAGGAAAGTTATGTTTTTTTCAAACATTAATTTATAACAGCGTTTTTTTTGTTTCTTTAATTTTCAAATGTTATTCTAAGGTGCCTTATCTGTGAATCCTACAAAATTTCCATCGGGAAGTAAATATATAAAAATAAATGACACATCCATTATGTTTTTTGTGTTATTTATTATTCAGGAAGAGCTCCTGTAAATTAACCAAAACAAAAATTAAAATATCTATTAGTATCTTTCCTCTTTTTTCAGGAATTTGTTAAATATCGATTTTTTTGATGACTAATATTTTGGTGGATTTTAAGTCTACGTAATTACTAAAATGATATCAGTTATAAATAAATATATCAGTTACCCACTAAAAAGCTGCTGTTATGAATTATTTCCAAATTTCCATTTTTTCCATACTAATGAAAATAAAATGCTTGGGCTACTAGTCACGACTTCTAACTGATAGCCAAAATCTCTGGCGGGTTCCAAATCATAGCCATTCATGTTGTAAGATTAATGACAAAGCTGGTTGGTCATACATAATAGCGCAACGTGGACTGCCTGCTTACCTATGGTAAAACCCTTGGGCTTAGGACAGTGGAAATTGGTGATTTCCACATCAAGGCCGAAACGCACTGACAGCGGTGGCAGAGCGGCGCGGTATTCTGTGCGGACCCTTTCGTATTAGTTCGAACATTACAACCGGTACCGCCTCCGCGCCGCTCCGCCACCGCTGTCAGTGCGTTTCGGCCTTCAATAGCAACTCCTACGAGTCGTGCCTCTACAAGCTATCTCCGGTACAAAGTGGAAAATTCTTACTATGGCGTAGGTACCGCAAGTAGCTTTGCTCGGCCTCAAATATGTAAGAGTTCTTTTTAACACAATACTCGTTTATAGGGAAGTTTAATGTTCTGCCTAGATGGGCATTGTATAACATATATTTCATTGTTTTTGTCTTAACCAACACATAAAAAAAAAATATCGAGGGTGTCATGTTCAAAATATCAATTTTACTAGAAGACGCTTGCTGTTATGGGTACACTTTGAACAGATTTTCTATCCAAACTGGAATGGACTTTAATATCTACTCCATCTAGTGAAACTAGTATTTAAGAGTCCGCAGTAAGCTCGATTCTCCATACAAACGTAGTTACGCTCTCATTTTAAAACTACGTGTTGGATTGTAACGAAACTTTGCATGTTCAATGAAATGGGCTATGTCTGAAATTAGTTAACGTAGCTTCAGATACCATAATAAAAAAATTCAGCGAATTTAAGTTTTTCATACAAAACTAGTTTTTGCTATATTTACTTGGTTTTATAAATTGGAACCATATAATCTAATTACAGACATAGATATACCTCATGTCATTGTATATGCACAGTTTCGTCACAAACCAACACGTAGTTTTAAAATGAGAGCGTAACTCCGTTTGTATGGGAAGGTGAAATTCGGCCGAGCTTACTGCGGCCTCTTAAGAAATGGTATCACAATGTTAAAATTGATAAAATTTCACGCATTTAGGATTCAATCATAGCCAATTTACAATTTCACAGTTTATACGCAATTAGTCACGATTATAAGTTGCTATAGTTACGGTGTAACTGTGAACGACACTCGCGTTTATCTGCCTTATCACTGGAATTCGTTATCCTCAACTCCCCATATCGTTCCGTCGTTTCAAGTTAGGTAGGTACTTAACTTGAAAAAACATATACTTTTGCCGAATGCGTTACCTTTACATTCCTCATAAGTTTACGTAAACAAGTCCTGACGCCCGTGACGCGGTATTTGGTTACGTATGTGATTTTCTACGGGCCTGTGCGTAGCTCCTGCACGACACGTGTGTAGTGAGTTTTCAAAGATCCAGCAGCGCAGCTACGTCGCAGCGAGCGTTTTCCGCTTTGTAGCAAAAATCCTCCTTTGAACAGAAACTTCTTGCTTGAAAATGTTAATCAAACTTACTCGCATCACATGCGGTAAAGCAAAACGCAAGCAAGGGCGACAAATATGGATCTGAGGCTTTCCTTATGGCCGCCCGTGGTTAGGTAAAATTTGAGATAAAATTTTGTTACACTTAAGAATTTCCTGTGCAAAATGGCCTTGAGATAGCCTACGGGTCAATCATCCTTTCGTATTGGCTACCCCAAAAAAAATGATGCAACTACCGACATCGACACACAATTAGCATGAACAATAAATACATATTAACACACCTATAATGCTATTGGGGTATAAGTGCTTGTCTTTAATGCACGATCTTTTTATAACCGGAAGGTCACTGAACCGATGATGAGTCATTTCATGCTCTAGTTCAAGCTCAATCTAGCGTGGAAATGGAACCGCTATCTTGTCTTCATCTTTATAGATTGGTGATTATTTAGCAAACTCTATACCTACTTATACATATTGATGGATAGCAATGCCAATGTAACTAAAAAAATAATGGTATGGTCCATTATAAACTAAATATACTACTAATATTTGTAAACTAAGTATTTATAACTCCCGATATACAGGTTAAAATGTGTATGTGTATCTGTATGCGGCATCGTGGCTTCCAAACGGATCAACCGATTTTAATGCTTGATATTAATCAAAAGATTTTTCTTGGATTTTATGAAACTAAACTTCTACTGTATAATAGAGATACGAATAGCGGCACCTGTCTGCCATCTGTTTAATAGAGAAAAGCTTTATTTTATCAAATTTAGTACATGATAAATATTTTACCAATGGGTTGATTAAAAATCCTTTCATCCTTTAAACAGATAGGGGAAGGTGGTGCCTCTATTCGTATCTCGGACTATATCGGGAATCTTAAACAATTCGTTCCTTTTTCGATAGCTTTTTCATTAGTATGTTGGTCAAAAGAGAGGGTGAACTTCCTGCCCATGTCAATTCGTCATTCTCACAGACTCATTTATACCCAAATGAACGCAGCTAACAGCTGTACCAAGAAATAAACCTATATCAATTCATGAGTACTCACTTGTATAGAAATCTACTTATGCATCTATCTAGGTAGTCTAGCCTTGCTGGTTTTTCTGCTATCATTGTTCTCGTCGCCTTGAACTGAAAGCGCGTAGATGATAAATGGACGAGCTAATGTTCGATTGATGAAGTATCTATTATCCGCTCAAAATTGTACCTATGTGTTAGACCTTTTTTTATTCAAAGTGAGATTTAAGACCTTAGTCGTAGGCTTTAGTACTAGTAGCTGCTACATAACGTTCGAAATTATACAATAATACTACATAAATATCGCGTTACGACCCGTGTAAAATAATAATATAAATGTGTATAAAGCGAAAGTGTAATACTTCAATCGAATATGCCAAACACCTTGACAATAAATAAGAACTACCTAGACAGACAAGACTTTCGATGAATGATAAAAAACCGGCCAAGTGCGAGTCGGAATCGCGCTCGAAGGGTCCCGTACCATTATCTATAAAAACGGCAAAAAATCATTTCTGTTGTATTATTCCACTCCAACTCGCACTTGGCCGGTTTTTTAGTAATTGTTGTTATCGCGGCAACAGAAATGAACATTGAACATTGAACGTGAACATTACAACTGTCTAACGATCACAGTTCAAGAGATACAGCCTGGTGACAGACGGAAAGACAGACAGACAGCGGAGCCTTAGTAATATGCTCCCGTTTTTACCCTTTGGGTACGGAACCCAAAAAACACGCACTCTTCTCATGTCCGTTTGTCTGTTCTGGAGTTTTCATGCCATAGACAGACGCAGATGTGTTAACATCCCTCGTTTGCTTTGCGTCGGGGTAAAAAAAATATGTTTGGATGGTATGCTGAATTTTCATATTATGTTAGATTTTTCGTGTCGTCAAAGACGTTGAACAGCTCTAATAGTCACATTGATCGGCGCAATTTTAAGTGGAAATATGAACTCGGTGCTATTTGCTCTCGAAACTGAATAGCCATTACATTGATCAGAAGCAATTAGTTAGTTTATTTTGTGAAAATACTCGTAATAAAGTACAAGTCGGGAACAGTGGACGGTAGCGGTAGGTGGTCGCGAAATTTGTACTAAACAAAAGATAGTGATAATATGCTTTTCGAATAAAATAATACGGGTTTCGGTTAAGATTTACAATTCAAGCTCCTTTCGTCCTGATTTCGAGGGGCCTACATCCGATCTTTGCGGCAGAATAACATAAATAACGCACTCTCAGTGCGAACAATTTATACCTAAATATTTAATTGTGGTTTTAGACGTCAAAGTACATACACTTGCATCTCATTCCGATAACCGCATCCTTGATATAGCTCCATGTATGGACTGCCAAATCCACCTTTAACAAGCAGCAAGGAGCACTAGTCTTGCATTAACTACACTACGCGAGCCGCATCCTGCGCTAAATATCGATACTCAAATCCATCGTAACATTCATCATCATCATCATCATGTCCGGTCCCGCCATAGGGTAGTCGACTCATCCGCGAGCCATTGCACGTGGATTTGTCGACAAATGTACGATTCCGGAGCGCGCCTGAGCGCTTTTTACAAGTTGCCAAAGGAATTTGAAGCCTTAATATAGACGTTAAATTTCATATTTGAATGTACTTGCTGCCGGCCGGCTCCTCGCGGACATGGACGGCTGCGGTCGGCTATCGTCGCATCCGACCGGCTCCGTCCGGCTTTTGCGGTCGGCTACCGCCGGGTGCTCGCGCTACCGTTGCCAGGCGACCCGGCCCGGCACGTTCGGTGGGAATCGTACATAACATAACGGACGGGCGCACGTGTGAATGCAAAGCTTAACTTAGCCAATCAGCGTATTTATCTCCACACTTTGTTACAGCGGCATGACCCGCAACGAGATGCTCGCCGCCATCACGAACCGCATCCACGCGGAGGCGATAGCCTCCCTGCCTCCAAACGTGCGGCGACGCGTGCGCGCGCTCAGAGCGCTGCAGAAGGAGTTCGTGGAGGTCGAGTCTCAGTTCTACAGCGAGGTGCATCAGTTGGAGTGCAAATATGAGAAGCTGTACAAACCACTGTTTGAGAAGGTTAGTTTGGTCTTCCTTCGGTTTGCTGAGGATATAGTGGGAGTAGTCTTGGCTGAAATGCTTGATGACCTCAGTAAAGCCTCCGAGCGAGTTGGTCTAAGGATGAACATGGATAACTTCCATTTCAATTGGACACTACAACAAATTAAATGTTATCGTCTACAACAAATTGTAGACGATAACAATGTATCTAGGACAGACTGTCCAGTTAAGTAGATCCAACTTCGAAAAGAGGTCAATCGTTGAATCCGATTCGGCTGGGCAGCATTCGGGAAGCTACGGCAGATCTTTTCGTACAAAGTCAATCAAAGGCCCATAGAGAGGGCTATACTGGGAGTTCTCTGCGTGATCGCATAAGACCTGATTTATAAGTAATGTCAAAAAATATAAAAGATAAAAGAGATAAAAAAGATAAAATCATTTATTTGTCCAACATAGGTTACAGGATGTTACAGAATGTGGTCAGTTTCACTATGTGGCGCCTTACGGCTTACAAATTGTTGAGCATGCATGTCAAAGTCACTATCATTTATATATTCATTTATGGTATAATAACTTCTATGAGCTAGAACATTTTTTAAGGCTTTTTTAAATATATGTAGTTGGTCTATTGAAATTAAACACTTTGGTAATTTATTAAATATCTTCGGAGACATTGCAACTACATTTTTTTGGAATAACTTTGTTTTGGGTATCATTGGGTATTTTATTTTATGTTTTAAACGAGTGCTCTTAAGGTTTAGGTACAGATGGGAGTTACATTTCACGAAAACACACATTTCATATATATATAAACTAGGAAGAGTTAGGATCTTAAGTCTTTGAAAGTGGGGCTTACAAGATTCCAAAGAGTTGATACCACATAAAGATCTTAGACACCTTTTCTGCGCTCGAAATGCAATTTATCGATCTGTCGAGTTCCCCCAGAATATTATACCGTATCTTAAAGTTGATGTCACAAATGCATGGTATGCAGTAAGCACTGCAGCTAGATTAACTTTTTTTCTTAAATTATATAATGCATAGGAGAATTGATTTAATTTCTTACATATAGAGTCAATTTGATATTTCCATGTCAACTTGTGTGGTTATTCCATTTGATATAGGTCTAACCGATCTTTGTAAAGCCAGACTTAAGGCCTGTATTCACTTTGATTAGTGATTAGTGCGAGTGATTAGTGCAGGTGATTAGTGCAGGTGATTAGTGGATAGGAGAAAATAAGTGTGGACAGCGACTGATTAGTGCAAGTGATTAGTTGGCGTAGTAACGTGATTAGAAGCGTGTTCTATTTTTTTGCGAGTGGACTGCGAGTAGCCACGTCCCGCGCCCCCGTCTTCCCCCTCACTCGCAGCGTGCCTGCCACTAAACACGTGTGGACAGACACTAATCACCTGCACTCGCACTAATCAAAGTGAATACAGGCCTTACTAAACAGAGCCACTAAACGAAAATTGGACACTACTCGCACTACACACTTGCACTCGCACTAATCATCTACTAATCACCTGCACTCACACTAATCAAAGTGAATACAGGCCTTACTAAACAGAGCCACTAAACGAAAATTGGACACTACTCGCACTACACACTTGCACTCGCACTAATCATCTACTAATCACCTGCACTCACACTAATCAAAGTGAATACAGGCCTTACTAAACAGAGCCACTAAACGAAAATTGGACACTACTCGCACTACACACTTGCACTCGCACTAATCATCTACTAATCACCTGCACTCACACTAATCAAAGTGAATACAGGCCTTACTAAACAGAGCCACTAAACGAAAATTGGACACTACTCGCACTACACACTTGCACTCGCACTAATCATCTACTAATCACCTGCACTCACACTAATCAAAGTGAATACAGGCCTTTAGTGGGTGGAGGTCTTTGCTGGCGACATAACACCTGGCCGCTCCATGCACGAGCGCGATGCTGGCGAGGCGCGTCGCCGACGTCAGAATATGAGTATGTCTTATGAGTACTCTTGCTTGCCAGAATTTCATTTGCCCGAATTTTATCTGCCATAATGTTGTTTTCTATAATTTTGTATGCCATACTATTTGTTTACCATATTAATTATATGCCAGAATCTTTGTTTTCCATAATATCAATATTCTAATTTTCCATATTTTCCATAATAATCTAATTCCATTGTAATCCATAACTATCACATGCCATAATGTCATTTGTCATCCGTCTCAATATCTATTATACTCATATGTAATAAAGTGGGTACGTATTGCAGTCTAAAATAAAAAAAAAATACCTCGGACCTATCCGCGATCCGCGTCGGTTTTGCCACTAAGTAAAAATAAACTTTTCTCTGAGATTACCCAATGCCAAGATAGTGGTGTATCGTAGGCAATAGGGAACAGGGGCTTAGTGGCAAATTCGACTCGGATCGCGGTTAGGTTAGAAGACAGAAGCGTTTATTTTTATAAAAGAGCGGAAAAACTAACAAATTAACAAAGATGAATCCGAATGCATGTTTAGTATGGCGTTTAAATATTCTATTAAATAACATTATTGCAAACTATAATCTGGAATACGATACGTATGGCATTCGCATCATTATGACATCCAATATTCGGGTAAACAAGAGTATGTCAATTAACTATTATGGTAAACGAAACATTTGGCAAGCGAAGTTCGGGCAAACGATTATTATAGTATATTAATGTCTGGCAAACATTACACAACCCTTATGTCGTTACATTAGGGCACGCCGGTGTCGCGCCGGCATCGAACTCGTGTAGCGACCCCCTAACTTTTTAGTCATGCAACACCCAGCCTATTAAGTTTTGTCCAGCAACACCCAGCTTATAAAGTTTTGTCCGCACAGCGCGCTGAGATCGTGAACGGCGGCTACGAGCCCACAGACAACGAGTGCCTGAACCCGTGGCGTGACGAGACGGAGGAGGAGGAGCTGGCGCGCGCCGTGCAGCAGGCCGCGCTCACCGACGGAGAGGACAAGGAGAAGAAAGCGGCCGAGGAAGTGAAGCCGGCAGAGTTAGTATTGTTTTAGTTCTCCCACTATATCTCTTGTTCTAATTCGAAAGAGACGGATAGTGCGAGAAAAATCGAGAGAGCTCGCGCGCGTCGTCGCGTGATAGCCGTGCAGACAGTAGCGGCGTTAGGGTAGGGCGCGGTGGGGCGACCGCCCAGGCCGCCGGACATAAGGGGCACCGGCGCCCCTCTGTCCTCTCGCTCATTGAGTTAGGGCCCTAGAAATCTCGCCCAGGGCGCTGGTAGTGCCAACACCGGCACTGCAACCAGAGTTGTGTACTTAATAAACAATCAAATTGAGTGGGGCAGCTGTAGTTGCCAAGCGAAGGTGTATTTTTTAAAATCTGATATCTAGTGAGCTATTAGGGGGCAGCAGTGATCCCATTTTATTGACTCGTTAAAAATATGGCTGCATACACGCTCCTTACTCTTATGGCACCGCATCTCAGAGGAATGTAAAAAGGGTTTTAACGGTTGCATGGCTGAGCAACAGACTGTTTGGGACAACCCAATCCCAGCGAGAGACCTTTAGCAGTCCTGATCACGTAGCACGTCGATCTATTTTACGCCAGTGGTCCTTTGCTTGTTTTGTTGTCTCTCTGGCGCACAAGTAGTTAGTTAATAGATGGTGTCTAACTAAATAAGAACCATTCGCCAACAAAACTGAAAAGTCTATTATTACTAAACGATCTGGGTGAGGATCAAATTCATGGCCAGTAGTTAGCGTGGTTAATTGATAGTACCTAGTTAAAAAGTTCCGTTGCGATACGAAAATTAACCATAGAATTGTATGGCTAATTTTCGTCCGTCCACCAATTTGGTCCTCACTTCAAGTTTCAAACTCTTACTAGGGGATAAATCGGAATCGAATTGATTGTAATGTCTATCTAGAAATGGAAAACGTTTATTTTTCTAGAGCTGACAAGAAACCTGGCGATGAGACCAAGCCGGCAGAGTTAGTATTGTATTTTACATAGTAGAAGACTTAGCTCGTATTTTAGTTTTGATAATTAAGTCTGGGTAGATTGATAGTAGTAGATGGAGTAGTGCTTCTATCTCTACTGGCTTTTTATTTGTCTTGTAACAGGGCAGAACCAATATAGCCCTCTGAATCGCTAAACTTAAGTTGGCGGGACACTTTGCATGTAGAACCGATAGCCGTTGGGGCGGCAAGGTTCTTTTGTGACGCTCTTTGGGGGAGGCATAAGTTAGGGCCAAATAAGACGGTCTGCCCACTTTAGAACACATTGAAGACCGAGTGAGTTCAGTTCATGTTTGGTCATTCTTGCCAACTGTCTGGAGTAATAAGGAATTTAGCTAGCATAAACTTGTACATGATGACTAACTTATCACCAAGATCTGAATGCCATGAGGATCCAAACATGCATCACCAACTGAGGCCTCGCACTCTTGAAACCTCTACAACTTGTATCAAAATGTTTCTTAAACGAGCCTTGATATTGCAGACCACCCATGGATCCCAACGTGAAGGGAGTGCCTGACTTCTGGTACACCATATTCAGAAACGTGTCCATGCTGTGTGAAATGATGCAGGAACATGATGAACCTATCCTTAAGGCCTTGCAGGATATCAAAGGTTGGTTTGACTTGTTTTATCTAGATTGAGAACACTAAGATTTAGATAGGTCGTTTAAAATTAAAGTCTGCAACACACTTCAACTTATTGATTTAATATAGAAAGAGACTGATAGTATTTCACCGCGACGTAGCTGGCGGGCACTACAAGCCGTCCTGTAATGATTTAACAATGAAGTTGAAGATAATTATTTGGTGTCTTTGAGAAGTTGAGATATAAATTGTGAAGCAAATCGCCTGTTAAAAATATAATGGAATTATAGAGCAGAAATTTATGCAACTGGGTAGCATCTTCCTTGAATTTAACTTTTTATGTGAAGGATTTCAATGTAATAGTTATATGAATATGTACATGATGACTAACTTATCACCAAGACCTGAATGCCATGACGATCAAACATGCATCACCAACTGAAGCCCCCACCTTCTCAACCACCACAAACTTATATACCACCCGTACTAATACAAAGTTTACTTCCAGTCCTGATGCACGACGACCCGATTGGCTTCACACTGGAGTTTTACTTCGCGCCCAACGACTATTTCACAAACGAGGTGCTCACTAAAGAATACTCTATGAAGTGTAAACCTGACGAGGAGAATCCACTAGAATTTGAAGGCCCGGAAATCTATTCATGCAAGGTTTGTTATTGACAATTTTTTCTGTCAAATGTATTAATGGGGAAGATTATTAGAAATTGTCATGAAATGGTTGTTCATACTTGTTTGGGAAGATGGATAATACAGTCAAATTATTGAGCTGTGTGTATGGCCCTTGTGCACCTAAACGTACTTGGCTGGATTGACTACATACATACATGTTGTCTCTGTTGGATACTTAGTATCACCAAGCTTACCAGGATGTGTGAGAATATGCAGTCCACAGACTGAATTATCAACCCACTAGTGTGATTGCATCACAAAGTATCATGACATAACTCTCTTAAGTCTTGTTTACACTGGGCTCAGCTGGTGACTTCGACTATGGATCCAGTGTAATCACGCCATCAAGCTAGAGAATTTGAGAAGCCTTATTTTACCATCAGTTCAAAATGTTAATTTAAATGATGACAAACTTTACACCGATATCTGAATACGTTGATGTTCAACAACATGCACTACCAACTGAGGCAATTTCCCCAAAAACAAACCCTATCTCCGCACTATACGCTTCCTGATTTGTCTTATCATCCCACAGGGTTGCGAAATCAACTGGAAGAAAGGCAAGAATGTGACCGTGAAGACTATAAAGAAGAAGCAGAAACATAAGTCGCGCGGCTCCGTGCGCACGGTCACCAAGTCTGTGCAAGCCGATTCATTCTTCAACTTCTTCTCGCCGCCGGCGATGCCCGAGGACCCCAACTCTACTCTGGCATCTGACATCCAGGTAAAACTTTAGGGGTGTTGTTAGGCCATACGAGCGTAATTTGCGCGCTGCGAGGTGCGTTATTTCGGTCCGCCGGTGTACATTTGGGTTTGCCCATATATGGGCGGAAGGAAATTGCGCGACTCACAGCTCACAAATTACGCTCATCTGGCCGCGCCCTATCACGTCGTATACAGATTTTGTCAACTCAGAGATCTCAGCGCCACACGAAATGGATTGAGCCTATACTTGTACATTTTCTAAACGATGGACGTAGCTAAAAACTAGCTACGTCCATCATTTAGAAATATGAAAATTTACCGCTGTAAAATTTTCCATTTAAAGGAAACACTAAAGGTTATTTTTCTGGACTCTAATTATGGTTTTAAGTTTAGGGACTTCGCTAAAAAGACGCCATCTTCAATAGTAGATTGGTAAGCAATTCCCAGTAATGGTCTTCTTAAATTATTCGATTTTGCATAAAGTATTACGATACTTTGTAAAATCGTGCTTTATTACGCGACGTAACTCTAGCACTTATTCGCATTAAGAGTCAACAGTAAGCTCGATTCTCCATACAAACGTAGTTACGCTCTCATTTTAAAACTACGTGTTGGATTGTAACGAAACTTTGCATGTTCAATGAAATGAGGTATATCTATGTCTGAAATTAGTTTACGTAGTTTCAGATAACATAATAAAAAAGATACAGCGAATTTAAGTTTTTCATACAAAACTAGTTTTTGCTGTATTCACTTTGTTTTATAAATTGGAACCATATAAACTAATTACAGACATAGATATACCTCATGTCATTGTATATGCAAAGTTTCGTCACAATCCAACACGTAGTTTTAAAATGAGAGCGTAACTACGTTTGTATGGGAAGGTGAAATTCGGCCGAGCTTACTGCGGCCTCTTAAGCACGTCCGGTCTCATACCGTCATCCGTAGGAAGGGATGACGTCACGCAACCGACGCGGCTGACGTATTTCACGACCGTGCACGTGGGGCTAATAACTTTTCTGTCGGTAGATGACTACACGATTGATATGACCCAGGTATTGCCGAAGTTGAAAATTCAGGTGGCAGTCTCATCTGCTAACACTAGTGCTGGAGCAGCAGTAGAGGATGAGACCTTATTTACGATTCCCACTGACACACGAATCGTAAGGTTCACCGTACTGAGCATAATATTACTTGACGCAGGCGCTCCTGACGGCTGACTTCGAGATCGGTCACTACATCCGCGAGCGAGTGGTGTCGCGCGCCGTCCTGCTCTACACGGGCGAGGGACTGGACGATGATGATGACGACGACTATGAGGAGGAGGTACATGCATATTCATATAAAACATCAACTCATCACAACATTCACTGACAACCAAAGCTCACTAGCTTGGCACTATTCTCTATTCCATATTAATTAACGCTTGGTGCGGGTCACATCTGTTGTCTCTGGTATACTTATGTAGTATTCTCTGTACTATACAGGTATGGAGATTACAGTTGTCTTTTGGCTAAGCACCAAGCTTTGATGAACAGTGCAGCGGGGCGGCTTCTGTAATTTTATAAATCTAACCTGCAAACAAGATAGCTGCATTCTAAAAAGGTGCAAGTTATGGAGTTATGGTTGTCAAAGTAAATCACCAATGCATCAATATGTCGACCATCATAATATACTCTTAAGGCATCGTTCTAACCTTCTGCCAGCATAAATAAACGGGCAATGGATGCTTGCATAAGGTTACTGCAATTCTCTTTGACACCACAATTCTCATACCTAACAAAACCATCAATCTTACATTTTATCAAAAAAGTTTACATGCACTCATGTTTCACGCGACGTGGAGCGATTTTTCTGAATGCCGTGTTCACACGGTGCGGCGTGTCACGACAGCTGGTAAATAGCACTTATGCTTTCCATTACGTCTCCAGATAATGGTGTCAATCCTTTGACTGAGTTGCTTTTAAGGGTGGTATTCCACTTGTCCAATGTGTATTTGCGTCTCACATTTTGCTTAAAGAGTGAGTGAGCTCCAATGCACATTGGACAAAGAATTTGGACATGAGGAAATAACACCCTAACAGGCAAATTCTGTTACTCATGAAAAAGGGCGTACATTCGATACGAATATGGATTTACTCCTTCTCATTAGTCACGGAATTGATTAATTGATAATGCTATTAAAAATGTATAAAATGTGTATGTTGCCTGTATCTAGGTTATGCTACATTTTGTACCTTTTTATCGATCATTCAGGCTGCAATCTGTAAAATTATAAAAAAACAATTATCACAATGTGTGTGTCCTTATATAAGTAGCTAAAGAATATAACTTAGTTTAATTTTATTCCTTGTTAAATAAGGTTAATGGTCATTACGGTATAGTGAATTCTACAGCCATCTAATAGTTCTCCCATATGTTTTGTATTTAGCTTGCATGGTAGTCTTTCCAACGCTTTCGTAGAATAGCAGTGTTTTTTATTTTGTCCCCATCCCCTGTTCAGACGAAGGTACAGTCATACCTTGCCAATTATCCCTTGTTTGTTTTGTTTTGCATCTTGCGAGTTGAGGTCCTTGCGGTATCTACGTCTGGGGGCAGGGAGCCGGGACCCAACAGCATTTTTGCTTTCAGGAGGATTCTTATTCGGACGAAGACACCGGCACTGAGGAAGTCTCGGAGGCGGATGACTGAACGCCCCCTCCCGTGTTAGCGTAGCATCGAGATCTGCTAAAATCTATAACGCGTGGCCTAACGCACATATCTATCACATGTCTAGTTACTTATCACGCCGAGCAACGACATAAGTTGTCAATCAATACCTTATGAGCTCGGTAGAATAAATTTATAGTAATCGCCGCTAGATGTTATTAGAATATATTTTCTCGCGACCCTGATCTCTGCATGGTTTATCCCCCGACCAGATAAATATGTAGTAGAGCGACAGGCCGGCAGCTCGCGAAGGTGCTTTGTACCGTGTGCTCTCCTTGTTGCATGTGTTAGGATAACTTTATTGCATTTCTAGTTTAGGTTATACAATAATTTCGTTTTTATTTATTATTATAATATTAATATAGAATAGCGTGTATTTTTCTTTATGGATTTTACATATTTGATTGTACTATTGAAATTTGAATGTGATATGATTCACTAAGGCTATGAATGTTTTCTACTACGTGTGAAATTGTAAGTAAAGTGTCATTCCACCGTTGAACAGAGCCGAACAGAATCTCTAGTGCCAAACTGCATTTTACCCTCGAACATCGCAACACTGTGATCTTTCTCTCAGAGATATATTTTAATAATAGTGACTTGATAATAGCTAGGTCGATAGTCGTGTATTTTTATTATTTATGTAACTTTCTATTGAAGTTAGCATAATATCGTCAAGTGTATGTAGCAGCTCGTCAGGTAGTTTACTGGTAATGGCTTTTGTTTTGGCATGATGTCGCAAAGATGACAATAAAATTTTTATACTTTTATACACGAGTTTTATTTTCGCTTGATTCATATTTTGCATGCATTCCCTGTCCGTCCGTTCGTGTATTGAATGCTGATGGTTGCAGAATTCACATAATTTACGAAAATTTTAAGGTAATATATATTCTTTAACTATTGATGTTATATTGTTTCTTTTGGTAGGGAAGCTTATATGGATCCGCTCGCTGCATGGGACTGGGCGAAGTGCAAAGTTGTGTACCAGCATTAATATCTGCCATAACATAGCGGGCCAGAATATATTATATCGGACTTATTACTCGTTCTACGGCCCTACAAATTTTAGTCCTATATTTATGCGCACTTAACCATAGCAAAATATGACTGCTGGTAATTATTTGTATGGCTAGCGGATCCTTACAAACGTGCTAAGTCGTCCTTCAATTTCGTAGACACAATTTTCATAAAGTCCTTTATTCGCAGAACTTCCATAGAAGCTTACCCGGAAGCATACATTTTTGGAAGACATTTCCATTTTCTAACAATTCCAAAAAAGTTGTATTTACGTAATTGATACTTCCATGACCTTTCTATGAAACTTTGTCTACATTAGGATCGTAAACTGGCGAAATGTTCTCCCGTTAAATACGCAATAATTAAGACTCATTGACTAATAACAGGAGGAAGAGGAATGCTCGACGGAAGAGAGTGAAGACGAGCCCGCACCACGAAGGCCGCGTCCCAAGAAACCCAACAAGGCGCCCCAAGAAAACCCCGCCGAATGCAAGCAACAGTAGCACCGAGCCCTTTAACTGCTATAAAACCCTTAGCGTAACCCAGGGGGTAAAATGGATATGGTGCTGTCAATTGTTCATGCGAGTAGCATAAGATCTGTCACGGATTGTTAACGGTTAGAAGCCGTAATTTGATGCAAGGATAGAGTAGCGACCACGCCGCTGCTCAAAATACGCTAACGCACCGTAAACGCAGCAAAATGTATGAAGAATACGTGACGCATACGACACGTCAACGCGTATACGCAGCGTAACGCACCGGTGTGGTCGCTACTAATTTGTTTCGTTGAATTGGAGCTATAAGTTGATTTCGAGCAATATTCATGGATTGCGCCTTTTGTTTTCGTAGAAGCATCAGGAAAGTTAGGATGCAGGTGCGGCAAGGATTCATATGGTTTGATAATTGGCAAATAAATCCGTAAATTAATAGCGGTCTATGTCGAGTGAACCTAAGGTTACTGTTATAATGGGAATCTTGATTACCAATAATCATCAAAAGAAATGCTGGCACTAGTCCTGTCGCACTGGAACATCCAAAGAAGTTTTGACAGTTGTAACCTCGCAATAGTTTCGTTGTTTCCCATACATTCCTTGAAGTTTTGAATGTTTCCGTTATTTTTATTGCAGGTAACTTTCATTTTAAAAATATTTTTTAAGAATTATCCGCCTTTAGTGTGGCCATTGATGAAATTGCTTCTTAGTTTTGGTGCTTGGCGCACTCTGCCGTCCTGAAAACGCAGTTAGTACGGTAAGTGTATTTTCTGCGTTTTTCGTTTCGACAGCCATTTACTGGATAGGGAAGGCGAAATGTGATGTGTAGTACACACCAGGTAGGTTTTATAAAAACGCGTTTAACTGATAGTTGTTTTTATTACTGGATCCGCATTGTTTAGAACGCAGCGTAAGGAAGCCCGTTACCTAGGCGTAATTGTTAAGTAAAGCCTACATCACACTGGCGCGGCCTGGCCGCGGCGGACAATAGTTAACTTGTCATTAGCTGTCAAATTTACTATTGACCGCCACCGCAGTCCGCTCCAGTCTGTGAGAGGCCTTAAAAGGCAGTGCCGATGTTTTACGGTGTAATAAAACATTGGATTTAGTATTACAATATCAACCGCATACACCAGCTATAAGGTATTTGTATACGTTTTTAAAATAAACTTATTAATTTACTACTTATTTTATTTCCTCTACTCCCTCTTGGCAGCTTTCATTTTTCGGGGACAGGAGGTTCCCGGGGGTATATTTAAAAAAGATTGTAGTCATGCTCATGGCAGGACCACCTTATGGTACTGGTACACATGCTGTTTAGTAGCATGCTTGTTTGAGCATGCTCAATTATTATGTATGCAAATAGCATGCTAATTACTAGCAACTTTACATTTACTCATGCTATTTGCTCGAAACTAGCATACTTGCGTGCTACTAAAGAGCATGTGTAACTATACCTTTAGCTTTCGTGAATCCCTATTTATGGAAAACTATACTATATCTATGAAATTCATTAGCTAACCAATCAAAAAATCTGTATCAACAGTTTCATTTCATATTGCTTTGTGGTAATTTTGTATATTTATTTTAAAATGAGAGATCTAGGTAAATATATTATAATTTGTCTTGTATGTGCTTATACTGTGCATAATACTAAATATATGGTGGTTCTGCTGGGAAGATGCTCCCCAGCAGGACCACAAAGCATTACGATATACAGTGAAACTGGATATAGATTTATTTTTATTGGTTATAGTTTTTTTCCATATATTGGAATTCACAAAAACGAAGGTGGCTGCCAGGGAGCATGACGAAAAGATTTTGGAAGTGGTTAAATTACTATAGGCCGCGTTAAGTCTGATTTTGGTTTAGACTGACTGTTTTTAATCCAACTGAAATCTGCTTGATGAATAGCTTTGATTTCTGCCCTCCTAGTCACATGCTCAAAATACTAAAGGTATATATTCCCGTCAGACATCTCGGCAATACCATAACCCTTCACACAAAATGCAACTAAAAAAAATTTGAATACAATAAATAGCCCGCGAGCTACATGCAATTTTTTGTCAGGCACTTCCCCCGGTCGACAACTTGTGAGAAGCTTAAGTGGCACAGACGATTTGACCTATGCAACCACATGTTCCTTGCTTGATCGTTTCGTTACCTACTAATTCATACGAGGACGGAATTAGGGAAATATACAAATTAAATACAATATTCGTTGGATCAATTTATTGACAATATTTAACAATTTATCACGATTTGTCTTTTATTACATACAACCATATCAGATCTAGATCGTGATAGAACTAAATTACTATTGCATTTGCTAAGATTATTTACGCTAGATGGTCAACCGAACCTCGCTCGGCAGTTGGTACTATTTAAAAATGTGTAAGACGATTTTTGACAAACTTTATTTGCCTTGAACTCGTCTTGTATTTTATAAATCCAAAATAACAAATATTGCTAAATTATTACTAATAGTTTACGGTTTCTAAGCCCCGCATCTCACAGTAACTTCAGTGGTTTCTAAATCACAAACATCGGGTATTATAAATATTATTAATCATAATAATTTTATTAGCTGGTAATACAATAGAATGGGGTTTCGGGCGCAGTTAACCGTTGCACCGCTGATGACATTAGATTGCCTAGTCACAATATACATGACAATGCATCGGCGGTAAAATGTTAAATCGATGTTTACAAAGCACACAGTGCGCCAAATTTAAAACTAACGCACTCCATGTTTGCGAACTATTAAGTACAAAATTGATAAACTGACAACGTTTATATACTGTAAATCTTCAAAATTCTACGTTATTATAGGCCAGTTACATATAAAAGTAGTATAATATAAAAATCGGATGCGTGACTTTCAACAATATTTTTTGCTATGGAACCGGCACCCAGGGAGCGACTATTTGGAGACGAAAAATTGTACAACTTAGTGAAACTAGGTCAGTTTATAAATGTGTAATTTTATTATAAATACCACATATCTACTAACAAAGTTAAATAAAAGCTTGTAATATCATTAAAGGAAGTTATGATATTGGAACTGCCTTTGAATAAAGTTGCACAATTGTTCGTCTCAAAAAATCCTTCGTCCGGCGCTGCGCTAATAATACAAAATGACACAACAACCACATGTTTATATATAAAAAACAGCGTATTAATAAAACATTTGAGCCATGCGGTTCAGTCTGACAACGTTATTTTAGCACCGAATTACCTTAGAATACTTCTACACTAGAGCTAGGGGTAATCGCTATCATACTACTCAAACAAAGGAATGATGCGATACGATATAATTTCACTAGATTTTACTTACAGAAAATTGACACTTATAGACACGTAAGAGATTCAATGAGGGTTAACAGACCTCTAACGGTACGTACGTAAGTTAAACTTTCAACATTATATAGATTGGATCTAAAAAACAATAATTAAGAATCAACCATTAGTCTACATAAAAAGGTATGTTCTGAAAACCCTCATCAATATGTTTCTAACCATGTTAACGCCGTTAAAAACGAGCGTACACCTTTCAGCATAATAAACCACTAAGTTTTTCTAGTGTCAAGTATAAATATAGTCAACATTTATTGATTTGTTTATCTTGTATGCAAGCACTCGAACTACATTACAATTATTACTGTCAGTGACATACGAAGCCCAAACAATTCCTAGTTGAAAATAAATAATGAAATTTACAATATACAGGGTGTAACATAAATGAGGTGTGAACCGATTTAAGGCATAAAATGCATCGTGTTCTGATAATAAAATATAAGAGAAGATTTTTTTAAGCGATTGTTTTTTAGATTTGTATGGAGCGTTGGCCGACTGGGGCGACCTGCTCCATACCAATGTACAATAAAAATCGCATCAGAAAAAATATTTTAGTGTTTTCTTATCAGAACACGATACCTGTTATGGCCTTGATCGGTTCACACCCCATTTATGTTACACCCTGTATGAATATGTGCTATGCTCGTGTTATACAGCGAAGACGGTAGTAACGAATAAGCCGTCATGGTCGCTAATGTGGAAAGCAGCAAAAAAGTCAACCAAATCAAAATCTAGTCAAAATTAAGGCTGCTTTCACGTGCACACTAGCGCCACTCGTAAATAATGGTGATTATTTAAATTTTACGATAGATATTAAAAAAGGAGGCTGCTATGCACTGTATTTTGTATTTAAGTACCTTGTGAATATATCAAACTAGTTTTTATGTTCCTGGAATCGTTGATCTCTGAACTAAAAAGAAAAACGGCCGTTTTAACTTTGGCCGCATAGATTGACGAATCCAGCAACATAAAAACTAGTTTGATGTATTCACAAGGTACTTAAATACAAAATACAGTGCATAGCAGCCTCCTTTTTTTAATATCTATCGTTAAATTTAATAATTACAATAATTTACCAGTGGCGCCAGTGTTCACATGAAAGCAGCCTTAAATAGAAAAACAGAAAATAACGCGTCATTGGGAGAATGTTAATAAACATAATTTAGGTATAAATCAAAATCAGCGATAGAAAATGAAACATTCCAAACAAGCATTTGAAAATGTATAAAAAACATCACATACATTAGTGGTCGACCAATGTCTTTCTCTTAAAATAATGCCTTGTATGTAATGGATCTAGTATAGGTGGAAAGTCACATTTTTTTTGCCATTATTATAAAACATATATGTTTTTGTCGAAGAATTTGACACTGCATTTTAATGGCATTTTGTAAAATACATTTATATACAATGTTCGCATAACTCCATCACTCGTAACATTTGTCAACTTTAAGTACATACGTCGGCGCAATTCAAAATATATTAGAGTATTAAGTAATCATATGTATAGATAAAATAAATTGTACATAAAACTCTAAAACAAGTGTAGACAACAGTAACATATGTGCAAAAGTGCTATAACCACACTAGGGGCTAAGTACTTTGGACTATTCATCGCTCACTCGCAATTATAGTTTATTTTACAGCCCACTTACAATTAAAAAAACAGCACGGAAGTGTGGTCGCCCAATACGAATAATTTCGTACAATCAAATATACGAAATTACCGAACCGCGCGGCCGCACTTAAATTTAATTGCTCTAAATGGAACCACAATGTGGTATACAAGTTTCAAAATGAACCATACAATCAGCCCACGTTTCATATTTTGCTCTCAACGTTTCAATCGCTTAGGTATTTTTACTGGTGGCTTCGCTTCTTCGTCTAATATCGCCTACTTTAAACGATTAATGATCGCCCGCGGATTTATACTCACTATTGAATGACAGTAATTCTCATTCATGATACTTCAATAGTTACCTTTGCAGAGGATGTAGTTTTGCAACAAAGGATCCAACACAACCCTTTGCAAACGAAAAATGACTTGATTCTGAAACCTTCCTCCGACAGTCGTTTCTTCGATGGACTGATTACCGGCAGAACGTTTCGCTTATGGATTGTTCACCGAAATAATTTTTCGTCTACGCATGTTTCATACATGAACTGAACAACTACGAACGTTTCGCCGACAGACTGATTAAGGTAAGGCTCACTAGAGCCACCCGCAGCCCGACCCTCACCGCCTCGCCTCGTAAATGTACTAACTACGGAGTTGATGTAGTGAGTGCACGCCCGTACAAATCCATATAAACAATACCTAACCGCTCGAGGCGAGGCGGTGCGGGTCCGGCGCCGGGTGGCTCTAGTGTTCGTCCGGCGCCGGGTGGCTCTAGTGGTCGTCCGGCGCCGGGTGGCTCTAGTGTTCGCTGCCGCGGCACGCTCGCTCCGCTCGCTCGGCTCGCACGCTGTAGGGTCGAGGTTCAACCTAACACTCCTCCTCGTTTCGCTCGTCGTCGTACCTACACCGACCTGCCTTAGTCTCTATGAAACTACTTTGAACTTCACTCAAAATGGATTAAACCGAACACTTTTTTTCAATCTGTCGGCGAAACGTTCGTAGTTGTACAGTTCATGTATGAAACATGCGTAGACGAAAAGTTCTTTCGGTGAACAATCCATAAGCGAAACGTTCTGCCGGTGATCAGTCCATCGAAGAAACGACTGTCGGAGGAAGATTTCGCAGCCAAATGACTTGCCCAATCAAAAATGTGTTTAATTCAAACTTAAAAAAGAAATACATTTCAATGTAACAAACATAAGCTCAGAAACGGCAGTAAGGGGATAACGGATCGCCATCGAAACGTATGAATCGTATTAGCCCTAAAGTTCTAATTATAAAAATAACCTTGTGTGGGTCTTTCTTACAAAACTGTTTAACATCATACGTGTGTCATGCATACGTGACACAAACTTTCACTTTGCTCTTAGAACAGTCCGATGCGAATACAATAATGACTGTTTTCCACAACTTTAAAAAGTGTCATGAATCAGAATTTAATTATAAAGCCGTTGGACGGCACTTCGGAAATTGTAACCATGCATCATGCTGCAAGGACAGGGGAGCTAATCCCACCCCATTAACGAAAGTAATATGTACAGCGCGGTTTTGACAACTATAACTTGCACAGATTATGAATAGTCGTGGGTCTGGGAAAATTAAACAGGGATATAACCATGCCATGTCGATTGGACGCATATTTAATAAATAAACAAACAGTGAAAACCTGGATGATTGAGAAACCTCTATAATTCCTACCAAATGAACCTCTTTAATTGACTTTTTTTTTCCTATATGACTTCTTATCGAAAGACCTCTATTAATAAGATAAAAACATTTTGAACCTTGTACGACCTTTTTTCAATCCAACAATCCAACCTCTTTAATTTACTCAAAATTGCCGGCCCCTTGAGATGTCAATTATCCAGGTTTCACTTGTCTTTGAGGCCAATCCTACAAAACTCAACCTAGTCACAAACTTAGCAATGCTTAGATTGATCTTGTATATAGATAAAATAAATAGTTATATACATAGAAAACTTCCATGACTCTGGAACAAAATATTCATGCTCGTCACACGAATAAATGCCCTTTACCGGGTTTCGAACCTCTGGGGGCCTCCAGTTTCGTAGCAAAGCTCAGGGTAAAGTGGTCGCTTATCATCAGTTTATCATGACAAGATCATTCACTGTTGAATTTGCCAAAGTATTCCAAACCCACGATTGTGGAATCAAAACTTGCGCATATCTTTATACTTCCACGGTAGAATCACGAGCGATTTGCGACCCTTTATTGATTTGAGGATACATTATGTCGGTTTCCGAAACCTTTACGTTTAGTCTTAACCGCGCATGCGAATTTACCAGAACCATACGACGCTTTTGAATACATTAAGAGGGAAGTACGAGTATATAGCTAGCAGCTCGCAGATAGGTACTTTTTGTATGAAATTTCCATTCCGGGAGAAAACGTTTTCCACTAACTAAATCTTAACAAATCACTTTCATTTTGATGTCGATCGCTTCAGCATAATAATATCTAGGTTTAAACGTTTCGCTTTAAACAAAAAAAAATTAGGTGCCTATAAATTTTAATTTATTACAAACTTTGAAAAAAGGAAAAAATAAACCTAGTCTTTTACAATAACGTACAAAAAATCATTGAATGGGAATTTATTTAAGTGGAAAAACTTTTTCTCTTTTTACCCAACTGCCGAAGGAGAGGAGGGTTATGTTTTCGAGCGTATGTATGTGTGCATGTCTTTGGCACGCTCTGCACTACAGGCTATAATATTGGCAAAACAGCAGTCGGGTTTTTCGAAAAATATTTTGTGGACTTATTCCTCTTAATTTCTGCAACGGGATATGAACTCGCTATAGTCACCTGGTCACGTCAAGGGTGACGTCACGCGGGGGTCTTCGCTTTCTTGCCAAAGGGCAGGTGTAGGCGGCGGCGGCGCGGCTTCGGAACGCCGTCTTCTTCCACCAGGGAAGAGTCTGTGGACTCCTCTTCTGGGGGAGTGATGCTTGAGGGGCTGGGGGCCTCCGCGTTCACTGAATCTGGAAGAGTTTTAGATTAAAATCAGCGCTATACACCATAACGGCTGTATTCATAAACGTTCTAGAAGTCTACTTTAACTAGAATGGCGTTAAAGGGTCATTGTCAGATTTAGGTCCGCGTCTTTTCGGTGGACATTGTCAAAGCTAAGGTCTATTAAGCCTAATTTTTGGTTGAACTCTGAATCCGTATACGGCGTCGCCTCTCCTATAATTCTATGCGATGAAAACATATTATATATAATCATAAGCCCTACTATTGACCACTGGATCTTTCCAGTCCTCACAGACATGTCTGTCAAGAACCGTAAAATTCGTGTCTTTATTTTTTGACGGGTAAATCGTGAATATTGTGAATAAACGTGAAACAAGAGGTCCAAGAACCGAGCCCTGTGGCACCCCGTATTTTATGATACCTTCTTCAAAATGAAATTTGGAATTACTTTTTTTGTAAGGATAAGGAGTCCATAAATATAAGTTTCAAGTCTCTCACTTAAAAATTTACTCCATCCCCATACAACATTTCAACTCCCTTTTTATCTCCTTGGGGGTGGAATTTTCTAAAATCCCTACTGGCCACTTACGTTATATAAACTACCTAATGTGAAAATTCAGCTTTCTCGGTTCAACGGTTTGGGCTGGGCGTTGATTTAAGTGAGTGAATGTGTGGGTCAGTCAGGACTTTACGATTATATATATATATAGATTGATAAATGCATATAATCACGCCTATTTCCCGGAGGGGTAGGCAGAGATCACGGATTTCTACTTGCTACCAACTTGACAAACCTTTCTTGCTTCATTCACTTTCAATACATGCTCGTCTGTTTAGGGTACTCTTGACCTGACCTTTCTTCATAATTTCTCCGAATTTGATTTATTTACTAGCTTAAGCCCGCGACTTCGTCTGCGTGGACCAGTGATAAAAACTATCCTATGTTTTAATCCAGATTATAAACTATCTTCGTGTAAATTTTCATCCAAATCGGTTGAGGCGTTTAAGCGTGTTAAAGTAACAAACATTTAAACATTCAAACATCTAAACCTCTAAACATCCACACATCTAAACATCCAAAAATCAAAACATCCAATCATCTACACATCTAAACATCCAAACATCTACACATCTAAACCATCCAAGCATGTAAATGCTAATTACTAACTGAGGAATGTGCAAACTTACCCTCATTAGAAAAAAAACAACGCCCTAATAAGTTGCGTACGTTAGATTACTTGCCACCATACCTGTTGCTGTTGCCACGCACTTATGGTAACAGAACTATTAACTTCTTACTTCCATCTATCTTAAATAATCTGCCCAAGAACTTATTACAGGACCTTACTTATACCATTATTAGTCAAAACAAATGTAAGAAGCTACTTAAAAGTTACTACCTAAGATTAGGTGAATAAGTGCAGGTAAATAATAAAATTGTAGTCAACAACAGCAAATTGTTACAAGTATTATATTATAAGTAGTAAACTTAAGTAACGCGGGATGAGCCGCGCGATCTCGCCAACTATTGCCTAAACCTTTCAGGTTTTAAATAGTGGCTTTACTTGCAACACAAGAACTATTGTTAAAAAAAAAATTATTAAATAAATAAAAAAAAAAAAAAATATCCTTACATCTAAACATCCAAATATGTAAAGTTCCGCATTTATAATATGAGTCGGATCGATGTATATGTTATATAGTTACTCTCGGGCACGGGTCTCTGCTTGGCGAGCCCCTGCACGGAGCGGGGGGGGCGGTCCGCGGCCGCGTCCGGCACGATGACGTCGGTGCTGCGCGAGCGCAGGACGGCGGGCGGCGCGCGGCGCGGCGGCGGCTGCGGCTGCGGCTGCGGCCCCGGCCCCGGCCCCGGCCCCGGCCCCGGCCCCGGCCCCGTGCGCAGCGAGCCGCGCAGCGCGGGCACTGACTGCGAGTGCGGCGCGCGCAGCAGCTCCTCGCCCGTCCAGTTCACACTGTTCATTTATTTATTGTTACGGAGACGTGGCCGATCGTGTAGCTCGTCTCTCCAGACGAGCTACACTCCTTTTTAAAAGAATGGCCAGATAAAGGGGAAGGTCTTTGCCCTGCAGTGGGACGCTACAGGCTCACAATAATAATAATAATTAAGTAATACATGGAAAACCAACAGCGCAAAATATTTATACACACTTCTTAGTTCATGAGTTGACTTTAACAACTCGTCACTTTGGTAAATACATCCAGTCCATTCCACATATATAAGTTACCTACCTTATTATTGAAGTTACCTTCCTTATTATTGGTTGAAATGTTTTATGTTATATTCGTTGTAACTTATATTTGTGGTACTACTGTAGATATATCTAGTTACTAGTTAGTCGCTGGAATCAATAGTCACTGTGCCCAAAGTGGCGTATCACTGGTAAAAAAGCACACAGATCAAGTGCTGTCACTACAATATATTTACAACCGATTGACATTTGGAACAGCACCTGCAACCGACGGGAGAAATAGAGAGCTGCAAAGAGGACAGAACCCGATCCTCAGTAGTCAGTGGACTTGGGAAGAGAGAGTATTTGGAGCAGCAGCTGCAACCGACGGGAGAAGTAGAGAGCTACAAAGAGGACAGGGCCCGGCAGCAGTCAGTCGACTTAGGAAGAGAGGATTTTTTTAATACGACGGTGGCAAACAAGCGTACGGCCCGCCTGATGGTACGCGGACACCGCAGCCTATAGACGATTGCAACTTCAAAGGAGTAACATAGGCGTTGCCGACCCTTAATATGTTTGAGGATTCGCCGTGTTGACAGCTGAAGGAACAAATTCCCTCGCTCTCAAGACAACGCATCCTCGGGAGCTCTGACGACCTTGCTCACCTCCAGGAACACAACACTACTACAGAGCAAGTAGTAGTGTTATTATGGCCGTGGTCTTCTGCAAGGCAGAGGTACTTCCCCAGTAAAAAAAATCTGCTCCACATTCGAGCGGGATGAGATTTCGCTATGCCCTACCACTCTGATTTGTACAGTACTCACTTGTCCCCGCCGAGCACGAAGTGCACGGGGTCGCGCCGGCGCTCGTCGGCGGGACTCCGGCGCAGGTCGCTGAGGGAGCTCTTGACGCGCAACTCTTCGCGCCGATCGTCGATGCGGCGCTCGCGCGCCTCTTGGGCTAGACGCTCCTCCAGTTGTAATCTGAAATCGTGGCTTTTTTTTTTTTTTTGAACCTGACTGTTGCTATAATAGGACGGACCCAATATAGCGGTCGAACTGCGTGGTTGGAGGGTGGCCTGGGGAAAATCCAGGGGAAGCCTCCGGCACGACCACGCGGGGAAGTTTTGTACACTGGAATACTCTAAGAGTTTTGCGCTCCAGTGAGATTGGTTGAACGGTATCAACCGAATCTGGGGTGTGAGTGGTATCGAACTACTGGGAGTTTTATCGCTGGTTCGCTAAAACCTAGCCTAGCTGAGAAGAGTCCAGCAAGAAACTCAGCTAGGCCCGACTTGCGTCGGACTGACTCTACCCGGTATGCGGCGGTACCGGGACGAAAGCGGACTGTATGTGTCTGTGTTGTCTCGCGGTGGACGTCCCCGCCGGCGGGAACGCTGAAGTGTACGCGATGTGTTGGACGCCGAAAGCGCAGCGTTCCATCTTTCGATGGACGCTGTGATTTCGTCGTCCGAGTACGTGAGTGTGTGCCTAGGACGCCGGACCGTGCGGCCCCTAATCAGTGAGCGCCGAGTAACGACAGAGGGGGGAGGGATGGGGACGTAGTCAGCAGTCTTCCTAACTAACGGATTCCTATGGTGGGGAGCGTTATCAAAAAACCGTCTGGCAGCCTGCTTAAAGAAACCATACATGGTGCTAATTTCCATGTCGTGGTGCAGGCTGAGGTTCGATTGGTACCACGGGGCACCAGTCGCCCTTCGGAGAAAACGATTCTGAATGACCTGAAGCCTCTTGAGCGATGACATAGGCACGTGAGCAAATGCTACACTTGCATATGTCATGATTGGACGAACACAAGTCTTGTAGAGTGTCAGCTTATTCCTAAGTGACATTTTACTAAACTTGTTGATCATCGGCCCTAGCCTTCCTAGCACGAACAACGCGCGGTTGCGTACCCTACGGATGTGGCTACGAAAAGTCAGTCTCCTGTCGAGGGTCACTCCAAGATATTTGGCCTCGTTGACCCAGGGGATGGGTCGGTCAAACATCTGGATCGGAGCCACCCGCCTGAAATCGTGGCGCAAATATGGGGCCATTTATATTTTACGTCATTTCAAAATAGGAGGGGAGGGGGTTTGGGGTCTGGCCATTGGATGACGAGAGTCATTTTATTAGGCTATTTCAAGGAATAACAGGATGATGATAGGGGGGGAGGGGGGTCAAAAATCGTCAAAAAACGATGACGTAATATATGAACGACCCCTATGCAACCGTTCTGGAAGGGCCACTGAATCGACGAAAAAAAACTTTCTCTTCGATATGGCATTATTTGAACGTTTGAATTTCCAGTGTGACACTAAATACCATGTCAAAATGAAATAACAATATAGAAGAGGGCATTTTCAACTCGAAATTCGCTACTGCTTCGAAAATACAATCTTCGCCTTGAAATTATTAATAATTCATACTTCCATACTACAATATTATAAATTCGTAAGTGTGTCTGTCTGTCTGTTACCTCTTCACGCTTAAACCGCTGAACCGATTAGAGATAGTTTGAGTCCCGGGGAAGGACATAGGATAGTTTTTATCCCCGAAATCATCCCCTAAGGAGGTGAAAAAGTTTGTATGGAGCTGCGATATAAACGAGTTCCACGCGGACGGAGTCGCGGGCAGAAGCTAGTATTATAATAAATAGAGTAATAGTCTATAGATTAAGATATTACAACATTTACAACAACTACACATCCTAACAGGGTCCATGCTGTACCCATTCTTTGTAAGATCTTGTAATAACGGTTGCAATAAATAAATAATAATGAGTAAAAAAAATCGCGGTCCTACGAAAAAAAATGCTTTGTCGGTGGTGTATATTCACCCTTATTCTAATCTGTTGTGATACTTTACCTAGCTTCAGCCAATCGCAAGTCGAGAGGGTAGTGTGGTGCGTCCGCTTCGCTTCCAGAAGAGTCTTCCCGCCAACCAAAATTGTCAGCCACTGTAACGTCACAGCGTGTCACAATCATACAACAATGTAACTACATACAAACATTGCAGTAACAATAATAATTATTGAATATCAGAAAGTAAAAGGTTGTATATTCAGACATTTAACAAAACTAAATAAAATCTAACGTCTCGGTACACATATACATATACACAATACGTGATTGAAAGTTTAATTGAATTGGACAGTATTACATTATTTTGTTGCCATGTTAAATTAATAACCTTTACAAACTATATGTTACAACGCCAAGTAGGTACTATGCTACAAATAAACTGTTCGTAAATAAAAAAATTGGCGTCACAAGATTAATGTGTCACTTATATAACCCTACTTAAATTTTTTACTAATTAGAATATTGAACCTCATGTCAATAATACTTAGAAGCATGTATGAAATATACTTTTACTTGGGATACACATTTCATGCACTTATCTAGTTACTTGACGGTCCGTGGTAACTTTAGTACCCAACAGTAACATAATTTCGCAGTAATTAAAGTCGTGTGAAAATGTGGATATATTTTGAATTCAATTAATTTAGATGCCACTGTAACGGACTATCAAGTAGAGAAAAGCAACAACAAGCTCAAAATTAAGCAAAAGCGCAAATTACAAATATCTTACCTTAAACAGAAACGACCAAACTCACGAAATCTCATCAGCAACGCAGTGTCATTTTCGCGAAAAAATGGACACTAGCGTAACCAAAAAAAACTTGAGTCTAGTCTGACTTCAATGCAGCTCGAAGTTGACTAAATAAATAAAAAACTTGCAGCCGAAAGGTGGTTCAAATAAAACAAAATCACAATCGTCAAAAGCTTTCAAACGTGCATTGGGTAACTGATGTTTCAAAAAATCTAAATTACTACTAAGTATTTAAACTAAGGTGAACGTGCAACGGAATCTTTGATCTTATAGCTACTTGATAGTCCGGCAATTTTTAAGCTGGACACTTAAATAAATAAATAAATATTAGGGGACAATCTTACACAAATCGAGCTAGCCCCATAGTAAGCTCAATAAGGCTTGTGTTACAGGTACTAGACGACGATATATTTAATAGATAGAAATAATTAAATACATAGAAAACATCCAAGACTCAGAAACAAATATTCATGCTCATCACACAAATATATGCCCTTACCGGGATTCGAACCCAGGACCTCCAGCTTCGTAGGCAGCGTCACTAGTGTCACTACCCACTAGGCTAACCGGTTGTCAAAAAAAACTGACACTTAGGGCGGGTTGAATCGACTTACGATTACAGACCGATCAACGTTAATTATGGCGCTGACAGCTGTCAGTCCATAGAAACTTGTCAAACTTCCCATACATTCAGATTTTATTGAACACCGCTTACGATTACAGACGGTTTGGTGCAACCCACCCTTAGTACCACACAACGCTTTCATATACGGTTTCCACCCTAAAAAATAAATATTTCTTTTCTATTTTGGCACCAAATGCCCATAAAACAGGAGAGAAGAATCTTGCGCGTGGGACCGCGTGAGTAAGAATGTACAGTACGTTATGACCAATGGAGGAGTCCGACATATATACGAGGTACAGCGACGGATCGGCAATTCCGCAGTCAATTTGCACGCGTTCACAAGCTGCAGACAGACGTGCTCAAAAAAAAGCAAGCTTAAAGAATTAGCATGCTCTACAAAGCCTGCTCGAACGTCGCGTCGGTAGATTTTTGAGCACGCTCTAAATAAGCATGATCATTACTAGCAATGTTGTTACACACGTGCTACTAATGAGCAATTGCTCAATAGTGGCATGCTTTCGTTCTAGTAATAAGCACGTCCGTCTGTACCTACGTTCCGACTCGCACCATCTGCTGCGCCTCGCGGTTGGTCCGACGGAGCCTTAAGACGGATGAATACTAAGTACTCGTCCATACAAAATATTTTTCCACTTATAAATATTTTCCGATCGCAGTGATTTTTTAGTACGATAATGACACAATGAAAGACTAGGTTTATAGATTCTCCTTTTTCAAAATTTGCTATACATTTAAACTTTATATTATGCTGAAGCGATCGACATCAATATCTAAGTGATTTGTTAAGATTTAGTTAGTGGAAATCGTTGTTTCCCGAAATGGAAATTTCATATAAAAAATTACCTACCTATTTTGCTAGTCGCAAGCTGCAAAGCTATTCTTTCGTCTTAAAATGTTATATAATATTTACCATTCCAATAGTTTATTGTTCCTTTTTTGCGATAAGCCTGCAAAGCCACTTAGAATCCGGGCGTCGAGTGAAGTTCGAACTGATAATTGATCATGCACAAGGAAATGGAAAACCCACACCAAAATTATGTACAAAATTATAATTACAACGCAGTGCAAGCTAGAACAGGAACCGTAGCGTAGGTCGATCGCTTTACTGAGACGGCGCCTAGGAGGAGTAACCCCCTCCCCCCTTTGTCGTCCCCTCTCCGTCTCAGTGGAGCTAGCACAACCGACAACCGAAAATCTACCCTAGTCTTTCTAATTCGCACAGTGTGGTAGGAGTCGCTGTGTCGCGGGCGACGCGACTTGGCAGTAAGTTGTGCTAGCACACCAGTCAAGTGTTCGACCTACAAGTGTGCAATGAGATATATTTTCGATCAATACCTGAGGGCTTATTACACAATACTAATTTGGCGAGAGGGACACAGAAATACGTAAAAGTGAGATGCCCGACTGGCCCCCCACTCTAAAGTACCGATGCGTCAATTCGGAGACGTATTAGCTTTTTAGTGAAAAAGCAACAGCACTGTTATTTCCTAAACGAGTCGACTGAAGTCGAAACGTATTGTAGTGTGGGAAATAAGTGATATTGGATTTGGATAGTTCAGAAGCAGAAGTCCAGATAGCTGTGGGAATTTTCCAAAAAAAAACCCTGTGTTAGGAAAATTAAGTATGGAATAAGGTGCCCAACTTCCCATACAGTTTTCAAATGTTCTCTTATAAATGAAGCATATACAAAATATAAGAAAACAGCTGAATTAAACTGTGCAGGGACACATTTTTTTCATCGGTATCATCATACCAGACTTTGTGTCATGATTTAGAAAAACACAAATTTCCTAATTACAAGTTAAACTTTTTTATGAAAACGCCCAGCGGTACCAACTATCTAAACTGTGTGTACATATTAGGTATTATTTCATACATGCTTCTAAGTATAATTTGTACATGAATTAATAATTTACAGCCTGAAAGCTTCCTATCGATTGTGATATGATGTATATGTATTTCAAATAGTTTTATTCATAATAGAAAATATAAACACAAAAAAAATATTTAGAAAACATTTATACTCAATGTAAATAGCTTCAAATGTAAGAAAACAGCAACAGATCTATAAGGAACTTAGCCGTTATTATCGATAAATAATATAAAAATATTTACTACGAGGGGCGCACCGAAATGATCGAGAATGGATTACATGGGACTTAATTACCAGAAAATCTTCTTTATTGGACTTTTGAAGCTATAAATACTGGCAAAGTTTAATAAAAATAGCTATACAATACAATACAATCATTTATTGGTAAAAATGTCATTTTACATGTCGCTATAAATCTGTTTAAGTTTTTAAAGTCTGCTATGATCGAGAGCTTGCACAGAAAGAACACTGAGTGAATATTTTTTTCACTATATTTCAAAATGTTGCCTGGGGAAGCTTATTTTTGTGATGAATTTTACTTCAATGCTATTTAATCTAATCCAGCCCAACGACAATATCTCGCTAGCATCTCAGTATTTCCAGACCTCTATCTTCTATAGATCGACTAAAAACAGTGGTAACTCCTTAATACATCCCGGTAGTGGAAAAAAATAGCATAATCTACACGTGGTGTGCCTCGAAATTTCGTTATCTATAAGTATTCGAATGACACTAAATGGTGTTTGAAATCTAGTGTCTTTTTGCGTTCCCTCATATTTTATAGGACGAAGAAATGCGACTTGTGTTGATTTTTGCTCACCTACTCTAGAAAAGTTCTGGTGAGAAAGGTCAAAAGCCATTAATAATATATTGTTTAGTTATATTGATTTAAACTTTCACGATTCTCACACATTATTTATACTAAACGGGACTTAATCGCGTATTAACTTATTTATTTACCTCACTGAGGTCTCCCGACGTGACTGCAGTTGTGGAAGTTCCTACATTGGTGAGACCAAGCGAACCATCGCGGAAAGGGTCAAGGAACATATTGCGGCTGTAAAAAATCGGCAGGTGAATAAGTCTGCGATAGCCGAGCATTTGTTGGAGTCAGGACCAAACCACTGGATTGAGCTCCATAAACCGAAAGTCCTGTCTACGGAACGTCATTTCTATAGTAGAAAAATACGTGAAGCCGTTGAAATCAGGAAACATCGTAATTTCAATCGGGATGACGGTTTTAAGATTTCATCTTCGTGGAATCCTATCATAAGTAAATGCCAGCGTCAGAGAACATCGTCCGTTATATCACCGGACATTGTTAGTGTCGTGTGTCGGCCGGGTGACAACCCTAGTGTACAAGTGGTTCAAAAAGACCAAATGCGGGTAGTTCGGAAAACCCGCGCAGCAAGAAGATGTTGATACCCGCACAAGCCAGTTGTCCCGTGACCATGGATGTTGCAACACATCCGAAACGTCGGGAGACCTCAGTGAGGTAAATAAATAAGTTAATACGCGATTAAGTCCCGTTTAGTATAAATAATATTGTTTAGTTGCTAATTAAGAAACTAGTACACTATAAGCCTGAAATATAACGTTAACCGGGACTGATTGAGGTTTGAACTTTGTAATTCAGCAGAAAAGCACGAAAATTTGCTATCATTTCAATGTCAACTTCAGCTTTGATTCATTGTCATAATAAAATGTCGTATGTTAGACAAAAGCGCTCACATCATCATAATATATGTATACTTAAACATAAAAAAATAATCTAAGTTGTATCTTCCATCGGTTTTTCTATTCCCGATCATTGCAGTGTGCCCCTCGTACCACAATATAATATTATACCAGTAGTTGGGTAACATCTTAGACTATTCATGATAAAACTAGTATTATTGATATTCACAAATAAATATAAGACTAATGAGAAAACTTTAAAAACGTGTCTTTGGTGATGCATAATTGTGAACATAGTTTGTGCTCAATTCTGCAACCGGGCATTAAGCGGGATTATCGCCCACGGGCAAAAAACTTGCTTTAGACCCGCCCCAACTAACGTAAAATGATACAAATTTTCTTCACTAGTTGTGCTTAAGTTAAGTACAAGATGTAAGAAAGTCTTAATTATTATCTTTGAGCACTAATTTACACTAAATATTTGTAGCTTACTTACATTTTAATAATGTTTTATTTAAATAGTTATCACATTGCCTTAGTAAGGTTAAATATAGCTTTAATCCATAATTAATTTGTCTTTATGAAATTGGATCCTACTACCTATTAAGTAATGTATAACACTATTAAAACAAATTAAATGTGATATGAAAGTTCGCCACCGAAATAATCTAATAATTATTTTTGTTTTTTTAAGCAGTAATACTGCTAACGAAAATTACAAATTTTAAATCAATTGAAAAAATTGAAAAGTTAATGCTCCGAGCCGGATTCGAACCGGCGACCACAGGCATTCATGGCCCGTCGCTACTAACCAACTGAGCTATCGGAACAATAATAGGAACTGATTGAAGGATTTCGTGCCGGAACCGGATTGTTCCGATAGCTCAGTTGGTCAATCTGGCTCGGAGCGTTCAATTTTTTCCATTGATTTATAATCTAATAATGGTATCTAATGCTTTTTTATGGCTGGCAAAGGTGTTGTTAGGTAAATACAGTATTTAATTTTAAATTTATATTTTATCTCAAAGTTCGCCACCAAAATTAGCTCTATTATTCTATATTTATTGCTTTATTATTGCTGCCAAAGGTCTTCAATAGTGTTAAATAAACAATAGTAAATTTAGTTTTCAGATTTTTATCAATTTCCCTCTTGTTTGAACGTTTCCCAATGTAAAAAGGCGACCATTTTATCTATCTGCCAGTATGGCCGCTGTCTAAATCGGTCTATTGTAAATATGTAGTTGAAGTAAAGTATATCAGTTCAGCACTATTGATTTTGACCTCATGTTGGCGATACTGCGTTCTTATAACATATCTCCCGCGGTAATACGGGTGTAGACTCGAAAATTATTATGACGCCAAAAGAAGGAAGGCACAAAAATATGCCTAGTGACGAATATCCCACTCATATATCTCAAAGAATTACGAAGCTACAACGGTTTTAATATTGCTTGTTAGAGAGAGAAAACGCAAACAGTGTATGCACAATATATGGCGGCGCCGAACACGATGGGGCACGGCATGTCTTCTAGTGACGTCATTAGCTGCAGTCGTCATCGCTTCATATGAAGTTGCGTTTTGCGAAAAAGGGACAGAACATACCCCTTCTTAAAACTTTGTACACTTATAACTTCGTGATTATTTAACCTCTTGCGTTGATTTTTTTCTCCATTTGACTACATTTTCAATCCTTTTTCGAGAAAATATGACATTAAATACTGATTATTTTCATATCTATTTAAACGGTCTTCGAAAGGTGGATACTTCCCGCCTCTCATGGTGTAGCATGTTAGCCGGCGTTCCGCAGGGCGGCGTGTTATCTCCACTTTTATTTTCCATTTTTATAAATTCTATTACTCCGATGACCTTCAGATTTATTCCCAGGCTCAGGTCAGCGATCTGCCATTAGTTAACTCAGCTAAGTATTCCGACCTAGTACGCATTTCAGTCTGGACTAGTAATTATGGTCTGTTAACCCAGCAAAGACTCAGGCTATCATCATTGGTAGCGCAAAGATGATTTCTTTTGTTTTTTCTATGTTAAACTCCCACCGATTTTGTTTGATGGCGTGAACGTTTTGGTCCCGTACTTTCTGCAAGTTAAGAACCTTGGCGTTATTTTGGACCGCACTATTTCTTGACTGCCTGATGAAAGAGGTTAGCAGGAAGATGTTTGCAGCTGTGGGTTCTTTGAGAAGGCTTCGTAATTTCCTCCCCATTGCTACCAAAGTTGCGCTTGCTCAATCGCTTCTCCTCCCTATTTTAGATTATGACGTTTCCTATATTGATCTCTCTGAGGAGCTACTTAACAAGCTTGAGCGTATTCAAAACGTATGTATCAGGTTTATATTTGGGTTACGCAAAAATGACGTATCCAGTTTCCGTTCTTAACTCAAGTGGCTACCTATCCGAGCCAGATGTAACTCTCACATTCTCGCCCACCTTTATGGAATTATTTTTAACCCTCGCTACCTCAAGGAACGCTTTAAATGTCTTTCTTTACTAGGTCTGCTCAGAAGTTGCTTCTGAGTGTTCCCCCATCAAACTCTAAATTTTACAACAATTCTTTTACTTTCCGAGCTATTCGATTGTGGAATTCTTTGCCTATTAAATTAAAGGTACTAAGTCTCTTCCTATTATTAAAACAAGACTTGCGGATTACTATTTTTCTCTTCCGTAACTAGTCATCCCTACTTGGTGTGTGCTGTTTGTTTTCGACTGTAGGTTTTACTGTTTCTATGACATTTAGTTATTGTATGTGTCTGTAGATTTATATATATATGTATTTATGTAAGTGCAAAGTCTTTCTTATAGTTGTTTACATTCTGTTTTTCTGTTTTTACCTACTCAAATCAGATCTTGTTGTTTTCCATCATCACCACAACCCAAAAGAAGTATGGAAGAAATCGCTTTTTAGCGCCTATTCTAAGCCGCCTGTTGTATTGTATTGTATTGTGTAGGAAAATGCATTCTACGATCGGTGCCCTAAAACCATACGACCACGGTTATAGTCCGACCCTGCGCGCGGGAGCGGAGGTAGGACGATAACGGGGCGCGGACAAACCGCGGAATGTGAAGCCCGGCCCCTGCACGCCGCCCGCGCCCCGAAATCGTCCTTACTCCGTTCCCGCGCAGGCGAGGACTGATTTAAGCGGTCTACCTATAATAAGGCATTACTCCACCACGATTAAATTGGGATTTAATTAGCTGTCAGATAATATAAAATATGACGTATTAATATGTCACCGTCGTCACCCGCGTTTTGATAATAACTTTCCATTAGAGGGACAAACAGATATATATGTAACTATTCTTAAACATGGCAAGAAAGATTCAAGCCAAACGTATGTAGGTATATTACATAAGTTTATTTATTTCATAGTATAAAATAGTACAGTAAACATTCATGTTGAAACAAATCGAAGCTTTCCAATATTTCTATACATGATTATTGAATGACAATGATTCATACAATAAGAAGGACAACTTAAACTTATCCCAACCAGGGATCTCTTCCAACTACTTTGAGCCAATTGATTGGTTATTGGAATTAAATCAGATTTAATGCATTTACCTTCAAATAAACTCAAATTGAGCTACTCTTCAGCTGCTGTTTATTATATATATGTCTTCTCTACTATGTAACTTATAGTAGAGAAGAATATATTTATGATAATTGATAACTATTGCGAGGTTCAACTATCCGACAATCTTAAATATCCGTCGTTCGTTCAAGCAACACTAAACTAAAGTCTTAAAAAAAATCTAACTGAAATTATTTTATTCCAAATACGGTCAAATTGACATGGGGCAACACTTTTGTCACGTGTCGCTTTAACGTCATGTTTAACACGTTCACAACCAAGAACCCGCCTAGCGGGCACTCGTAATGTTTGCTCAGATGCCGGCTCAGCCCGCTAGGCGGGCAGTAGTATGGACTTACACGCCTGGCGAATTCTGTCGGTTACTTATGAGTTCGATTATTAGAATACTGCAGGCTTAAGATGCTTGCCATTATCACTTATCGTTGTGGACAAGACATCCGTCTCTCTCGCACTCGCATACTAGTCAGAACGTGACGGATTCACAGAGAGAAGTGATAATTTTTTTAATGCATGTCGTGTCGACTCTAGAATTTCTATGTAGCCTGAAAGTACGACGGACCTAAGATGCAAATTACGTCAAACAAGCACATGCCAAAAACGAATCTATGCGCTTTATTATTATTTAAAGGTATAAAATCTAATGACGATATTGTTTTGTTTAACTTGGCACGTGCCCGAGGAAGTGCCTTAACCCAAAATGTTCCCAGAAAAAGGGAATTATTTAATTGGGTTTAAAAAATATACATATATGAATTTATTAGTGAATGTGGGTTAAGACGCTTTTCAGCAATCTCGCGCGCCCAGATGCACACACGTCCATTAAATTTGGTCCTGCGTTAATTAGTTGCCTTCGAGAATCAGAAAATGACATCTACGGGCGGTATTGAAATTTAAATGATTGAGAAATGATTTAGCATTGTTTTACGTCAGTAAAATATCACTTCCATGTTTTAAAGGGTTTGGAAGTCTTGGTGCTCTCTTTAATGAAATGGCCAACTTTTTGTCCAGTTTCTTTTTTTTTTTAATTTATACTTTTCTTGTTTTTTTTATAAATTTCCGATACTTGCATATTAGGTAAAATTTTACTAACATAATATCAAATCATAATGTCGGAATTAAGTCATTTTTATTTATATTATTTATTTATTTACAAACATGGAAGTGATATAATTAATTACATCCTGTGAATTGTAATAAAAAACTCCAAGAAATCACTTTAATTTTCATGGCTGAACGCCGTGATGCTGTGCCGAAAATTGTGGATTGGAAATTAAAACAGACCATCTTGCCGGCCTATTGCCTACAATTTTGTACGAAATGCCATTGCGGATCTCTCGTCTCGCTGCGCCCGAAACGCGACACTTCGAAGCCAATTGACAACATTTCATTTTATTAAGTGGGCCATTATATGATTTATTCGATATAAAATATGACGTTATTATTATGTCTCTGTGGCGGTGCCACTACTTATACAGTATATACATGTATATAATGATAAATATAAATAACAATATTTACTTATATACATATGGCATATACAAATATCTACAATATCGCATTTCAATAAAATTAATTACATTATAAATCTATACATATAATAAATATACTACACTATTATAAATAGCAATGTATAATATTAAAAGCACTAAATAAAATACTTACTAATAAACTTACATATAATAAATAGTTATATAAAATCATTCACTTTCATGATAAATAAATATATATAAAAATACGTACATAAATGACATAAATAAAATGTACACATAAAACACGACACAAATAACACTTCAATATAGGTTCACCGTATCGGAGCCGGCGCCGATGGAAAAACCCACTAGGACCGGCCGGCCGCGGGATCCCTGCTGCCGATGACGTCACGCTGCGCTTGTGTGCGCGCGCGCTGCCCCGCCAGTCAGAATCTGTACTCGACGCGAGACCACGTCGCTTCGCCGCTCCGCTAGGCCTTTGTTCTATTACGTACGACTTGCCGCGATAATATTTAACTACATATTTAATTTGTTTGCCGCTTGCTTCACGCCTCGCCTATGTATGATTGTTTAAGAGCTTGGATTATAAGCCTTGAAAGTGTTCGCTTGTTTGATTTGGAGTCGGAAACCTACGGACACTACACTGGTGACCCCGCGCTGGACTCAGAAAAACGCTGCCTTATTGGAATTCTGGTATACTAATCGGAGGATAAACCGTGAGTCCAATTTTGTTTACATAAAATGCCGAACACTGAGGATACAGACAAATTTAGCGATGCAAACGGCGACGCCCTGCACGGTAACGGTACTATGCGCTTGGCCATGGGTGCCGACACATTCCGTGTCGGAGTGAGAATACCCCCGTTTTGGCCGCAGGAACCCGCCGTCTGGTTTGCTCAGGTGGAAGGCCAGTTCACACTGGCGAACATAACGTCTGATGCGACAAAATTTTACTATGTACTGGCGCAGCTGGAACATCAATACGCAGCGGAAGTAAAAGACATCATCGTCAACCCACCAGCAACAAATAAGTATGAGAAGCTGAAAAGTGAACTGATCAAGCGTCTATCTGATTCTAGAGAGAAGGAGATAAAGAACCTGTTACTACATGAAGAGCTAGGCGACAGAAAGCCATCGCAGTTCCTCAGACACCTGCAGCACATCGCCGGACCACAGGTTCCTGAGGATTTCCTGAAGACCATGTGGACCAGCCGCTTGCCATTCAACATTCAAGGAGCGATAGCAACGCAGCCACAGTCTACACTGGATTCGTTGGCCGAGCTGGCGGACCGCGTATGGGACATCTCACCAGGTACTCCGCAGGTAGCAAGCACCTCCAACAACCCTGAGAATTCAGCTATCGAGCGGATGGCACATCAGATCTCGGAACTCACAAGGCGGGTGGAAGTGCTCACCACCGAGGTACAATCGTCTCGATCCCGTCCAAAGTTTAGAAATGGAAGTAAGCAGCAGCAACGTGGTCGTAGCCGCGACAATAGCCAGCATCGCGGAAGTTACCAACGCTCGCAATCCAGCTATCGCAAGTTCCCTGTATGTTGGTACCACTTTAAGTTCCAGTCACAGTCAACGAAGTGCGTGAAGCCATGTGACTTCGCAGCGGGAAACGCACAGGGCAATCTGTAATGGCGGCTGACGATTGCCAGAACTCAGGTCGCCTGTTTGTGACAGATAGCAGATCAAAGATGCAATTCCTCGTAGACACTGGTAGCGACCTCTGCGTCTTCCCTAAAACAGCACTGCGCGAGTATCGACCAAAGACAAAATACCAGCTGTATGCTGCAAACGGGTCGATAATTAACACCTACGGGCACGCGCAGCTCAATCTGAACCTTGGCCTCCGAAGAGAATTCAGTTGGCAATTCGTCGTGGCAGATGTCACCAAAGCAATCATCGGCGTCGATTTCTTATCATTTTATAATTTGGTAATCGACTGCCGAAACAAACGCTTGATTGACAACACTACGTCACTAACAACGAGGGCGATATCAGCATCTTCACCGGATACAATATCGTCAATAAAGACACTCTACGGACAGTCAGCGTACGACGACATCCTGCGAGAGTACCCGGAGATAACACGGCCTCCTGGTGTTCACCGGGAAATCAAGCATAACACGGTGCACTTCATCACTACAACCGATGGACCACCGGTACACTGCACTCCAAGACGACTAGCTCCCGACAAGCTGAGGATCGCTAAGCAGGAATTCGAAGCGATGATCAAGAATGGGACAGCGAGACCATCCCTCAGTCCCTGGTCCTCACCACTTCATCTCGCACCGAAAAAAGATAACGGCTGGAGGCCCTGCGGAGACTATCGCCAGCTCAACGCGCGAACTATCCCAGACCGTTATCCAATCAGGCACATACACGACTTCGCCCATCATCTCGCCGGTTGCAACATTTTCTCGACCATCGATCTCGTCAAGGCATACAATCAGATTCCAGTGAACGCAGACGACATCGAGAAAACCGCCATATCCACGCCGTTCGGGTTATATGAGTTTCCTTTCATGAGCTTCGGCCTCAGAAATGCAGGACAAACCTTTCAAAGGTTCATCGACGAAGTCACTAGAGGCTTGGACTTCGTGTATGCGTATCTGGACGACTTCCTCATTTTCTCCAAGGACGAAGAAACGCACAAAGACCATCTGAGGCAATTGCTCAGCAGACTGAGAGACTACGGAATTGTGATTAACCCCTCCAAGTGCATCTTCGCAGTATCGGAAGTACAATTCCTCGGCTATCACGTCTCAGCGGAAGGAACCAAGCCCCTGGACAAGAAGGTAGAAGCGATCCAGTCTTTCCCGGTACCTAAGAATGTTAAAGAGTTACGGAGATTCTTAGGAATGATTAACTTTTATCGTCGGTTCATCCCTCAAGCAGCGCAGATACAAGCCCCACTGCATAATTTGCTGACTGGCTCTGTAAAAGGCTCTCACCCTATCGTTCTACAAGATGAGACGCTGAAAGCCTTTGAAAGTTGCAAAAGAAGCCTCTGCGACGCAGCCCTCCTGGCGCACCCAGACAGTGACGCTAGCCTTGCACTAGTCACAGACGCGTCGGACACGTCGTTGGGTGCAGTGCTGCAACAGAAAAGAGAAGATGCATGGCAGCCAATAGCATTCTATTCAAAAAAGCTCAGCACAGCACAACAAAAATACTCAACATATGATCGGGAGTTACTAGCGATTTACAAAGCCATCAACTACTTCCGTCATATGCTGGAAGCGAGAGTATTTGCGGTCTTTACAGATCACAAACCTTTGTGTTTCGCCTTTGCATCGCGCAAGAATAAGTGCTCACCGAGACAGTTCCGCCACCTCGACTTGATCTCACAATTTACGACGGACATTAGACATATATCAGGGAAAAACAATGTCGTCGCTGATACACTGTCGAGGATCGAAGAATTGGAGAAGCCTGTCGACCTTGTTCAACTCGCTGAAGCACAAAGGAAGGACATGGAACTGAAGCGAATACTAGACGGTGACACAACCTATAGCATAAAATTAAAGAAGATGACGATACCAGGTTCGCTCACCGAGCTATACTGCGACAGCAGTACCACAATCCTCAGACCTTACGTGACACCCGGATTCCGCCAGCAAGTTTTTAGTAGCCTACACTCGCTCAGTCACCCTGGAGCCAAGGCATCAGCGAGACTCGTAGGGGAACGATTTGTCTGGCCGAACATGAAGAGAGAGTGTCGACAATGGGCACGAGCATGCACAGCTTGTCAACGATCGAAGGTGACCAGACACAATCAGTCACCATTAGGGACGTACCAGTTACCCAAAGCCAGGTTCACGCACGTTCACATCGACATCGTCGGACCGCTACCACCATCACATGGTTACCGATACTGCCTGACGGCGATCGACCGGTACACGCGCTGGCCCGAAGCAACACCGATGATCGACATTACAGCTGAAACCGTCGCCAAGGCGCTTCTGGATGTCTGGATTTCTCGATTTGGTTGCCCAATCGATATTGTCACCGATCGAGGAAGACAATTTGAGTCAGCGCTTTTCAACCATCTGGCTAAGATAGCAGGATTCAAACACAGACGCACTACCGCATACCATCCTACCTGTAACGGACTCATCGAAAGATTCCACAGGCAGTTGAAGGCGGCCATCGTCTGTCACGCGCAGGGAAGTTGGACAGAATCCCTACCACTGGTCCTACTCGGAATCAGGAGCGCGTATAAGGAAGACCTGCAAACTTCATCCGCAGAACTAGTGTACGGAGAAACCTTGAGACTGCCTGGAGAATTTTTTCAACCCAGCATCGAAACGACGACCGACCTCACAGATTTTACTGCGCGCCTGCGAAATATTACCCAGCAGCTACGCCCCGTGCCAACCTCAAGGCATGGTCCCAAGAGAACTTTCGTGTTTAAAGACCTAAAAACCGCCACTCACGTCTTCGTGAGAGAAGACGCTGTTCGTGGCGCGTTAACGACAGCATACACTGGGCCACACGCAGTAATAGAACGAGGAGACAAAGTCTACAAAATAAGAGTAAACGGAAAGGAACGTACCATATCAGTAGATCGATTGAAGCCGGCATACACGCTAGAAGACAGCAACTGCAGCTCGGGAAATAAACCTGAAAACAAAGAAAAAGAAAAGAAAGTGAAAGAAAACACTTACCCCCAGAAGACAATAGAAAGAAACAAGACGGGAATACGTACCAGGTCTGGCCGACAGGTGATATTCCCTGACTATTATCGCCCGTGAGACGGTCTCTGGGAGGGAGTGATGTGGCGGTGCCACTACTTATACAGTATATACATGTATATAATGATAAATATAAATAACAATATTTACTTATATACATATGGCATATACAAATATCTACAATATCGCATTTCAATAAAATTAATTACATTATAAATCTATACATATAATAAATATACTACACTATTATAAATAGCAATGTATAATATTAAAAGCACTAAATAAAATACTTACTAATAAACTTACATATAATAAATAGTTATATAAAATCATTCACTTTCATGATAAATAAATATATATAAAAATACGTACATAAATGACATAAATAAAATGTACACATAAAACACGACACAAATAACACTTCAATATAGGTTCACCGTATCGGAGCCGGCGCCGATGGAAAAACCCACTAGGACCGGCCGGCCGCGGGATCCCTGCTGCCGATGACGTCACGCTGCGCTTGTGTGCGCGCGCGCTGCCCCGCCAGTCAGAATCTGTACTCGACGCGAGACCACGTCGCTTCGCCGCTCCGCTAGGCCTTTGTTCTATTACGTACGACTTGCCGCGATAATATTTAACTACATATTTAATTTGTTTGCCGCTTGCTTCACGCCTCGCCTATGTATGATTGTTTAAGAGCTTGGATTATAAGCCTTGAAAGTGTTCGCTTGTTTGATTTGGAGTCGGAAACCTACGGACCCTACATCTCTCTATGGCACCTGTCCACATCTTTCACTCAACATACGTAGGGATGACGTCACGCACGGGGTATACCGCGTTTTACTGATTTAGTGATTTTCTCGGAAACAAGTAAGAATAAAAATGGGAAAACCACTTTATATATTACGTTCAGATAAGATAATTACCGAAATGGTTTTCAATTTACGCATCATCCATACATATATTATAAATGTGAAAGTGTACGTTTGTTTGTTTGTCCGTTTTTCACGGCAAAACGGAGCGACAAATTGACGTGATTTTTTAAGTGGAGATAGTTGAAGGGATGGAGAGTGACATAGGATAGTTTTTATCCCCGAAATCATCCCCTAAGGGGGTGAAATGGGGGGTAAAAGTTTGTATGGAGCTGCGATATAAACGAATTCCACGCGGACGGAGTCGTGGGCAGAAGCAACATATTTTGAAATGTTGTCAATTATGAAGAACACAACGTCAATATTTCGTTTGAGAAAAATAATATATTCACATAGACCGATCTCCTCTAATGGACGTTTGTGCACCGTCTACACTATAATAGCCTAGTCAACGTGTAGATGTTCGTAGAGCAGCAACTTGGCGTCCAATTCGTCGAGCTTACCTGAGCCGCAGATGGAGGCGTCGTCGCCTACGCTCAGGTCGTCTTGGGAGCTGCTCATGCGCACTGGAACACGACGGACACGATTAAGGCGTAGGTTCATGGTCTTCTCTCCCTCTCACTGAGTATATGCGTGAGCGAGATGGAAGTGCGTGCTCGGAAGCGCGGATATCATGATTTTTAATTTTAATTTTTTGGCCGTTTAATTAAATAAAAAAGTAATCACTGATTTCTCTCAAAAATGACATTGCCAATTTTTAGAAGCTATTTTAATATTTTAGGCTTTTATGCAAAATTATTACAAATATTTTAAGTATATTTTAGACCCTTTTAGACGTATGTTCGTGATTTTTTTCTATCGAGCGAAAATTGCTTAATCATGTTTCGAATCACTGATTTCCCTGCAGAAAAGCCTCAAGATTACTATTCGTATTTTTTGAAACCATATTATTATAAACAGACGCATTACATTGTTACACAAACTCTATTCGCTTAACTTCGCTGAACCTACGGCGCCTTAGGACACACGACTTGGCAGCAAATTCTTTTCCTCTACCATCAACCCACATACGGGTCAGGGTATAAAAACCGGACTTTTCCATTTATTGTATCTGCTGCCTCCCGCTGACGCACATGTGCGTAACTTTTTTTTACTTAATTTGAATCCAATTACGTTATTTATTAAAGTATCAATACCGCCGTTCGAGTCCAATTCTGCCGTAAATGGGTAAACGAAAAAAGTTTCAGACAAAATTTTCATTTTTCGTATACAAGCTTTTACTTTTCTGTACACCATCATCAACTACTCATTGAGACGATTCTAACAAGCCCAAACTCAAGTTAAGTACCAAACGTCGGTTAAGTACTGAATTCCCATGGCCACCTTCCGTCTCCATCATCAGATCAGCTCGATGGTACCATAATATTGAATTGTCATCCGAACTATACTTAAAGCCAAAATTTCAGCTCAATCGGTCACCGGGATGTGGGTCAAATTTAACTTGCAAGATTTGATACACAGACAACGGGACAGGTGAAACTAAATAAAAGCTTGTAAAAAAGGACACGGCTGGGAGACTCGCGTCCTGACGCACATGTGCTTCAGCGAGAGCCAACGGACCAGTTGTCCGCACTGGCGGGATAGGATCGGCACGATCGTAAGCCATGAAGAAACAACTACAGAGATAGTAAACTTACCTCTAGTGGCCGGGCGTCCGTTGGAGGTCCTATACAGCATGCCCTCAAGGAACTGGAGGCCGTTGTTGTTGATGATGTTGAAGCCGCACAGCCGCTCGATCTGCTTCCATCTGTGCATTCTCTCCTGGAAAATTGGATGTACAGTCAGGGGTATTAATCATCATCCTTCTAGCGTTTTTCGTTTAGACAACTAAAATTAATCAAATCAGCTTCTTTTTATGAAACGTCAAAAACACTCCATTAATGTAATTTGTAGGGATTTGTGACGTCACAATCAAACAACGTCCTTAATGTTAGTTTTTATGAATTTTAAGATCTTCTAATAACAAACTTAAATGTAAGATTGATACTCTTCGAGTATTTTCATAATTAATATTTGTTTTTTTAAGCAGTAACGCTGCTAAAGAAAATTATAAATTTTCAATTCCAATTCAATTTGTGTTTTTTTTCAATTTTTCCTTTCATTTAAAAATTTATTATTTTCATAATGTTTTATCTGTTGCAAATGAAAATTTTTCGTCATATTTGTAATTATTTTAACAGCTATAAAAAAAAAACATTTTGTAATCCTTGCCATGGGGCATCTTTTGATATCTCAATCGTCCACGTAACCCTAAAACTCACGACACCTGAGCGACGTCTCACTCTCGCTGGAATTGGAGGCCAAAACAAATGCAAAATATTGCGGATTAATTTTGCAGTTAAAGCTTGTCAACGAAATTAACATTGTTACAAAACTGACCGGTCTGGACTACACTGTCAGGTTCGTTTATCAATAATTCAAAAACTAAGCGTATTTAGGTTGGAGTCATCACAATTTTAGTAGCTTTAGAAAATAAACTTCATAATAGATTAGAACATTCACCATAAAACACGTTTTTTTAAAAAGTCATTATTTTCATCCTGGTGCACAATTTAGTGAAAACGTACGAATAAGATACCTGTAATTCCTGAGTGACCTCGTTGAGCGCGGTGCGCGCCTCGACGATGGAGCGGTCCACGTCGTCGATGGACTTGCCGTGGGTCGACACGAACGCGCCGACCAGACTTGACCGCTTCTTGCGGAGTTTCTCGCACTGAAACATCACAAATAGAACATACGTTTCATTTGAAATCGAGTGCATATATTGCTTAAAGTCGTCATGTATAATAGTTTCAATTATTTAAACTGTGCTCATGAATGGCCATTGTACTGAGCTCATGAATAGCCTTTGTTTGCGTTCAGCGCGTGCCAATTTTGCAAGAAATAGGTTAGCGCTTATTCTTATTCAATACGAGTAGATTCAAAATAGACTCAAAGATAAAAAAAACCCGCTCTCAGCGACGCAGGTACAAGGCGCTGTGTGTGGTATTTTATCTCATAGCTAACTTGGAATCTATAGTAAAAGAAGATAGAGTTCACTATTCAATGAACATTTTACGTGGCGGTAACATTTTTTTGCAAAATTGGCTCATGGTGAACGCAAAGAAAGGGGCTATTCATGAGCTCGGTTCAAATAATTTAAACTATAACTGGCAACACTGGTCGCTGGTAGAGGTCGATTAAGCCCCGAGGGTGCTCTGTGTTAAAAGTGAGCGACCTGCATTTTTTCTAAACAGCGCGCTTACGACTCCGAGGGAATCAGAAGCGCGCTACCAACCCTTTATTGATTTGAGGATTCCTTGACAGCCAGGGACAAAAGGTATGCGAACACATGCGCCCAACACATTAAACTTTTTCCCTCTGTAACAAATATTCAGCCAAAAATGCATTCGATTTGCGAATGGTTATCGCAACTAACCGCTCCTAAACTGCATTAAGTTAAAATGTTAAGTAATTTTGGGATGTGGCACTCAAGGTCTTTTATGTCACCAGAGCTCGCGAGGGTGCGTTTTGTTGAGAGCGAGGGAACTTGTTCCTTCAGCTGTTAACACAGCGAATCCTCAAAGATATCAAGAGTCGGCAACGATGGACTCCTTTGGAGTTGCATGCGTCTATAGGCTGCGGTGTCCGCTTACCATCAGGGAGGCCGTACGCTTGTTTGCCACAGTCGTTGTATAAAAAAAACTCCATGACATTGTAACAGTTTTTCGGTCAGGTCACGTAACCGTCTTACGAATTTTCAATCTGTCGGTCACGTAACAATTTTTCCCCATCCCAAAAAGTGCACAGCGCCGCTTAAGAAGTTTTCACTTCAAAAACAACCAAGGATACTGACCGCGTCCCTGGCCTGCTGCAGCTGCCCGTCTGCCTGCTGCTTCTTGCGCAGATACGAGCGGTTCTCCACCTCGTGGGTGAGCTGGAGCCACTGCTGGAGCCCCGAGGGCGGCGCCCAGCACCGGTCCTCGAGCTCGCCTTCCGCACGTCTCAGCTCTGCTCTTAACATCTGTAGAATATAGTACAGGGGCTGTTTAACCTCAAACACAGTTGATTTTAAGAGAATAATCTATCTTTTTCATTAACCATAAACTTGGCAAAAATTAAAACAAAATCGTGCGTTCAAGCCTCGATTGTCCTGTATGGAGCGCAAAAAATCGTTACAACAAAAATGCAAAAATGTTGATAAAAATTTTGTGCATTTAAAGATACACTGTCAAGTTTAGGGAAGACCGATTCATTCATTTTGTCAAATCCGACAGATAGGCTTCGTCAGGTGGGTACTGTGCGTACAACTATGAATAAATACAACTTATAAAAGTTGAAAAGCCCCCGACATTTTCATTTCAAAATCCAATATCTCAAAAACGGCTGAACAGATTTTAATGAAACATGGGTAAGAACACTCGGGATAAGATTATCTTTGACACAAAAAAACCGCATTCAAATCGGCGCATCCGTTTGTGAGCTACGATACCACAGACAGATACACAGATACGTTAAACTTAGAACACCCCCTCTCTTTGCGTCAGGGGTTAATAAGCAACAGGTATCGTCACTTGGAAAGACCAACTTTCGTAAAAATTCGAACGTTAATTTTGGAAAGACAAACTTTCGTACAAATCGAACGTTAATTTTGGAAAGACAAACTTTCGTACAAATCGAACGTTAATTTTGGAAAGACCAACTTTCGTACAAATTCGAACGTTAATTTTGGAAAGACAAACTTTCGTACAAATTCGAACGTTAATTTTGGAAAGACAAACTTTCGTACAAATCGAACGTTAATTTTGGAAAGACAAACTTTCGTACAAATCGAACGTTAATTTTGGAAAGACCAACTTTCGTACAAATTCGAACTTTAATTTTGGAAAGACAAACTTTCGTACAAATTCGAACGTTAATTTTGGAAAGACAAACTTTCGTACAAATCGAACGTTAATTTTGGAAAGACCAACTTTCGTACAAATCGAACGTTAATTTTGGAAAGACCAACTTTCGTACAAATCGAACGTTAATTTTGGAAAGACAAACTTACGTACAAATTCGAAGGTTAAATTTAGCGCATGCCTGTCGATGTAAAGGTGCGTACGAATTTGAGCAGCCTCGGTTGAGTTGAGGCACGTACGGCTTACCTATTTTGCTCCAATAGGAGTGTAGACACTAACTAAAATAATGAATAATGTCGTATTTTCTCGAAAATGGATTAAAAATGTAGTCAAATGGAGACAATATCAACGCAAAAGGTTAAATAATCACGACGTTATAAGTGTCCAAGGTTTTAAGGGGTATGTTCTGTCGTTTTTCGCAGAATGCAAGTTCAAATGAAACGATGACGCTTGAAGATTGTGTCGTCACGTCAATAGACGGCGCCGTGTCGTGCATAATTTTCGAGTCTACACCCCTATTCGTACGCGCTCAGAAACGATATAGGTACCGTGTATTTAGTTGTAATACTGTATAATTTTAAGCGCGTAATTTACATTAGAAACAGGGTTTTAGTTTAATCGCGAATATTGGTTTAACAGTAATTAAGGTGCTAAAATAGTGTTTGGAACCTAACCTCAATTTCAGCTTTGAGCTGAGTTACTTCCAGGTCTGAGGAAGTAGAGTTAAGCAGTGGTGTGTCCCCGGCTTCTCTTAGTTTCTTCTCTAAGTTCTTCTTCTCTGTTGTGGCGCTTTCCTGGAAACAGACGACGACGATTAATATAAATATTTTTTGATACATTAGAATTATTAAGCTGATAGTTATTGTGATAGAACATATTATGTAGCTTCATTTAAAAAAAATAGCGATACAGATACGGATAACTTTTGATTAGCAGTGGCGTGGTAAACAACGGTTAAAAAGTATAAATGCATGTTCATTACATAAGAAGCCAGACTCAACACGAGAAGACGTTCTCAAATCGAACGCAAGGGAAGCTGCCAAGCCTCGTTGTCGTCCGGGGACCGTTGTGGTTACATGTTCACGATCCCATGGCGCGCCCAATAACGGACGGAAACGCAGGAATGGTTTTACGCTACTGCACCACCTAACGGCTAGCATAACCGTTCAACTGTCTGCTGGCACTTCTGAAAGAAAACTTGTTCTTACTCTGTCGCTCATTGTGCGCCCGGAGTGAAGCATGTAAGACAATCCAAGGACCTTACTGGGCGCTTCATAGCATACCTAGGAATGGCTGAAAGACTAAACCTTTTCATAGGTTGTACCTGTTGTAACCGCTTTTCTCCAACTAGCGATCAAGCAGCAAGCGTCAGCTCAACTCGCCTCAGCTGATCCATGTCATTGCATCCACTGAACCAGCTTCACCAGACCCTATCGACTTACCATCACCGTTAAACTAGCTTCTCAGACTTGTTCGTACCTGTTCTAACCGCGCTTTCTCTAACTCCTTCTGCATATCGTCGAGGGCTAGCTCCGCCCTCCGCAACTGTTCCATGTCTCGCAGCATCCGCTGCACCTGGTGCCGGCTGGCGCGCCCGGCCCGTAGCGCCGCCCAGCCGCCGGCGACGGCGCCAAGCATCAGCGACGCTAGGAGCCAGTCCTTCCAGCGACTGCCTGCTGGAACATAGCCCGGTCTGGGTAACTCGTGTGGGTTATTTTGATGGGTGATGTGATTTTAACGCACACTTCAAGGTCCTGGCGCCAGTTCCCTGGGCTCGTTTTTGATGAGCGCCGTCAATCGTTTTTGATTACAGTGCTCGAATGCGCATACCAGAAGTCAGCGTTAGCCTCAGGTTGGTTAGTGATAATGACGTTGAGGAAAAAACTTCTTAAATTTTGTACTAGTCCCTAAGGGTAGGAAAACAGGGGATGATTGATTGCTCACTTACCGATTGAAATGTATGACCACATATTATGCAGAGAGTAATCAAAAATATTGCATGTAACTAGTAATTTAGTTAGTATTTAACTAAAGTAAGCCACAGAAAATTGAAAAATAAAAACTTTTTAACAAAAATATTAAACCGCCGAATAAAACTGAAAAGCAAAAAATAATTAACCTTTTTTATTAAGTTTAATAACTAAGTTCTTGAATTAATCTAAGTGTACCTAAGTAATTTTGAGTCGTTTATCGTTTGTCGTTTTGTCGTTTTGAGTAATTTAAGTTTTTTAATCGGAATTTTAAGAAAAAACTGGTGGTTAACAATAATTATAATCTTGAGCCAAAACCTCATTCAAACATCTCTTTCTTAGAAGTCAAACTTTCCATACATTCAAACTTTAACGAACATCGACGACTGATTAGCTTCAGACGGAAGGTAAGCCGCTTTTTTAAAAAGAAAAACACGGTGTTGCATATTTTTCCGCTAGCTCTCATAATTTTCACACCTAACAAAAATAAGTAACTATCGAATATACACGTGAAACTATGAAATAAAATCACTAGTCATCACGACAACTGATACAAAGAACAATCACCTGTTATAAAAACTCAACAATCACGATTAGTCCGTAACGAAGGCTGATCTACCTTGTGTCAATTACAAAGTATAATTAGGTACAAAAGGCTTTTATAAATGTATATGTTGCAGGGAAATGGTCAAAACAGAGATTTGATCAAATCTCCAAGGGATATGATCAAATCACGCAGGATGTTAAAATGGCCAATCCATTTTATCATTTTCCTAATACAAACCAGTAATTTGATCAAATCTCTGAATCTGTTTAGTGAAATGACGAAATCGGACAAAAAAGACAACTCGTTTTTTCATTTCACTAGACTTGTTTAGTGATTTGATAAAATCCCTGAAACGAGTCAGTGAGTTGACGAAACTAACGCGATAAAGATTTTTCCGCTCTTTTATAAAAAAAATAACCACGAAGAGGAGGAGCTCTGCTCCCGCCACCATCTTCTAACCTATCCGCCATCCGAATCTAAGTCCCAGAACCGTTTAAATGACTAATTATTTAGGAGCCAATATCTGCGAGTTAGTTTCGTCAATTCACTGACGCGTTTCAGGGATTTATCAAATCACTAAACAAATCTAGTGAAATGAAAAAACGAGTTGCCTTTTTTGTCCGATTTCGTCATTAAAGGCTTTAATGGAGGTTATTTGCAACCTATTTAACCCATTATGCAAAAGGATTACCATTTTCAAGATCACGAATATCAACGAACGAACTTTTACATTGTAATTAACGAACTAACTAGAATGACTCAACTACCCAAAGCGAGTCTTGACCTCCGACGCGAGTAGTCGCCACTTGTGCCGATCTTGTGCTTGAGTTTTGTGACGCATTGGTTGTTTAACTGTAAAGTCATGTAAACGTTTTTATCGATAAATATATAAATCTTGCGTCATTTTCCTCTAATTCGAGGCCCTTTTCCGTAACATTAAGCTCACCTCAAGGCTCACCCACAAATATATCTTGACACCGCAAATGCGTAGTAACTAAGCGTAGGTAGAGGTCTAGTTTCGTGACGGGTGGCCGGCGGGGTGAGCCGCATTAGCGCGTAGCGAATAACAGCCTTGGACAGATTTGGAAATACGGGTGTACACTAAATAAAATAATCAATTGCTGAAAAATGGAGAAAAAAATAACGCAATACGTTACAAAATCACATAGTTATAAGGGTCGTTAGTTTTAAGAGGGGGTATGTTCTGAGTTCTGTTCTTACCCTATTCCGCAAAACGTACCTTCATATGAAACGATTGTCATTTATTTCCTATTCTATTCTTAACCCTGGACCGCCACGTCAACTAGGTTAACTCTCAATATTAGAAATAAGAGAAGGTTAACTTAATTTTGCGTACGTGATTTCTCAAAACAACAACTAATCGAACAATAGAAGGATAATAGACTATACTAATATATACATACATAAATTATCCGTTTGCCATTGCCAAATGTTTTATTTAAATTCACAATATTCTATCCCGTCTCATCGCAAACTGCTCATAAAGGCAAAAATGATTTGGCACGGGCTTATACTTCATTTGTTTTAACATTAAGCGTTACGCTATAATATAAACGCAATTATTTCTACATAAATATTCAATTGAAATGGCAACTGTTACATTGTATGGCGGATGACACTCAAACAGACACTGAAAGATGTATGGGTTAATAGAGTTTTAAAAGTCGGTATACTCTTGCTTGCCAGAATTTCATTTGCCCGAATTTTATCTGCCATAATATACAACTGCCATAATGTTGTTTTCTATAATTTTGTATGCCATACTCATTGTTTACCTTAATAATTATATGCCAGAATCTTTGTTTTCCATAATATCAATATCAATAATCTCATTTTCCATAATCATTGTAATCCATAACTATCACATGCCATAATATCATTTGCCATCCATCTCAACATCCATAATATTCTTATGTGATAAAGTGGGTACGAATTGCAGTCTAATATAAAAAAAAATATCTCGAACCTATCCGCGATCAAAGTCGGTTTTGCCACTAAGTAAAAATGAACTTTTCTCTGAGATTACCTAATGCCAAGATAGTGTTGTATCGTAGGCAGTAGGGAACAGGGGCTTAGTGGCAAAACCGACTCGGATCGCGGATAGGTTAGAAGACGGAAGCGGGAGCTTTGCTCCCGCTTTCGTCTTCGAGGTTATTTTTTTTATAAAAGAGCGGAAAAACCAGCAAATTAACAAAGATGAATCCGAATGCATGTTTAGTATGGCGTTTAAATATTCTATTAAATAATATTATTGCAAACAATAATCTGGAATACAATACGTATGGCATTCGTATCTTTATGACATCCAATATTCGGGTAAACAAGAGTATGTCAATTAACTATTATGGTAAACGAAACATTTGGGCAAATAATGAAATTCGAGCAAGCGAAGTTCGGGCAAATGATTATTATAGTATATGAATGTCGGGCAAACAATAGACAACCTTAAAAGTCCTATTTCTTGTGGTCGTTACCTATGTGCATAAGCATAAGTTATTTCTAACTATAATTCTACTATTATTATAGAAAAAAGTCTGTGAGATTGTAGCGAACAGTAAGTTCCTCGTAGGGGAAATCTTCGGAACACTTATCCGATTACGAAAATTCTTTTACCTGGTGTAGAAAGGACTTTCTGGATGGACATATATACTTTGGGGTTTGCCGCGTTTATTTTTTACGTTACTACCATGTTATAAGCCACCGTTTAAGTGGACTCTGAGAAATTGAAAACTTGGACACAAACAAATTTTTTTTAAATATATATATTTTTAAATTTTGGTTTTTAACTTCACAAACAGGTTAGTTCATTTTACCATTAATTACTTATGATACAAGCGCAGAAATTAGGTCATTTCTAACTGGTGGCGGTGATCAAAATAAGGAGCGTTAGCGATTTTTTTTAACCGACTAGAGTTTATTATCCGACTCTAACCGTACGTACAATGCATCACGCGAGTAAATAAAATAAAAACTCATCATCACCGCACTTATATCATAAATAACGATAATTTCAAAGAGTTGTAACCCTCAAAACTAAATGAACACGGTACCTACGCCGTCATAATAAGTAGTAACAAACTGACTTAAGCTGCAAACGCACGCTAGGGCAGCGCGGCGCGGTGCGGAGGCGGTACCGGTTGTAATGTTCGGGCTAATACGAAAGGGTCCGCACAGAAAACCGCGCCGCGCCGCGCCGCTCTGTGCGGATCGTTTCATATTAGCTCGAACATTAGGTACAACCGGTACCGCCTCCGCGCCGCACCGCGCCGCTCCGCCACCGCTCTCTGTGCGTTTCGGCCTTATGTTGTACGTAGAATAATCCAAGCAGGCACAGTTGAAACTATGGTAGATTAATGATACCTAGTTATAAACACACAGCAGTTCAATGTCAGCTGTCATTAAGCTCCGAGGAATGTAATTAACATTCTCTACGTACCTCAACAACCATGGAAACAATGCAGAAGTGCAGATATCCGTATCAATATTATAAATGCGAAATAATGTCTGTCTGTCTGCCCGTTACCTCTTCATGCTTGAACTTCACACTTTCGCATTAATAACATTAGTATGTCCATCCTCAAGATTTATTCTACACACTAGTGAAATACTTTTTGAAATCATTTGAGTAGTTCCGGAGATTAGCCCTACATACAAACTTATAAAGCTACAATCTCTCGCGTATTACAAAGAACTCAAACGAAGCCGGTGGATAAAATATAGCCCATGTCCATCTTAGGTCCATTCTACACAGTGATTTTTTTTATTTTATCGGATGAGTAGTTCCGGAGATTACCCCCTACATACAAACTTACCACAATACAGACCCTGTTTTGACACGACTGCCCAACGAGAAGGAGTGTTATGTTTTTACAATATCCGTTTATACATGAAAGCTACAAACACACTTATCTCTTCATAATATTAAGTACCTACAGATAAGAATAGACAAGTTTCAAGTATCCATTTTTTCTACAAGTCAGGCTGCGCATATGGATATGTGCCGCGCGCTGTTAGGCGAGTATGAAAACGCATACGGTCATACAGTCACCATCAGATTTATCGGAGCGGCCAAAGTGCTCATAAATATTTGAACACCTCTCTAATGCCACGACAATAGAGACGTGTTGATATTTATGAGCACTTTACCCGCTCCGATAAATCTGACGGCGACTGTACAATACACAACACTCCTAAACATTTCGACGAGTTGAATTCAACTGTTACACAAACATATCCCCAAATCACCTTCATCATCGGTCAAATCCACGTATCGGCCACTGAACAGTAAAAACACACAGTAGGTCGTTCCCAAGGCGACCCAAGTTCCGAACATCACATCGTAACACTACATTTATGTCACTGTTTTTAACTTCTTTAACATCGCGGAGCGCAGTACCCGGCGGCACGGACAATGGATCGCGCTGGAGTGATATCACACGCGGCAGCCGTGGTGACAACGCGTTAGGACAATATTAACACTTACTTAAAACACTTGTAAAGATTCGGTAATGTTTTACGTCAAGTTATGAGGAATCTGTAAGCAGTGCGTGAATGAAACATCTTTGTTTTTAACAATATATCGTTTTGTATGTTTTTTTTCTGACAAGGTCCGTTTTCCATGGTGCTTCTGGTCAAACACAATAAAGGTCAGTGGGCGAACATAATTGCTATTTTATCACTTGTCGCTTTGGATAAGACGGCCGTCACGTTTTCACGTGTATCCGAGTGCTAGAGGAACGGATGTCTTATCCACAACGATAAGTAATAAAATGGCAAAAATCTTAGTTTTACAGTTCATGAGACAAGTATGCAACGAACTGTTGTTTGATAATAGGCACGTAACTGGTTCGAATGCTCTTAGGAACTGTAAAAATCAAGTTATATGTAAGCAACACAGAATGATGTCATTGCCCGTGCTATGTTTTTTACTTCGTTAAGTATACCGAACCAATCTTAAAGCGCGTGCGATTTGACCTTGAACCTTGACAGATCGCGAGATGATTCGTGAACTGGCAAAGAGATTAAAGAGAACGATGACTCGGAGAAAAGTCGTGTATGCAAAAAGTGGCCGATTAGTGATTGATGAACCTTTGCATACAAAAAGATTCATAAAAACTTAAACGATGAACAAAGATTTATTTACTTTTGCGAGTTTCATTTAATCCACTGCCGGTGGTTAGATTGGCAATTGTTTTATTAATTAGGATATTTAGTAACAATACAAAATATACTATAACCACGGGAACTAACTGTTTACAACACAATATCTTATTTTATTATAGTTGTAGTGCTCTGTTCTGATTAATACATACATTATGTATTCAGCTTTATTCTCAAAAGAGGGAGGCAGAGCACATGAAACTTATGTTCCAGCGCCACTTTTAGCATAAATGTAAGTATAAAAAATCTATCAAATGTGATATCGCAGTGATAGGACATAACGACACCCACGGGAAGAATGGGGGTTGTGAAATTCTAACCCGATACCACACGGACTACTAGTAATTTAGGTTAAAAATAACCTCTAAATATCTCTCAAAAAAGGGGTCTTCTATTGAAAGCACAATTTAATGAACAACACAAAGTAACGTACACACACAGTGCACTTTATATGCATTGTAATAAGGTTCGATATAAATACAGGATGGTTCTGTGTTGGCGTGTGTACTGTAAACATTTCAGGATTATCCCGAAACGGTACAGGACATGGCGTCACTGAAAATATGACTTAATAGCACGTTTGGAGTCGCGGTCGGACATTACGATTCAGTCACAATTCGAAGCATCGACTGAATAAAAATTGTATTTCATTACAGCTATTACATAACGCTTTAGAACGATGTAGTGCGCATAAAGGCATTGTGCAATTATACTATACTTTTGTACTATGTGGTCTGTGTATTAAGTGCTGCTCACAGTTAATAAGGATGGCATGCTCATTTCACATTTGTTACTTGAGTGAGATAGTAAAAAGTTCAAAAAACTGTAACGGGCAACTAACTGAAAAAAACCCTTTAAAACTCGTCAACTTTAATGTTTGAGTTAAGACTTCGTACACCAAAATATTATAATCACATACTTTATACTATGGAGGTCCCAACTCAACATTTTACGATTGTTTAGAAAACTAAAATAAATTCGACCAATCACGTGGCGCTTTTAATTAACTAAAACAATTTGACCAATTTGAATTCGTTGTCTTGAGTACAGAAGAAAAGTAAATGACATCAACGACCAAAAATGAAAAAGTCGTTGGCTGCACTTTGTTTCAGCATGGCTTAGATTTTCAATAGATACCAAGTTTGTTTAATTAGTTCAGCTGACTCTTAGAAAAAGTATTGTATACAAACTCCATCCCGTCATGTTTTAAAGATACTACTAGCTTTTTAAGTCTCGTAGGTACCTTAATTAGGCCACTCAGAAAGCTTCGTGGCCTAAACAATGTACTCGACTGAAAAAGCATACATTATATAACGATTGCATAATATTTACTATTTCGTATCAAAAGGTAAGGTGGGCAACGCGCTTGCGATTCTTCTGGAATCGTAACCGTCCACAGGCTACGGTGTCTACTCAGGTAGATCGTATGCGTCTTTATTGTAGAGTACTAAAAAGGGGCACTAAATTTTACGGAGTTAGCCTGGTTAGAGTTTTGGGTAAATTCGTATTCGCCGTGATTTCACGCCCTAATTAAGCTACAACATTGATAATTTAGGTAGGTAGGTACTTTTTATGTTGTACAATAAAGACTTTTACTACTAGGTATAGTCAAGGGCACCAATATGTATATACAACAGTCTCATAAATGGACCTTATTTCTGCAACAATAAGATTGTAGTATACATATTTATGAAACTTTGAGTGAATACATGTTGGCGTTGGGCTTTCTGAGAGGCGGCGGGAATGCCGACAACGCATAGCCTGTTCCCATACTGTACTGTTAACACTCGACAGTTAGGTAATGAGTTAATGACACAAATCGACCTAGTCCCAAACTAAGCAAAGCTTGTACTATGGGTACTAGACGACGATAATACTTATATGTATAAATAAAAAATACTTATATACATAGAAAACATCCATGACTCAGAAACAAATATTCGTGCTCATCACACATGCCCTTAACGGGATTCGATCTCAGGACCTCATGCTTCGTTGACAGGGTCACTGTCACTACCAACTAGGCTGAAGCGGTCGTCAAGAATCACATTACAATTTCGATTATGTTTTTAAGAGGGCGAATATTAAAAGTGGTATATTAGTTAAAGTTTTAATAAAACCGCAGCAACCAAAATATTCTGGCGCAAAAAATATTGTCGATATCAACGGTGGCATTGACGGGTGTAAAGTGAAGCGTGGGAGTCCCCACGTACGGAGACGCGATTTCCCATTGCCGTCTCGAGTTGTAAAAAAACTCGTCAAGACTTAGGTAGGTAGGGCAAAAAGTGTTTGTTTTTATAGTTGTCGAATTTAGTAGTACATGACATAATATACATTTGTACGCTGACATGAACGTTTTGATTTGCCCGGCATGTTTTAAAGAAATTAGACTGTGTTTTATCGCTAAGGGTGAGTACCCAGACGACTTTGTGTTTTATCGCTAAGGGTGAACCCAGACGTAGCACTTTGTGTTTATCGCTAAGGGTGAGCATAGTCCAGTCAATGAACTGACAATTTGAATGGAAAAAATGACAGGAAATATTTTTTCAAAGCAGACTTTTTTTATGTAACGGATATATTATCAATTAACAGAACATCCAAAAAGATAACTATTTTAGTTCCTAAGAACAGGCCTATCCCACTGTCAATTTGGCGCAAAATGACGTTTGTCTATGGTAACCTCCTGTGGTGGCCTAACAAGGGGTTTACAGCGTATGGCACACAATACCGTTTCATACATTACCTCTGTAGCCTAGTTGGTAGTGACCCTGCCTTCGAAGCCGGAGGTCCCGTGTTCGAATCCTGGTACGGGCATTTATTTGTGTGATGAGCACGAATATTTGTTCCCGAGTCATGGATGTTTTCTATGTATTTAAGTATTTATTTATCTATATAAGTATGTATATCGTCGTCTAGTACCCATAGTACAAGCTTTGCTTAGTTTGGGACTAAGTGGATGTGTGTAAGATTGTCCCCGAATATTTATTTATTTATTTTATTTATATATACGTTCCGTTTTTAGTAACAACATCATTTGATAATTTCGTTCTACGAATTTCAATTTTACAACATCTTACATGACGAAATAAGTAATCCCATTGCAAAATATGAACTGTTTTGTAAGAACTTAACCTGTACCTATTCAAGACCGAATCACTCTATGCACAACTTTCATATAGCAATGACTTATCCAAAATTGACTTACGTTTAAACTTCGGGTTGTCCAGCGATTTTCCGCGACTGTAACACATTCACTTCTCTGCATTTATTCTATTATTCTATTTAAGGCTATACCTGCTCGAGGGGTACGACGTTAGTCAAGCCAGTCCGGCAGTATTCTGGCATTTCGCTAATCTGACATTTTGCTTTTCTGGCATTTCGCTAATCTTACATTCTGCTTTTCTGGCATTCTGCTTTTCTGGCATTCTGCTAATCTGGCATTCTGCTAATCTGACATTTTGCTATTCTAGCATTTCGCTAATCTGACATTCTGCTTTTCTGGCATTTCGCTAATCTGACATTCTGCTTTTCTGGCATTTCGCTAATCTGACATTTTGCTTTTCTGGCATAAAGCGTCTAAAGGCTATAAACCACTACTTTATTAACCAACTACATCCCCGAATATGACTTGTATACCTGTAAATACCCCAGTTAGGATTCTAGGCCGATTCCTGCTAAATTTCTAGCTAGTTATTTATCTATTAAGTAGGCGAGGTAACAAAATGTAAATTATTACACACATATTCAACATACTTCTATGAAAATAATACAAAATTTACATTCCTATAGTATGGTGTGCTTCGTAGTTACCAAGCACACCATACTAATTACAAAGAAATCGAAAGAAGATAATTGTAAAAGAGTCTAACTTATTGTAATTAACTTAAATAACTTTTCAACACAATTGCTCGTAACGTACCTCTTATTGTGTCGCTTTTAGGCTCATAATCCTGGATATTAAAAACGCGTGTTTTATAAAATTACAACACTTGTGTGTTATGGTTATATCCCGATTAAGTCACGTTGGCACCTTGCAGCAAGATATATGCACGAACACGGTGCATTCTTAAATTAACCAGGTTGTACAGAATGTACAGCTATTTTTTTAATTTTCGGCAAATGGATTCTAACTCGACTAAACAAATTAAATCCTTTTTGTTAATTAATTGACTATTTCTTTTTGTATATGATATGGAAACGTTTAATTTAGTAAAACTATTCACTTTTCATAACATTTTACATGAATTAAATACAGATAACATGTTAAAACGAAAATATAATTTTATTGTGTATTGGCTGTTTAGAGATTTCTGTGCCCACACTGCGCAAACTTCACGAAAAAAAAAACTGTTGGGCGCCCTTATAGGTTATTTCTTTCACAAATATTTGTAAAATTTGTTTATGCGTGTTTGGTTATTATCAAAAATGTTGACTCGTGGCGACTAGAAAAGTGATAAATAGAATGTACGCCACTGGAAATTCTTGGCGATGTGCAATCGTGAGTAAAAACCTGTTGTCATCTTAATGATTTGCTTAATGTAAAGTAAATAATTTGGCAGGCCTATAACATTTTCATCTTATGAAAATGGTTTTTTCCTCGCAAAATGTGTTGAAAAACGTCGTATGATACGCGTGAGCTTTGATAATTACATCCTCGGCTTCCTTATCACGCTCACCTGCGGTTCGCGTGAACAATTTCGCCTCTGCTGTAATTATCAACCTACCTCACTTGTATCACAATGTACTATTGTAGCGAGATCACACAGTACATTACTGAGATTGTGTTATAAATACTCATCTAATTATGAGCCAATTTTGCAGCACAAGTTATAAAAAATGACTATCGATGCTCAGATTTACGTTTTGATGTAATGAATTACTTCTTACAATACAGTAGCTGATAATGTTTTCATGCCTACGCGCGCAATCGTGAAGCTCGTGATGTATTATTATAATAATGGTGGCCCATTAACTCGCGTCGCCGTTTTATTATAAATGAGTGTCATTACGGTAAAAAAACATTCGTTAGTGAAAATGTGAGGTTCATGTACAAATAATGTTTCCAACGTATTGAGCTCCTTTGTGAACATCGCGTTCGATCGCCGAAACACCACCTTTTTTTCCTTGAGGCAGTCTGCGAACCTGGTAACCAACCACCGGGAGATGACTGGGTTATGTGGTATTTGTATCCACTAAAAACTCCATGGTGCCCCGCATCTGCGCTCTCATGCGGGGGACTCTAGGATCTCATGCTGAACGCACGCACGCGCTGGAACCCCGTTCGCGCCTCGCCACATTTGGCTTCATCGTCATCATCATATCAGCCGAAAGACGTCCAATGCTGGACATAGGCCTCCGCCAAAGAGTGCCAAAGTGACCGGTACTGCACCAGCCGCATCCAGTGGACTCCCGCAACCAGGTCAACAGTCCACCTTATAGTCCACCCACGCCGCGCCTTTCGGTACGTGGTAGCCACTCGAAAACCTTACCGCCCCAACGGCCATCGGTTCTACGTGCTATGTGCCCAGCCCACTGCCACTTATGTTTCGATACGGAGGGCCATATCGGTTACCTTGGTTCTGTTGCGGATAGCCTCATTTCTGATGCGATCACGCAGAGAAACTTCCAAAATAGCCCAATAATGGAGAGCCATAGCCCTGTGTGGGTGGCACATTTGGCTTGTCTTAGGGCAAAAATATGTCGCCTTTCCTGGGGTTCTTAAGCCCCGTCCACCTAGAGAAGCTTATGGTGGTGAGGCGGGTGGAAGGGAAGAGATCTGTGACGTTCACCTACCCGTTGGTCGGTCATCGTCAAGACGTCACTGGTTAGCGAATATTTGATGCCATTAGGGCTGCCGAGGACAGGACAAACTCGAGAGGCACAGTGCAACGTATGCTGAACGCAATGCTCAGCAATAAATAAGAAGAAGATGTACTAACAAGTGGAAAGAAAAGATTTCTGGAAAAACCCGACTGATTTTTTACAAATATTACAGAGAATACAATAGCTCATAATAATAGATTAAGGACAGTCAATTTAAACATGACGGTATTTTACCTCATCTAAAGCAAGCATAAATAAAACTTTACAACATATGTTTTTATCGACGTGTGTCAATAAAAACCATTCCATACAAAACCATGGTCATGACATAGTAGCCGGAAGCATATAAAATCATCACGATCATAATTATCATTGAAACACTTCAATTCTCCTTCTTCGGAGCGATTAAAAATCTGATAAAGATAATTGTATTCTACTCGTAAGAATCACAATAATGTCTAAGACTAGGTTAAGGCTATGCATGAGTTAGGGAGGCTATGAAACGAGTATTTATTTATAGTTGTGTGAAATAGAGGCAATACGTATTAATTCACTAGGGCAAGCCCTCAATTCCAGTAAAATTTCTCCGAATAGGTATTTGCGAGCATATTCACGCCATCTATGTACTAATTTAAACAACGCGAAGTCACATATCGAGCTTAATACAGCGTCTTAGGTTAGTTCCGATTTCTGCCGCTACATTGATATAAATGCGTGGTAATGAAGAAACTCAATAAATATTAGGGAACAACCTTCCACTAATCAAGATAAGCCAGGCCTATCCCGCTGCGATTTTGTCGCGAAATAACGCTTATCTATGGTAACCTCCTGTGGGGTTCTAGCTAGGGCTGGCGCCGATCTGGGCCAATCTTTTCAATTTATAATGTAATTTTTGTTTTCCTAAGTTTATATTTTCTTGTTGTTGTGTTTGTGTTACATTACAAGCAACAACATAATTTCGCAGATCATTTTTCGAATCATATTTTACAACACTGAGCTAACATGACGAAAGAAGTAATCCCATTGCAAAAATGAACCTATTTTAAGAAGGTTCAGCTCGCTGTGATAAGCTTAATTTTGGCAAAATAATACCGACTGTTGAGTTTGTATTCGCGTTTTTTCTTGAAGGTTGTTTTTTAAAAAAAAAACGCTTATAGATCTGAATAGTAAACACGCCTACTTGGAGAATAATGTTCATTTATATCATGTTTTGTGGATAAAAGCAGATAATACTTATTTAACAAAACTGAGTTCAATAATAATATTCAGTGCCAAAGATTTCGTAGCGCTACGCACCTAGCCGATGACATCGAGAACACGAGTCATCATTTTCTTGCCCTTATCCCATTTACTTGGGGTCAGCGCAGCATGACCTTTTCTTCCATACTTCTCAATCATCTCATTACTCACTTATTTTGTCTTCATATCGTCACTCACACAGTCCATTCAGCTTTTCCTTGGCCTACCTTGTCTCTTCCATCCATCCACATTCATACCTAATACCTTTTGGTAACATTACTTTCATCCCTCAGTATGCAGAGGAAAGCGCCTACAAGCAGAAGCCACCTCGTGGGCTCCAGACACTGAAAGTTTTAATAAACTTTGTAGAGCTAGTGTGTTACAACGTCAGTGTGGATCCTACCTTTAGGGGGTCCGAAGAGGACGACGTCCATAGCCTTTAGGGCTAACTTCTGCTTGTGGATGGGGTCCTTGATGCCAAGGACGTTGCTTAAGTACTGCATGTTGTTCACTGCCAACCTGCACAAAGAAATATCGTTATGAGTCTAAAGCGGTATTCACGTGAGACGTCTTCTGATTACAGCAGCCCATAACTCCCATGGTAGTTTTGCCAGCTAGCCGAGGCAGTTAATTTTATTTTAAACCTCAGTGGTATTTGTTTATTTCGCTACATTAGATTCGCCACAATATCCCACCTCGAAGGATTTGCGACCATCAATGTTCCAGACTCTAAGGAGATACTTTGCTTCCCAGATTGTCTTCTACTTGTGTGGTGTGGGTGTTCCGAAGACCAGCCCTATTCTGTAACTTGTTTTAAGCTCACCTCAACGCTCACCAATGTGTAGTAACCAAGTGCAGGCAGAAGTCTAGTTTCCTGATGGGTGATCGGCGGGGTGAGCCGCTTTATCGCGTAGCAAATAACAGCCCAAACATAACATGAGGTCTACAGCTACTTTCAATGACCGCACTCTGCATCGGCAATGCACTTATCTCACGCCTTCCAACCTAATTGGTTGCACATGGTAGTTCCAGAGTATTCTCCTCCCTCGAATGCTCCAGCTGAGGATTGTGCTCCTTGGCGAGGTTTGCAATAGGTTTCTTAGGAAAGGTTTTTAACGGATCAGCAAGGCACGACACCTTAAGATAGTTGCCTGAGGATGGTTACGAATTATAACTTGCACCGATTTGCTGTACAAATCGTTCCGTTGTCAACTTACCTCGGTAGTGTGGCTCCCGTGACCTTGTGTTGCAGGAAAAGGGTCCTGTACTGCGGAAGGTCCACGGACTGCGTCAGCCATTCCACAGTCTGCTCTGCGGTCCAATTATGCACCTGGAGAATAAGCGTTCAATATTGGCATCATGTCCAAAAGCTATCATAAGATCAAGTACGTCTGAGCTTGGTCTAAAAATTATCACGTGTTAAACGTTAAAGTTCACGTGGACACGGGTGTTTGACGGATATTCAGATGAAGATAAGTTTATCCTATTGTGTTTTTAGAACGCGATAAAGCTATTTTGAGAGTGTAGAATAACTCAAAGGTAAGCGGTTGAATATTGAGGTTTTCTACACCCTATTCGACTCAGAAGCCACATCGAATATGTTGTATAAACCCCGAAACCTCAGGCTAGAATCTGACCTTCAAATATGGAACCCACAGCGGCAGAACCAGTTCAGTATGGAGGAAAACTGTTCAACTTAATTTTTTTAGGCATTCCACTATTTCGTTAGCCAACTAGAATCCGATGTTAGAATAGGTATGATTTTTTGACCATCCTTTATTGTTCTGGCACGCAGCAAACGTGCAAATCAAGTTCGATGAAACGTTTCGTATTATTCTAAAGGTAGTGGTGTCTAAATATCGTGCGTGGCGTAATAATTCGATTTCAATGACGGCGACCCTATCACATTATGGGTTAGTCGTATTTAGCGCAGATATGGCTGGCTAGGCCAAACTTGCTCTTAAAATCTTACTGCATTTCATGGGTAACAAGAGAATTAGCCACTCGTGTATACGTGTACACGTAGGAGGATTTAGGACCGTCTGTCCGTAATTGGCGTTTTACGTCTAAGGTTTTTAGGCGGTTTTCCTCGCACGATTTAATCTACGAAACATGGTAGATGCTAAATATGAATGATACTTACTTCAGATCTGAGCCACGCCTCCCAGAGTTCCTTGACGGATATGTGCATGTCATCGTTGTGGTGAAAGGCTCGTTGCCGCTTCTCATACCCGCTGTCGTACTGCAACTCCTCGCGGAGGAACTGGAATTCAACGTAATAATATTAATATTTTAAAAGAAACAAGGAATGCAGGCTAACAGAACAACCAATTGACATCAGAGATCTAACATATATCGCTGATGAACATAAATTTAGCATAGGGCTTTAGGGCTTGTCGAGAAAAGTGCGTCCAGTGATAAGAACAGTCTCCGGCGTCGTTGTCCAGTTACACTCACAAGGTACATGTAGTTTGTAACAATCATACAAAACGGTTGGAACATTACCTTGATAATATCGACCTGTGTCGCTCCGTGATTCTCTAATTTAGTGAAATGTCATGCAAGACCTATATTACCGCCGCGGTGGTGCTGCAGTTGTTAGCAATTGGGACACGCGATTACTCGTTCATATTGACGTTACCATTGGCGTCGTCGTCTAGAATTGCTTGTGAAATTGACAGTTTGTCTCGGCGCGTTGGAGGCACCCAGACTCGTTGTGACACACCACGACTTGGCCTAACAATAGGGATGCTTACGTCATCACCATTAGTCTCGCGGAGGTCGTCGTTGCCGTTGGCGTCGTCGTCCAATTGGTTATGGAGCTGCGTGATCGCCCCCAGCCCGGCGCGGTCCTGAAGACACCCGGGCAGATTGTGACACACAACGACTTGACCTAACAATAGGGATGCTTACATCATCACTCTCGCTGAGGTCGACGTTGCCGTTGGCGTCGTCGTCCAGTTGGTTGTGGAGCTGCGTGATCGCCCCCAGCCCGGCGCGGTCCTGAAGACACCCGGGCAGATTGTGACACACAACGACTTGACCTAACAATAGGGATGCTTACATCATCACTCTCGCTGAGGTCGACGTTGCCGTTGGCGTCGTCGTCCAGTTGGTTGTGGAGCTGCGTGATCGCCCCCAGCCCGGCGCGGTCCTGAAGACACCCGGGCAGATTGTGACACACAACGACTTGACCTAACAATAGGGATGCTTACATCATCACTCTCGCTGAGGTCGACGTTGCCGTTGGCGTCGTCGTCCAGTTGGTTGTGGAGCTGCGTGATCGCCCCCAGCCCGGCGCGGTCCTGAAGACACCCGGGCAGATTGTGACACACAACGACTTGACCTAACAATAGGGATGCTTACATCATCACTCTCGCTGAGGTCGACGTTGCCGTTGGCGTCGTCGTCCAGTTGGTTGTGGAGCTGCGTGATCGCCTCCAGCCCGGCGCGGTCCTGGAGGCACCCGGGCTCGTTGTGACACGCCTCGACGAGGACTGGAAATATAAGGATGATATTAAGAACGGTCTCAATGCGGCTCTCCATCCGGAACAAGGCGAAGGAGTGGGAAACTTAATAGTATGGGCGATAATATTGTGATTTGTTTGATCGCCAATTGTACCCATGCAAGCTTTACTTTTTTTGACGACCGCTTTATAGTTGGTAGTGACCCTACCTACGAAGCAAGAGGTCCTGGGTTCGAATCCCGGTAAGGGTATTTATTTGTGTGATGAGCACGAATAGTTGTTCCTGAGTTATGGATGTTTTCTATGTATTTAAGTATTTATTTATAGTCGTCTAGTACCCATAGTACAAGCTTTGCTTAGTTTGGGACTAGGTCGATTTGTGTAAGATTGTCTCATAATATTTATTAATTAATTAATTTATTATTTGACAAAATATTGCCTTCGAACATTACGGCATATTTTATAATCATTTCTCAGTTACCCTCTACCGATTATCGAGCAACTGTAGCACAATGCAATGAATACAATTATTTTAAACATACAATTTCCGAGAAAAGTGTGAATCATTTTAGACGGAAGTTTCACAGTTATCGGCGAATAATGTATCACCTTTTATCCTCTAACCGTCCTTCTCTTCAATTGAATTGATGTCATTACCATCAACAAAATACCTTAAACATCGACGTGAATAATATAAGCATACTTTCAAATCAGGCCGCTAGTCTCACAGAAATTCCTGCTAGAAATACTTCAACGCATCATAGGTACAATGTGTGCAATATTGCATGTAATGCACTTTAAATAACTATATATTAATTGTCATAGCTTAAATATTAGCCTTCTCTAATTGCTGTGCCCTGCACGGCGTCACATGTACCTTACTTCCTTCTGTTCCATCTCATGTAAAATGTGATATGCAATAAATATTTGACTTTGACTTTGACTTTGAATGTACATATTGTCATTATGTTACGGCGAAAGCATTTCTAGTGAATCAAATGTACGCATACGTAGGAACGAATGATATCTGTCTTTTACATCCTACGCATATCACGGCTGCTAACGATTATTACTACACAGCTTAAAAAACACATCACACTACTCGTATTAGGGTTCATTCAAAATTCGACTTTAGCTCCATACAGCGTTAGATGCTTTCGGAACAACACAATATGACGACTTAGGACCTTGATAGGGTTACTACTGGAAATTAAATGCTACCAAATGTCATGTTTACATTCAAGCAGATAAACAAAATTGCCTATTTTTTGTCCTACGTTACGATTGTGGGAACATGTGGCATAAAATCAAAATATTGTTTCAGTTTATATGAAGACGTTTTAACGATATATCATTCCGCCTTTGATATCTCTACACATTTAGACACCTACTGTAACCATTTGACGAAGGGTTTCTTATGAATTTCTACGTACACACGATTGTACTGGGAGTACCTACACGTCTGGGTAGCGAAAATATGTTCAGAATTTAGGCATTTTAGATCGATACAATAGATAGTTTAAAAGAAAGAAGTTGGCAGGTTAAGGTTAACGTGATCTATAAGTCTCGTCTAACCAGTCGTTTTTTTTTACAAAGCAACAAAATTAGGTCTTGTCAGCCTCTTAACCATTTCGACGTTACTAGGTAAGGTAGGTATGCATATAATAGTCAATCTTCTTCTTCCTAGCATTACCCAGGCCTATGCCAGGGTTCGCTTTCCTCCACTTTGCACGATCCTGGGCGTCTGCCTTTGTGAGCCCATTTTAGCAAAGGAAATAATATAATAGTCAATATTAGGTAAGATATAATTTAATAATTTGTAGTATGTTCAATATCGTAAGTAAAACACATTAAAGATGTTCCACATAGAAGTAGGTTAATTCGGAAAATCATTAATGATGAATAAAATTGAGGTTTCCAAACTGTTATAAATAAAAGACTGATATCAAAAGTTATGTTACGTAAATGACATAAAGGCATCAGTATGAATCAGTGCAGTCTTCGTGCAACTCAAAATTCCAATTGAATTAATTGAACCGTAATTAGTACCTACGTCAAGCTTCCGGGAAAAAGAAACAAAAGGCGACAAAGAAGCTGCTCAAGAGGCCTTGGCTGGAGCTGGAAATAAGTTGGGACTGCCGCCCAGTTCAAAAGGGATAAAAGGATAGGTACCATCATCATAATAGAAGTTGATACAACAAAGAGAACAAGAGCCCGAGTCAATGGCAACTTATACTCGTAGCATGTAAATGCGACCCTAAGCTAAAGAAAGCCCTTTACTCACAGCCTAGTAAAGTTAAATCCCATAAGGCTTCATCATACCAAGGGCGTATGCGCGGCGCGACACAGTATTATCAAGAATTTTCGTCTAAGATTATATGTTAATTGTAAAATTTGTTTTATACATTACTATCTCGGGATCAGAGCTTGTTGTCTTAATAAATAAATAATATTAGTTATTATTAGTTTTTTCCTCTGTGGTGCACAATAAAGTATATTATTATTATTATATCATCAATGTAACCAACATTTGCTCTACACAACACTTCACATCGCAATTGCCTTAGATTCTCAAGATCTTGAGATTTACACACACGACGGTGATGCCACCGAGTTAAAAATACACAAATTTAATAGATTACTCAAACGTATTATTGCTGTAACGGCAGCTTTTATGAACAATTGGGAAGCCAACACGTTGAATTGAATCTTACAAAATAGTGTTCTCAGGAAAAACGACGTAACAGCACGATGTATAGGTTTAAAGTGGTTTTCCAATGAACACATAGCAAATCGACACCAAACGGGTCTAGTCTAGTTTCAATAATTCAAATAAATAAGATGCATAAATTGGATAGTTAGTAACAATGTTAATGACCAATTTACTAAACATGAAACTTTAAACCAATACAACACTTGAGTCATGCCGCTATAAACTCCGCCAGACGAACGGTAGACGAAGTTATTTTCAGCCAGCCAAAGATATGTTATCATCGAGACTGAGATAATATCATTCCATAGATTTGCCATCATCTTATTTTACTTGATACGAATGCTGGTAGTCGGATGAGCAAAATTTAATATAATAATAAATAAATATTTGGGGACAATCTGACACAAAATCGACCTAGTCCCAAACTAAGCAAAGCTTGTAGTATGGGTACTCGACGACGATAAACATACTTATATAGATAAATAAATACTTAAATACATAGAAAACATCCATGACTCAGGAACAAATATTCATGCTCATCACACAAATAAATGCTTTTACCGGGATTCGAACCCAGGACCTCTTGCATCGTAGGCAGGGTCACTACCAACTTAGGCTAAAGCGGTCGGTATAACTTCAAACCCGTTCAGCACGTCTATCATGAGACGGCCGCGACATACGCACTATACCTCTTATTCTAAGTGTTCTAATAAGAAAGAGACGGATAGTGCGAGAAAAATCGAGAGAGCTCGCGCGCCGTCGCGTGATAGCCGTGCAGTTGATTACATATTATGCGGTCTTGGATGTCATGCTAGTATCGCATAATGTATGATGTCTGTAAAGTGTAGGTACCTAATATAATTTTAAGTTTTTTTTGTTTTAGTAAGCATAAGATGCAGCGGGATGGTTTCCGAGTATTTTCGTGAGTTTTGATTATTGGTAATGCAATAATTATGTTTTTGTAATGTTATAAACGACCGTATTGTTTGATGTAAATGATTTAATACTCGTATATGTTTGACAATCTTCCTCGAGTTGGCTAGTCGATGGATAAATTCATAAAAGACTGAAGAATATCGTGACAAATATATACACCATATATACATATTCTTGCTGGCGGTTCCGAGTTCGAATACTCGGAACCGCCAACAAGAATATGTCAAACGCAGCTATCAATTGGACTAACAGACTTTTTTAATGCCGGTATTATAACTTTATAAGCAGAGGTCGGCGGGGGTGAGCCGTTTTTACGTCATTAATGTCATTTAGTTGTGTCTTGTAGATATTAATATGGATAAGGTTGGGTAGGTACACCTTAAAGAAATATTAAAATAAGACAAAAATAAAATGAAAATGGATTACAAAAAGAGTATTAAGCTTATTTATTTATTGTACATTTTCTATGTTATTGTAATAAATAACTAAAAGTTTTTCTATATTTCCAATTTTTAATGAATTTCGCCTTGAGTTTAATATCTATTTATAGATAGTTGTCTTGATATTTCACGAGGAGAGATTATATCACTTGATTAACCTTCAATTGTAAAATAAGGATATATACCTGTTGAAGTATTGTTGAAAAAAGAACTTATAGAGTCTATGACGTATGTTTGTCTCGCTCTTAGGTTGTAACTTGTGTATAACGTTCACACCGGGAACAACGCTCCGTATTTATATATTATGTGGTCTAAAGTGTTCTAGTATCGTGCAACTTGTTTAAATCACAACACCTTTATATTATCTAAACGGAAGTTTGCTTTAATACTAGTTAAAAATGTTTTCGCTCTGAAGCGGAAAGCTGCAAGATAGATAAATTACATTCCGTAGATTCTTCTAAAAATTTCATTTGTTTTGAATGCGAAAAGCTAGCAGAAAGGAGCCTAAATAAAATAATTTCATTAATTTAAAATAAAATTACACACGGGCCATTTACCCTTGAGTGTCAAGGTATGTCCATGTTAATGCAAAAACTGAAAACGGCTCACCCCCGCCGACCTTTGTTTATAAGGTAAACGCCCGAGTGCTCGACGCTGTACTAGTATATCGCAAACCATTTTTCTTAATTCGAATTTGAGCCATGTCACATTGACAGAGTGCCCATGCCATGTAGGTACAGTCGCCATCAGATATATAGGAGCGGTCAAAGTGCTCACAAACATCTGAACATGTCTCTATTGTCGAGGCATTAGAGACGTGTTCAGATATTTGTGAGCACTTTGCCCGCTCTGATATATCTGATGGCGACTGTACTAGTACAGCGTCGAGACGGAGTTTCGGACGTTTACTTTATATATAGGTACTTATATACATATCAAGTTTTTTTTAATCACAGTATTTAAGAAATGCAACGTGATAGCAACCTATGTACCCTCCTAATTAAGTTCAAATAGTGCCAGCAAATAAAAATATTAACTTTTAAAAACGTCGACCATCAGGGCTATGATATGAGTCGTTCACAAAAGTCGTTATATTACAAAAAAGTCTAAGGGGCATGGGACAGACAATTCCCACTAACGCCAAAAACACTCAAACTGTTATAAACGAACAAAGGATGGAGGATTCAGGAAAACACACATTTCCACAACTTCCACGCGTGTTCAAATTCTATGTTTTCTTCAAAATAAAACCGTGGGCGTGGGCCGCTTCGTTCACGCCTAGCTGCGCCACTGGATGCTCACTCCAAATCTAAGCCATTTAAAGTACCATGCAAAGCCATAGCTAACGTGTAAACAAGTAGTTACCTAAGGGAATGGTCTTGTACCCGTACAGGTACCCTGCAAAAGAAGAATTAGTTTAAGGTGTGGCCGTTTCAGCGAAATCATAGTTATTGCTCATTCTAGGGCTGTTTAAATGGGGACATGAATTATAGACCAATCAATTGTGGTGAAGCACTGTGAATATTAGAATTAAAATTACCCGAATACTTAATCCATCCAAAAACATTACATGTAAAGTGATTGCCAAGACTCCCTAGCTCATATATAGCTTTCAGCGTTAAAAAGATATCAGATCATAAGTAGCGCCAAGCTTCCTATCCTACACAGCGTAACTCTACCACTACCAGCCACGCTCTACAAATTCTACATCTTGGCTAAAAAGTATACCTTTGTTGGGCACATCCCGGTCGCCGCATAGACTCTCACGCGTGTTTATACTAGAAAAGGTAGGTAGTGCCCTTGCGTTGCGCTTCGCTTGGCTCGTCTTGGCGGGGGCCCCCAGATTATACTACCGAAGACATGGTCATCCATCGCCTCGCAGACCTCAAGCATTAACGACAATTAAACATATTACAATTATAAGTAGACGTTATTGAGCAATAGATAAAGTTAGAAAAGTATTCAATGATAAAATCCTTATAGCATTGGTATAAAATTGAATTTCAGCATGTCTATCATTGGGACGGCCATACTCTTGATTTTCTCGCACTATACCTCTTGTTCTAAGTATTCTAATAAGAAAGAGACGGATAGTGCGAGCAACATGAAGAGCCCGCGCGCCGTCGCGTGATAGCCGTGCAGGTGACTTGTAGAAAAGGTTTTTTCACAATACTAATCTAACCATTGCATGATGCAAAATATCCGTTATTACGGTATCAGGATATGCCTTATCATTTAGATACTATTAATCTAATTAAATTAAGACTGCTATCACATCCACACTAGCGCCACTGGTAAATAATTGTGATTATTTAAATTTAACGATAGATATTAAAAAAAGGAGGCTGCCATGCACTGTATTTTGTATTTAAGTACCTTGTGAATACATCAAACTAGTTTTTATGTTGCTGGATTCGTCAATCTATGCGTCCAAAGTTAAAACGGCCGTTTTTCCTTTGAGTTCAGAGATCAAAGATTCCAGGAACTTAAAAACTAGTTTGATGTATTCACAAGGTACTTAAATACAAAATACAGTGCATAGCAGCCTCCTTTTCTTAATATCTATCATTCATTAATTCCTCCTAGCGTTGTTCCCGGTTATGCCCCTAAAGGAGCTCGGGGTCCGCTTTGACACCTAATCCCGAGATTTGGCATAGGCACTAGTTTTACGAAAGCGAATGCCATCTGACCTTCCAACCCAGAGGATTAGACCCGGTTTCCTCACGATGTTTTCCTTCACCGAAAAGCTAACGGTAAATATTCCGTACATAAGTTCCGAAAAACTCATATGAGTACTGAGATCAGCGGTTTACCTTGTACAGTCGCTATGAGGAGCGCCCAAAATGCTCACTTATATCTGAACACGTCGCTATTGTCGAGGCATTCAGATTTGTGAGCACTTCGGCCGCTCCGATATACCTAACGATGGCGACTGTACGTGCTCAACGCACTATCATCCCAAAGCACTAGGTAACATTGAGTGGATCATCATTTTCAGCTATTACTCGATCGATCACAAAGGACGTAATGTCAGGACACGATAAATAAGTAAGGACATAAATATATTTACAGGACTCTTTTGTCAATGTCAAAAAGGCGTGTTCAGATATTTATGTCCTTATTTATGTAAGTATATTAATACCCCTGACTGTACACGGTTGTTATGAATATAACCCACTGCTAGTCCGGAAGACCGCAAAACAGATTAAGTACGTAAAACGCCAATTCAGACAATAATGAATTGGAGGAATCTGTAGACAATTGGAAAATTAATCATCGCTTTGAATTGGTGCCAAATGACTCATTCAACGTTGGCTTACGCCATTGACAAGCACTACGTGCTGGCTCTTTAATTATAGTAGTACAATTACTAATGAAGGAAGCAAAGAAAGACGGAGTCCTAACAGCATTTTAAAAGCTATTGCAGGGAGATACACTGTCCTATACAAAAGTCTTGGACAGAGCAGATTAAAGCTGCTTTCCACGTTAATCCCCTAGCTTGATCCCCCAGGGGAAAAACGGTTACTTTGTTAGGTGAACTGCGACCCTACAGCGCGCGAGACGCGAGCCGAGCGAGCGAAGCGAGCGTGACGCGGTAGCGTCCGGCGTACCGCCAAAACCGAACATTATCATTTTTTCCTAGTTGAATATAAAATAAATGCCGCTAATTACCCTGGATGATCGAGGTCAAGTGATTAAGATGGATAACGTGAGATTAAAGACGTAACCCATACTTTGTTAAAATAGAATGTAAACTTAATGTATACTAACCTAATTTCTAAGTAAGTTACTAGTCATACTATGGATCCTGTTGTCCGAAATAATCATTTTCATACAATCATTCATTCATTATGTATTTAAAATTGCAAAAATTTGTCAAAGAGTGATGTTTTCGGTGTATTTTTGTGATTGTGTTTATAGGTATAGGTTATACGCCGAATTTAAAAATGTAGAAACAGTTGTCCTGAGCGGTTAAAGGGGTTAAAATAGTAATATATTACTTACGTTTTTATGTATTCAACTTTGTGTGACCTAAATGCTAAGGGTTTCGTTAAATACATATGTCACATACAGTTACAATGTCATACTGCATTAGATAACTGTTACTAGGTACGATACAGGCCTTTTATCCGAGCGAGTGACCTCACGCCTGAGGTCACATTGAATAGGGCTTGGCATTTCAAAACGCTACATGACATGATTTTAGTTAGTAGGTATAGACATAGACAGGCTTCGAAAAAGGGGGTCATTCCCAATACGTCGTTTTTAGGGTTCCGTACCCAAAGGGTAAAAACGGGACCCTATTACTAAGACTTCGCTGTCTGTCTGTCTGTCACCAGGCTGTATTTCAAGAACCGCGATAGCTAGACAGTTGAAATTTTCTCAAATGATGTATTTCTATTGCCGCTATAACAACAAATACTATAAACTATAAAATAAATATTTAAGGGGGGCTCCCATACAACAAACGTGTTTTTGTTGCCGTTTTTATAAAGAATGGTACGGAACCCTCCTTGCGCGAGTCCGACTCGCACTTGGCCGGTTTTTCTTTTCGTTTCATCGAATTTCTGTTACTCAGAAACCGTTAACTATTTAGGTAATTCTTTAGAACCCATTAGGTGAGGTTAGGTTTGAACATGTAAAATCCGTATTGACATGAGGAATGCTAATTCTCATTTACAAAATAACACAAATGTAAAATTTGAGAGACAAATCACATCGAAAACCTACCTATTAACTAACTAAAATTACAACATACACATCAATTTCCTAAATTATTTAAATTGCTCAGCATGGAGTCTAGCCCCATGCTTTCTGTTCTCAGCTTAAGTTTGGTACCATTATCAGCATTGAAATTTACAATGAGAAGATGTAGGTTTTAATTAACAATAATCTGTCACATCCTTCCATGAATAAGCCTCTAAATTTACTTTCTGTTGTATAAGATCTGACCAAAAACCACTTGTCCATGTATACTTATAGAGTTACATTAACACTGAGTTATGGCATAATATTGAAGCACATCAGCTACAGTCAGTATTACAGATATCAGTTTGGATAAAACCAGTTGAGGTAAAAGTAAAGGTGTCCAGTCACAGCGAACTTAACGAGGGAGGGCTAACTGTACAATTTCCCCAGTGTATACATGCTAACACTTAACATATTTTTTTTTGTGAGGCTTAGACCTAAATCCTAGCCATTGGAGATTTTCCAAACTCTGCATTAAAATGCACCTTAATTAATCTACAATCAAGATAGAAAAATGACAAATAGAAAAAAATAATTCAATGTTTTCAAATTCATTACAGCAGGAGACCAGACAACTCATAGTTTCCAAATGTATATAACCCAGACAAATACAAATGCGTGTGCATCATTGAACAGTTAATACAAATTTTGGAAAATCAGTCCAGATTTACTTTGTAATTGTGTAGTTTGTGTTAAATAACATTCCTGAAAAGTTAACTGTGAAAAAAAAATGGTTTTCTATGAAAAGAAAATTCTGCGAAACATACATTCGATGAAACAATTGTCGGAAAAACAAGGTACAACCGTGTCAATATACATCAACACATTGACTGTTCGCAATGTATGGATTACCAACTTCTGATTCATATACCACCCGCCTGTAAAGCAAGTAGCTATACATATGAGCGTAAAATGATGTATGAAGCCCTTGTGTTATAACGGAGCGTGGTAACACTTGTAATGTCTCGCCAGCTGCAGCTATCATCGCGTATCTAAACATGTACACACATGGCGAAGATCCTTACAGTTTTCATTGGAATTTCAACATCCTGTTTTCAGGTTTAAAGCTAAATGTTCCTGATGTAAGGCTACTTTTCATTAGGGTTTACAAAACGACACATTCAGAGAAACTATAGCTTTGCCGGTTTGATTGATAAACAATTTTTTTACATAGCTTTGGTGAAAAGCTGCCCTTGGCTAAGGGCATATGAAGATTGAATAGACTCTCAAGCTAAAATGGTTCCAAGATGGCCCACTACTTTAAGAAAAAAGTTATAATAACAAAGCACTAATAAATCCTTTATGCCAGGTGATAGTTATTTTAGTGTTTCCTTTGAAATGAAATAAATGTTTGTTGCAGAATGAACGGGAACTTGTCCAGAAGGATGGAAAAAAAAATACGATATAAGTAAAATGGCTTTGGCGATAATGTGAATCCATAAAACCAACAAACATTTTTCTACCTCTGTTGTTGTTTGTTACCTCTTCACGCTTAAAGCGCTGGACCGATTTAGATAAAATTTGGTATAGAGATAGAGTCCCGAAGGACAAAGGATAGTTTTTATCCCAGAAATCATGCCCTAAAGGGGTGAAATGGTGGTGAAAATTAACGGAGTCGTGGGCAGAAGCTAGTATTCCAATAAAACCTCACACGCATACCCGGGAAGTCACCGATGATCAACAAAATCATTGAAGCGGATCGCATGCGCAATGTAACCAGTTAAACTAAGCTCATTGAGATCAATTGATGTTTGGCCGCAAACGACTGTGCTCATTGAAACCAATAGCAAATCGTGCTGGACGCGAAGATTTGTTGTTAACCTTATGTAACCTTATATCAATGTTTCTATTTCTTAGTCGTTTGATCTAAGCATGTAATAAATATCAAAATAAATGTGATCGTTGTATAGTAATGGACGGACTCACAAAGACGCCATTGTATAGCGACAATGTCCATAATTCACCTGCATCGATACCTACTGTATCGCGACTCTGCAGAAAGTCGCAGGGTGTAAACGCTCTTAGATATCTTGATGTAAAAAAACAACCGTCTAAAAATAGGTCCGATTATTTCTGTAATATCTGATCTGATGTATTTTTGGACAGCATTCCACATACTCGTACTAAGTAATCAGATTTAATTAGCGCCAGCATAGGCAGAAAGTATGTATATATATACCAAATATCGATGAGACAATAAAACTAAACGAAAATCGGATCATCCGTTTGGGAGCTACGATACCACAGAGATACACAGATGCACAGACACGTAAAACTTATAACACCCCCTCTCTTTGCGTCGGAGGTTAAAAATAAATACATATTAGAAATCAGTCGCTGTCTGCGGTCGAATCCAAACTTGTACCTTAACACTTTCGCTGCCAGTAACTCGTCTAGCGGGGTGCCTACGCCGTAGTCGCTTTCCGCTACATACGAGCAAAACCACGAGATCGGCTACGAGCGTAGCGCGTAGCGATTCTTGGCAGCGAAAGTGTTAAGAAAGGAAAGAGCTGACATACACTTCCAATGATAAACAAAGATTACTATTGTAACTCAATACTCTATCCTTTTTTGCCAATTATCACACCAAGCCTAGTTAGGTCTCGAATAGGATCTGTTATTATAACAAGCGAGTCACCCTACGCAATCTAGGCTATATCAAGGTTTCTTAATGGTCAACGGCTATCGTTAAAGTTTGAAAGGCCCATTGTCTTATACAATTCCCAATAAACGTCTGGCTTTAGTCGTTGCATAATAAATGAAGTAGCGTCTGGCAAAACTAAAATTTAAGCTAAAAAGCGAGGTGTCTTATTACTATAATATTTAAGAGAAGTTGAAAACAAATCTAACTAGACTAATTTTAGACGGATAGTCCATCTCGTCGCGAGACAGCTCGCGCGCGGTCTTGTCATAGTTATGTTGTACAGGCTTTGTTTTGTCGCAAAGACCTCGACAGACTAATGCATATGGATCGTTATCTATCAACATAACTAGGTTTTAAGTAGCTAGTAATATACAGTGTTTGAGAAATGGGGTTTGAACCTATAGGAAAAAACTAAAAGAAATTTAGCATAAACACGATGTCTGTAATGCCCTTGATCGGTCCACCTAGAGATGCAACGGATATCCGGTTGCTATCCGGTATCCGGCCTATCCGGCCGAATACCGGATAGTTGCGCACTATCCGGCCGGATACCGAATAGTGATTCTGTTTGGTTAGTTAGTTAGTTAGTATACTGGGCTCTTTTCCGCAAATCGACATCCAGCGTGCCTATTTTGCGTGAAATGGGGTAGCGCTACTCTAACCACCCCAGCTCCTCCAGAAAGTTCGTGAGTGCCTTTGTGTTTTTGACTGCGTCCCGGAGTGTTTCCGGGGACCCTAGGTGCTTTTCCCTGTATACTTCTACCTGCTTGCAGTCCAGTAGAATATGTTTGGTCGTTTCCTCCGCCTCCATGCACGCTCTGCACATGGGGCTGTCCGTGATACCTATGTTGTAGAGGTGTTTGTTCAGAGTGTTGTGTCCTGTTATAATTCCAACTATCTTGCGTAGTTGGTTTCTATGTGTCCTCAGTAGTGTGGTTGTGAGTTTGTTGTCGCGTTTTGCCAGAATCTCTTTGGTCTGTCTGCATGTGTCTATCTCCTCCCAGTGTCTTTGGTGTAGGTTTTTGGTGTATAGGTCAAGTTGGTTGTATATGTAGCTTTGTGGCAGGGGCAAGATTGGTTCGGGTCCGTATGCCATTGTTTCTGAGCCTTTCCTGGCCAGTTCGTCCGCTGCATCGATTCTGTTTGGTATTTAACTTTGAAAAATGGTTAGTAATACTAAAAACTTATCTATTCAGCAAAATAGGCGGGCGCACGTGTACTGCATACGAAATAGTTCCGTACACTAACCTAATAAAACTCGTTTCTTGCCTAGAAAACGGTTCGCGCGAATCTACAATACGTAACAGGTTGAAACCTGCACGACGCGCCCGCCTCCAAACTAAAATGTAGGTATCGTTTGGCCGGCCGTATATTCGGCGGCCGGATACCGGATATTCGGCCAGTGATCAGGCCGAATATCCGGTATCCGGTATCTGGCCAAACAACTATCCGTTGCATCTCTGAACCCACCCCACACCCCATTTTTGGTACACTCTGTATTAACAATGCAACACAGACCGTATCTAAGTTGATCGAGATCATAAATATACATACGTTTCCAAAGCATCAAAAATATCTGAGCAACCTTATGCCCTACACAATAAAGTCGTGTTGACATGTTTTTGATCACTCTGACCGAGCACACATCTTGGAACTCGACTGTATAACCCGACTCCTAAACGCATCATATATATGGTTAGTCTGGGTAGTGAAAGATGAACCAGATCGAGATCCCGAGCCCGAGGGCTTTTAAGATTTTTTTCATATCTCATGCTCTGACAGTGGGTCGTTGTTGTTCTAAGAAGTGCTAAAAGTGATACGTTTCTGCTCTAGTGCAGAAAAGTAGCGTATTCCAGTTAGTCCTCGCCTTATAAACATTATCCGGAAACTAATTCAAATAAATATCATTACTTATCCCGCCACTGACAAAGGGAAATACTTTTATACTTAGGTACTAGTTCATAGAATTAATTTTATTTCATTTAAAATAAGTTTATTTTCTAAATTCATTACTTTTATTTTAGCTAAAATATCGACTACGGTCTATGAGGTGGTGACAAATGGAATACACCCATAATGCTTTTTTTAAACTCAAAGTTGTGCATGTGAGCTAAGGCAAAAACGCATACAGCCACTCTTCAACCTTCAACTAATACTAAATACAAATAGTATGAAATTATTTGAATAGAATATTTTCGTCTATCATAATTAAATTATGAAAATATGTTATTCATATAGTTTTGACTTAGGAAATACGAATAACTAGGTACTAATACTATTTGGTTAAAAAAACGTGAGCAATATTTTTATTTTCAAAATTAAAATCGTAGTTGTATTATCTGTATGTCACGTGACCGAATTACACCATATGACCATAAGCGCGAGCGAGACAGATATTTGCCTCTTTTTTTAGGACAGGTGAGATGGGAATATTCTTTCGGCTCGGATGACGTCAAGACAATGGCGGCTGCCGTTTTTGAATTGTATACTTTGAATAAACATATTGTTTAATTTTCCGTCTGTGTTTTTTTCACTTTCCTCGTATTCGATATGAAAAGTAGAGTGTTTAACTCGGGTGAAAGTCACCCATTTCTGACTCGAACCATTGGCGCTCTCACTTCGTTCGAGCGACAAAATATCTCGTCAGAAATGGGTGCCTTTAAGCCCTTGTTAACAATCTACTATTGCTAAGCTGAAATGGAGAGCTCCGTTCGCTTTGCTCTCTCGTTCAAAAAGTCAGTCCCAGATAAAGATAAAGGCAGCATACAGCATATTTGAAGGTCAGGCACGTTTAGTCATCCAATTACTCCCGAACAAGGCATAGGCTTGACATGATGCAATCTTACCAATTAGGCACACTGCTGTGAAGCCTTTAATATGAAAAGGAGAATTAACATTTGAAGTACATGATGAGGATAGAATACCTACCTATTGTTACCAAATGTAGGAATTTGTAATAAATTTCCGTCAAACATTTGAATTCTCATCCAAAATATACCTTTACCCAAAATTGCAGGTCATTCGGTTGAAGATATCTGCTTCAAAATTGAGTTGCAAGATTCCACCCGCACAAACATAATAGATAGTTAAAATGGATATATTAAGGCGCCGTAGGTTCATGGTCTTCTCTCCCTCTCACTGAGCATAAGCGTGAGCGAGATGGAAGTGCGTGCTCGGAAGCGCGGAAATCATGTTTTTTAATTTTAATTTTTTGGCCGTTTAAATAAATAAAAAAGTAAACACTGATTTCCCTCAAACATGATATTGCCGATTCTTAGAAGCCATTTTAATATTTTTAGCTTTTGTTCGTAATTTGTAACAAATGTTTTAAGTGTATTTTAGACCCTTTTAGACCTATGTTCGTGATTTTTTTCTATCGAGCGAAAAATGCTAAATCATGTTTCTAAACACTGATTTCCCTGCAGAAAAGCCTCAAGATTACTATTCGTATTTTTTTAAACCATATTATTATAAACAGACGCATTATATTGTTTCAAAAACCCAGTTCGCTTAACTTCGCTGAACCTACGGCGCCTTAAGGGCCTGTTTCACAATCTCCAGTTAAAACATATCCGTCAGATAAATGTTGGTTGTCACTTTTCTTTTGTATGACGGGAGAAAAGGATTGCAATAATTTTAACTGGCAGATAACTTTATCCGGCGATTGTGAAACAGGCCCTAAGGTAATTAACGCTTTTACAGGCAGGGGTTTTATGCAGACCACATGTAGTCTGTCAAACATGCATCTTAACTTGACACGAGTAAGATTAACAATTGTCTAATTGCCGTTAATAAGTCAAATCAACAACTTTCCCTCCTACCACCAGATTCCATTGGAAGGATCCATCAATGGCGTCGAGTGTGCCTTTTCTGCATTCAATTCAGATCCATCAACGGAGTCGAGCGGACTTTATGGCCACTATAATCACTTATTACGAAACAAAAATAGTTTTGCTGCTTAGTCAGTGGGGGCGGTAGTGGGAAAAATGTAAGGAGCATTCTGCACTTCTGTCTCTGATGATGGCGCCGCCGTTTGAAACGATTATTCTTAAGGTCAAAAATCTGATCAAGCTCCCGCGACACAAAATCAACCCCTGATTAGCCAAAAAGAAGGGGGAATGAGACGGCTCTTGTTGTCCAGTCTTGCCAATTTAGATTTGTAAAATCTTTACTCGCAGGTCTCGGAATGAGCATGCATCGCACGGTGCAGTTATAAAAATTGGTTATCGAATTTTCAGTTGGACACATTATTGCTTGTCAGCATCTATGTCAAAACGGGATATATATAGCTATATGCGCTGAAGGGTTTGTTTCTATCAAGTGTGTAGTTCGGTTTTTCTAATCTTAAAGCTTGGATCACGAATTATACTAGTTACCAATAAGTTATAAGTTTTTGTGGTTTAAAAGCAGATAGCATTTTTTTCAGTCAACGATCGTTGAGAGGTTAGCGAAGAGCCCAAACACGAGGGGTTTATATTTGTGCAGTTTAGGAGTCGCTATCCGGTCTGCCCCACTGTTCTGTAAGTTTTACATTACTAAGCTACATCTTTACTCGATATTCGTAGACGGATAACGTGCGAATGTAATCCAAACTCGTCGTCCTCAAAATGCGAAATAGCTACGTAGCAATTCTTATCTCTGTGACTTATCTAAACAACAGCTCCCCTATTCTGTAACTTGTTTTAAGCTCACCTCAACGCTCACCCACAAATATATCTTGACACCGCGATGCGTAGTAACTAAGCGTCGGTAGAGGTCTAATTTCACGACGGGTGACCGGCGGGGTGAGCCGTATTAGCGCTTAGCGAATAACAGCCCAGAGGACGGAGAGAGGAGGTGGCCTCTGTCTCCGTCATCCGATCATCATCATCATCATCATCATCATATCAGCCGAAAGACGTCCACTGCTGGACATAGGCCTCCCCCAAAGAATGCCAAAGTGACCGATTCAGCCCACTGTTAAGTGCCAAAAATGGTGCGCAAATTTTGATGACAACTTACATACAGTACATTAATTATATACGAACAGAGGATGTTAGATAAAAACTTATTGAAGCTATACCGCTATGTCACGAGCATCACGAGGAAAATGAGACTAAACGAAGGCCTTGAACATACTGATGAACAGATTTGAATGGCCAAATTTGCAACGGGGTCGTTTGCCAGATGACTCGGACTTATTATGTATTCTGTATGGTGCTTTCCTGCCTGGATTTAGTAGTATTTTTGATGAAACAAGGAATAATCATGTTAAGGAAAACTCGGATAAACAAAATGATAGGTGCGTCAAGTTTTTTTTTTAATTTTTACTACATTGGTGGCAAACAAGCATACGGCCTGCCTGATGGTAAGCAGACATCGTCGCCTATGGACGCTTTTGCGACTCCATTAGAATCACAAGCGAGCTGTCGATTCTTTAGCCTAGTTGGTAGTGACCCTGCCTACGAAGCAAGAGGTCCCGGGTTCGAATCCCGGCAGGGGCATATATTTGTGCAAACTTATAACTGTTTGATTATTTATACTTGCGTTGCTATTTTCTCCATTTGACTGCATTTAAAATCCTTTTTCGAGAAAATACAACATTATTGATCATTTTATTTAGGTTCTACACCCCTATTCGAAAGATAATATGAGATGAGACAAGATAGCATCACGAAGCAGACACAAACATTAAACAGGAAGATATGTTTGTCAGATTTTTTTAAGCCAGACGTAAACTTCGTATCTCTGTATAAAGATGATGGCGAGACTATTTGACAGATATCATGTCCGTTGTTTTCAAGAAAATCTTTTTTTTTAAGTTTACAAACAGTGCAATCGAAAACTTTACTAACATACATTACTTTATCTCTATGCCCGCGCGGCTTCGCCCGCTTATAGCCAAAAACGCAGACAAACTTGCGGTATAAAATTAACCTGTAACCAACCATGTAGTTTTGTGGAGCAATGTACCTTATGTTCATGTCTAATAATAGTTTTTTTTATATATTCTGGAGATTACCAAAAACATAGAAACACACAAAGCTACAAGCTCACAGACTCTTCATCTTTATAAATAATATTAGTACCTATAGTCAGTCAGCAAAATAACGCCGCAGACCATGCTCAAAATGACCTGCACACGAACACGACTATACTTTACGAAATCGGACTAGAATTCCCAGAGGTCTAGGTACATACAAACTTGCAACGTCACAAATTACCTCTTTGTAATATTAGTAGAGAAGTATAGACCCACCAAAAATATAAATATGAAAATGGGAGCCATGTTCAAAATAAAGAATATGCGTGGATGTCAACGTCGCCGATAAAAGAATTGTGCCGCATGAGAACGAGAAATAAACTAAACATAAATTATAACAAATTGTAAGGCCTAAGCCTACGGCTAGTATTAACCAAATGCACAAACTATTAGAAACAATAAATAACAAAAAACAAAGAAGCTAATATAATAATGAGAACAAAGTTCGAAGAAAAGTAACAGTGAATGAAACAGAGAATGGCAGCAAGCTCACGTATTTAAAATACCTCTCGACCAGATTACGCCTCACGCTAGGATAGGAATCTTATAGTTGAATATCTACGAGTATATCCAGTTCATTTGATAACTTGCTTGTGTCACGATTGGCGCGTCTCAAAAAACAATTTTGCCTGTATTTGGAAGATGCATTTTGTATTGATTTTATTTTTACTAGCTATAAGGAAATAACGAGTTATATAACACACGGCTGTGGCCAGTTCCTTTTGGCTTTGAACTCGGCTGTACAAGCCGCGTGTCTAAATATGACCAAAATATTCAAATTATAAACCACTTCTGTAAACATGATTTTGAAGTCCGGTCCGGCATTAGTAACAGACGAAAAAAAACAGATATGACATCATTGCCCTGTGAAGTTAAAATTGCCAGTCACAATGAAAATAAATAGATACCTACTGACATGACACTAGTCAGGTTTAAAGTGTTAAAATGTTGAAGCATTTATCTTTAAAGCATGTAATGGTTTCCTAATATTTAATGTACCATTTTTTAAAAGGATATTGACATTGATGAATGTGTGTGTATAGCAAAAACATTCGGTTTTTTAGTCGGAATAAACAAAACAAATCTCTGTTTCATTTTCTATTACTATAGAGAGACAGATTTAAAAAATATTTAGGCGTTACGAGGATAAACAATACTTAGTAATGGTTTTCATCGAGTTGTCAATGTTGTCATCTTATATTTATGATTTAAGATGATATTGTGAGTCTGTGTCGTAATACCCACACACACACATACATTGAAGTCATAAAAATTAAAATAAGGTAGGTAGTTATATAAACTAGTTCAAAAGAGATTCTAATTATTATCATTTTGTGTCATATTTTTGTTGTACGTAATTTGATGAGCCTGTGTCCCTATTATGTTGTTTTCTCTCTGTGCCATCTTGCTTCTTAATGGCCTCGCTGAAAATCAGCGTCACGGAGCGCGTCTGGTGACACCAAGCTGAGTGGGGAACCTCTTAGCGCAATTTATGGTTAAATTGTATGTAGTTATTTTTGGTTTATGTACCATAATCTTTACGCTAGTAAATTATCTTCTTTCATTCTTTCTTTTTTCTTTCTAATGTAAACAGCAGTACAATACAATGAAGCGGCAATCGAATACGTAATCGGACGAGCGAGCGAAGCGAACGACGTTTTAGTTAAGGCAAGAATCGTATGTCCGGATGTCTAAATGTCTGGCTATTCTCCTCTACAGGTGGCATGTCTCAACTGATTCTCGTGATTTTTTTGTAAGCAAGTTCAATATTGAATATAGGATTTTTTTGACGATTCAGTTTATCGAAATTAATAAAATCATAGCGCCACTAGTTATAACATGGTTATATTATATATTTTGAAACACTGTAAACTTTGTAGCATTTTCATTGAAGTATCGTAGTGATGATGGAACTGGTAGACAACAGACTTACAATTAATAGCGCTAACCATTGCGAATGAAATTATCTGTATCGATGAAGACCACAAAAGCGCCATTCAAAATGCAACAAAAATACGTCTGGTTTCAATGTTACATGTTAGTGACGATTACATGCATTTTTGAGACATTTCAGAGGACTAAACACAATTGATGCTTCTCTTCTTGAAGTATTTGCAACACAAATGATCCTACACAGCTGGCTAAAACAATGATAAGCATAATACACACCTGGCTATAGTACTAACAAAAGAGAAACGATGTCACATGCACGGCTACAGTATACAATGATAAAACACGTATATTCTATACCTACGTATCGCTACCCAATGCTAGAACAGTCTAAACATTGTCTAACCACAATTCTATAAGGCGTTCTCGCTCTGAGCTAGTGCATATTTACTTATACAAGATGATACAGATTTAGCGTTGGAATTAATCAAGAGATCGGCGCATGAGTGCCAAGCCTGTTCAGTTTTGACGCGGTCACTTCCTGAAGAGAGTTGCTAAGCTAACAATTAGCAGTTCCATTCTAGAGATTTCCACTATAGCGAATTGCGATTTCTACAAAATTCCCAATTCTATAGATTACACATATTGAGTAGGTATAGACAGCGGTTAAAACTTATGGTATAGGAAGTTTAACCGTCCCCTAAGGGAGGATAACGTTTACCGGTTCCTCAAATATGGTCAAAACATCACAACGCTTTGAAGACGGAGAGTTAGGCACGCTAAGGCCCAAAAGAGACGGTGAAACGAAACTGCAACGAAATTGCAACTCATAGTTACTTTTGAGTTTATGCCATTGATTCCTTTGACCACACATGACGTTTACTGCGATTCAAACCGGTGGCGTCATGTGTAGACCACACATGACGCCACCGGTTTTCAGTAAGTTCCAGTCGGTTCGCAGTAAGCTCAAAGGAGCCTATGGCATAAACACAAATGAAACTCACAAGTAACTTAGTTGCAGTTGCGTTTCACCGTCTATTTTGGGCCTTAGGTTTTAATTCCTAGAGCCATGTATTCCTCAACAAACAAAACCTTCAAAGTAATGAACGGTTTCATTTCCTTACACAGACCCTCTGGCTGTACGAGGCAGACTTAGCTCCCTGGCGGGTTTTCTCGAGGGACAACCGTATGAGGTCTTCAAAATAGGAGTGTACCTACGGTTTTTTAAAGGATCCGCACTGCGTGTGACACGGACAACGTTCTTAGCCACTTGCCATCAAGCTAGCCACAAGTCACTGAAATGGCACAAAAAAAATTGTTTCTAATGTATAACGTTTTTCAATGATCAACAAATATTCATTTAAAAAACCTACGCCGTCTCAGAAATTGGAAGGAAGGAGCATCCAGAGTCGCATGGGGGGAGGCCTCTGCCCAGCAGTGGGAAACTCAAGAAGGATCATTAAAAAAAAACTACGTGATTTAAACCCCAATGCACGTGTTTTGATCTGAGCATTAGTCCCGTATAATTGCTATCGTGTTGCTAAAATAAGACTGAGTATGCCATTGATCGCGGCCGCTGACTCACTTTCGCGTCTGCGGTGATGATAGGTATCGAATCGTACCGTGATCGAGACTGAATTGATACAGGCACTTTTTTTTCCTTTTCCAACGGGGCGTCCCGTTTACAGTCCTCTATTTTCCGACCTAGATATAGCTGATCCCATTTTGTATACAGGTTAATGCTATACCAGCATGCCGTTTTAAAATGAGAACCAAACTATACGTTCGTATATGGAGAGTCGAGCGCGCTGGGCACTCTAAGCGCAAACATAGATTCACGTATTTATACCCAAAAGGGGTAGGCAGAGCACATATGTGTGCGGGTGTAAAAGATCGACTAAATGTGATATCGCTGTCATAGGTGCTAGCCGATGGGCTTAGGTACCTATGTCTGCCAAGGGCCGATGGGTCGACTAAGGTGCTGCGATGGCCCTCAACACCTTAGTCGACTTTTAGGACACCCACAGGAAGAAAGAGGGTGGTGAAATTTTAACCCGACTCCACGCGGGGCTCTTAGCAAGCGGTACCGCCTCCGCGCCGCTCCGCTGCCGCTGCCGCTGTCAGTGCGTTTCGGCTTATATCAGGCGCGGGACACTCCGCGATTTACGTTCATCGCTACAAGTACATGCCGGTGCCCCAACGTTGGGGAACCGGCATGTACCTACTTGTAGTGATGAACGTCGACGTCGAATCTTAATGTTTTGGCTGAGAAAAAAGCGCCTTTTGTAAAGATCAAAGGAGTGTCCCTTCTGTACTTGTACTATTATCTAATCTGTGCCTATACTGTAGTTATCTTTTGAAGATGTAAGTCGATCCTGTAACTTTTACATAACTAAACTACATCTTACTCGGTATTCGTAGACGGATAACGTGCAAATGTAATCCAAACTCGTCGTCCTCAAAATGCGAAATAGCTACGTAGCAATTCTTATCTCTGTGACTTATCTAAACAACAGCTCCCCTATTCTGTAACTTGTTTTAAGCTCACCTCAAAGCTCAACCACAAGAATATCTTGAAACCCCGGTGCATAGTAACTAAGCGTCGGTGGAGATCTAGTTTAGTGACGGGTGACTGACGGGGTGAGCCGCATTAGCGCCTAGCGAACAACAGCCCAGGCCACATAATGTAAGCTGCGCTTATCTTGTGATAATCTAAAGAAGTGACATCAAAGGCGTCTCTAGCATACACATATAAATATAAATGCATGTCGGCTATGCATTATAGTAAAAAAACACTTTTACTATATTTAGTTTTATTCTATGTATTACCGACTTACCGTACACAGACCCAAAATATATACGAATAGGGCCGGAGCTGCCTCTCGAGTATTTCAGAAAAGGCAGGTGGTGTCACGGAACAGAATACGCCCACCCTAAAGTATTCTGTTCGGTTCCGTAATTTGGGGAATGATTTCCGGGACAAAAACTATCCTATGTCCTTCCAGGGGATTCAAACTATGTCTATACCAAATTTCATTTCAATCGATTAAACGGTTTAAGCGTGAAGAGGTAAAGGCCGAAACGCACTGACAGCGGTGGCGGAGCGGCGCGGCGCGGCGCGGAGGCGGTACCGGTTGTAATGTTCGAACTAATACGAAAGGGTTCGCACAGAATACCACGCCGCGTCGCGCCGCTCTGTGCGGATCCTTCAATATAAGCTCGAACATTACAACCGGTACCGCCTCCGCACCGCTACGCGCCGTCCCGCAACCGCTGTCAGTGCGTTTCGGCCTTAATAGATAGGCAGATAGGTACACTTTCGCATTTATAACATAACCTAGCATTAAGTTACATGTGTTTGTGTACTTGGTTGCCAATAAATAAGCTCTAAATATTGATCATTTACTCTGCACCAATTTTAAGTGTCTCTGTTTGGCCTTATGGTTGACTGGTAGAGAATGCCATTTGGCATTAAGTCCGCCATTTGTACATTATTTTGGTTTTGTGCAATAAAGTTTAAATAAATAAATAAATGAAATGAAACCCTGTTGAGTTTGGGCTCATTAGAATTGACTCAATGAGTAGTTGATGATGGTATTCAGAAAAGTACAATTGGCAATAAAAGCTTGGACCAAATATTTATTTATTCTTTAGACATACTTATTTATCGACTATGACCATGCTAGCACGCCTATTTTGCATGTGATGATGTGGAATGAGTTAAGCAACTATTTACATTGTCTATGATAATACATTTGTTTATTGTATTTCACTTGCGCCTCATGTACAGTTAGCATTAAAAGTAAATACGTAATCGAATACATCAAAAGTTCTTATTCCCTTTTAATAAAGACTTTTGATGTCTTCATTTGTGCAGTTATATTGATGCTGACTGTACAACATGTGATCACGTAACCCTTTCACTGTGCATGATGCCATACAAGAATAACAATTTAATTAATTAGCATGTAAGGTAAAACTAGTGTCTCATGGCAGATGTTTGTTTTGTTTTTAAAATGTCTTTATTTATATAAATAGGTTTTACAATACTTACTAGTCTAGTGTACGTTAAAAATCCTAGATAGTAAAAGCATATAGCTGCCAACAGTTTAGTGAGCTAAAACGCTCATTATAAACTTTTTAATTAGACAATATAGGTCTATAATACACATAATTTTGAAAACATAATGAATATTTACGCAAGAAAAAGGTAATCACAATGTTTATTTAAGTATGCTTGCCTTGAACAGCGCGCATTTATTGCATGCAGGTAATTAAAGTAACTAGAGAATATTACTATAACTTAATTTTATCTAACATTATGTAGTAAGTGATTAATGAGTATACATTAAAATATCAGCAATTTAATTAATAAAATAACATGGCAGATGTAGAAATCGCGAGAAAGCCTTTCAAAAAAATGTTTCATAATTATTTAAGCTCTTTACAAAATTTCACAACAAACATCCTTTCTATTAATGAGGTAATGTCTGTCAAACTTTTTTTATGTAGGGGATAATCTTCAGACCTTTCATATTACAAATTCAAAAATTCCATCACCAGTTTATAAAATGGGTCTTCATTCTTTTGATTGTGATCTAAAATATCAGATTAATTAAATATTATGGGAAAATCTTGCATAAATCAATCTTGTCCGTTCTTGTGTTCCGGGTACTAGATGGCAATATGACAAACAGGCTGGCAAGTTCTACAGCAGTCAGAGCCACTAGTTTCAAAACTGCAACGATCTAAATTGTCTCCAAGTTATATTCAATCAGACATTGGTCAGTAAAATATTACCAGAAGAGACTGATTTTTTTAAGACCTGACAATACATTCCAAGATTTGTTTAATAGCAGTTTTACAACAAACATTTGAACTGCTATCAACTGTAAAACATCAACAGGAAAATGTATTCTAAAACACAGATTACTCTTACTTACTACATTTAAAAAAACACAAGGAAACAAGAAGTATTTCCATTATTTCCTTTCATCCCAATATTTGGTAATCCTGCAGTGTAAGCCAGGGCCAATGTTTACAAGAAACACCTTACCGCTTAAGGCAAACAGATGTTTTAAGGCCAAACAGGTCTCTAACCTTCACCTAGTGTGTTCAGAGTCACTCGCGAGTGCCCTAGGAGACTATTTACGTGAGAAAATTGGTGATAATAAAGAGGAAATAGTGCAGAGTACCGTGACCCGATTGAAGGACACCAACAGGTGTCATGAGCGTGTAGCCAATCAGTTTGGTGCCAACAAGGCTATACTTACTCTGTTCATTCGAAGCGGCGATTGCGGACTCGCTCACAAACGACCCGCTCCGCACTGTTGTCCCCCCCTGCGGCCTTCGGCCACCCTCCCTTGGCTCTGTCCTCTCCACATCTTCCGCTTTGCACAGATGCAACGCAAACACGCACCAATAAAACACTATAAACCCGATACGCATCGTGATCCCTCAATGACACTCAATGCACTGACCGCAAATTATAATACGAGAGCACTTCCGTTACACCGCACTCTATACGCATTCTAAAATTAATAATTTAAAGATCCACACTTGTAAGGCCACATTTGACAATCGTATAAAAACCTACGGATTTTATCACAGCCCGACACGGAAAAAACTGGAGGTCAAAAAAATTGACATTTGTTTTTTTCGTGATAGCAACTTATATTCAATGTGGCAACATATTATTTAAGGCTACCACATACTGTCCGATCGTACTTAAAATTTTGTATCATCGTGCAAAAAATGGTAATAGAGCATTATCATAATTATATAATTTCCTTTATTTTAAACGAATCTCATTTTTATTTTAATAACGATGAATACTACTATGGCTTAACTTTTGTTTATAGATTTCGGCATTAATCGCGTTACTGTAGCGTATTTTAACAATTAACATGTTAAAGTGTAATACGAGATCATTATTCAGTTTTGAATATTTTAGAAAATTCATAAATACAATTACTAAAATTAAACTCGGTAATCGGTATCGGTGTATAAACAAGAAAATCAATACATCAGTGATGTCACAGTGACGTAAACGTCTATTTACCAAAATATGTCAAATGACCTTGCTAGTTTGTAAACATTACTTTGATAAAACATTTTGGAATATTTCTCAACAATCTTTTGGATTTAGCATTACTTAGTATTTTTTTGCTATAACTGTGAGAGTACAAAATGAATATCGATTTTGAAACCATGGCAGTGCTGGAAGAGGAATCTCAAAACGTGAGTGTTTCTTGTTCTTTGTTGTTTGAATTAGATTAATTTGCATTTCCGTGGTTGTCTTATCCGGAGTAATGTGCAAGTTATCTCAATTTAGTTCGCGAAACAAATTCGTGAGTGAAATAGGTTATATTTCACTTGATGGTTTATTTTTGTTTTGGTTGATGCTAGTATAAGACGAATTTCATGAACAAGGAATTATTGCACAACAAAATGAAGGTCTTTAATGGCTGTTTTTCGGGTAACACACTGATGACTGATTATTTGATTTACTTACTAATTAAAATGCATACAAAAATATTCATTAAGTACCTACCTAATTCGAATCTAATATGATTACAATCTGCTTTAAAAGGTATACAAAAATGTCTTGGATGATCTTTAGTAGTGTTGAAATATATGAATCTGGAATGCAACATTTACAAACTATGATGAAATAAGAATTCAGACAGTTAGTCTATACACTAGTAACTTAATGCATCAGGTCTAATTAGCATTTTCTTTAAACAACTTATTCACAACAAAAGCTGGCAAGTCTGCTTTCCTTGTTTGCACAAATAAAACAAACAAATTCTTGTGTATTTATTTACGATGCAGGGCACAGGCACCCTGATTGTTCCCTCGGCATCCATAATAATTAAGAGGAGGTCTGTGAGATGTATTATATTCATCGAACTGCTATGAACATCAGAGAATCACCCCCCAGGTTAGAAAAATAATAATTTATTGATAGATTGGTCTATACAACTCTGAACTTTACTCATAATAAATCCCAAATCTTCTTTTGTTGAATTTGACCGCTATATATTAGTTTCCTTTCCTTCAATAGTGGTAGGTGCCACTAGTACATACCAAAAATCCTACTAAATTTTGTTAGGAAGATTTTCATTTTATTTCATATTCATTTCAATTTCTCTGGAAGCCATGGGATTCCTTAGGTTTATTTAAAATAGAGTACTGTGAGTGTGAACTTCTAATTTAATATATACTGTTTTGCAATTTCACATGTACAACAAGTCGAGTCCTGAGTTCTATACTCGCTTTATATTATATTTATTTTAAAGGGCCTCTGTGCTGTTGTACATGTATAGGTACCTATTTATAGACACACGTGATAAGCTACACGTGCTAGCTTCATATCATTGGTCATAAAAACAATGCATCACAATCAAATAAACTGGTTTGGACGTAAATAAAAAACGTTACAGAAATTATTCAACCTACTAAAGCCAAAGGTGCAATTGTAAATGGTTTATCGGTTTCTAGATAATGATGTGACCTACTACATGCACTATTTGACACGAGTGAATTCAAATGAGACTAAAATTAAACATATACGTTCAATTAACAATCACGCCATCTAGCGCGCTTCACCCGCACTACAATCGCGCGCGGCAAGCGCTAGTGGTTTGACATAGTTTCGGCAGATGGCGCTGTCATCAAAAAGGTTCTATGCGATTTTTGAAAAAAAATGCACTTGCATCCCTGAAAATGCGCAGCAAGTCAGGGGTCGTAGTTAAACGTGTTTTATCATCAAAACGGGCTCCTGTAGCGTCGAGGAAGACTGGGCCTGCATCGGCGGTGAGTAACTCTTGCTGGATTGTTTGAAACGTGTATTTTTGATGCATAATTTTCATATTTCAATATCTAGACGCAGCCAATACCTAGTTCGGGGTATTGCGATGGGTGGGTTCGAAGGGTATTGATTTTTCAGCCGCTCCTGAGGGCACTAACTAGAACGTTCTTTGTCCTACGAACTACGAAGTAAACTTGTAACAGAATTCGGGATTAAGTACATTTTGCGATTGCTTCTAAAACTGCTTATAGCAAACTGCATATTTTGTGTTTGGTTTTACAATTTTTTTCGAAGACACAGTCCCTTCTCTAATTAATTATTTTAAAAAATTACTTACGCTGTGTTTTCTGTTTAATTTTGTAACTTAAGCGGTTTTCATATAATTCAGCCATGCTACAAAGTTATATGTAGTTTGACTTGAAGCTTGCGGAAAGCAGCCTTATTCTGCGTTTCGATTGTTACATATATAAATAAATATTCCTATACTACGGGAGGTAGGTAATTTTTTATACGCATAACTTTTAGATTTACTAGGTTTTTCTTTATTAACTTTGGGTTATGATCCACATTAACTAAGTAAATACTTATTGAAGTCAAATATTCCGCACCACGTCGTACGTTTTCAACCGACTTCAAAAAAAAGGAGGAGGTTCTCAATTCGGCTGTTTTTTTTTTTTTTTTCAATGTTTGTTACCTCAGAACTCCGTCATTAATGAGCCGATTCGAAAGATTTTTTTTGTTCGTATATATATCCAGGCGGGTCCCATTTTTTATCAAAATTCAGTTAGAGGATGGGATCCATGAGGAATTGAGGGGACTCCTCAATTTTATTAGGCACGCGTGTAGTGATTTTGGTATTTTCTGTTATAACTCGTGTATTTACACCCGGAATCATAAATTTGGTGGCGAGGAATTGATGATGAAGACCACAGATGACTTATCGAATTCCTCAATTATGTACTTAAATGTGCAAAAGTACGTCACAGGTTCTGATAAGATTCCGTTGAAATAGGAACTAATGAAGTGTCATTGGTGATAATCTTGGGGAGTCGATGGAAGTCCTCAAATATTATCGGCCCACATACAGCGATTCGATTTTTTTCTATAGTAATATATAGTAATCAACGCATTTGCTATCGGAAATCAGTTCATGTGGTAAATTGTAAAAAAAAAGGAAATGTTCTCGTGGCTTGGCGGAGTACTAAATTGAAGTCGATTAAAACTTTGTTTTTAAAGTAAATTATCGGAAATAATTACACCGAAATGTTTGGTCTGACTTAAATAAATTTTAATGTCGTATTCGTAAAGAGAAATAGGTAATTTATCTTCCACAAAACCACATCTATAAGTAGCTCTGCCGATCGAGATAGATCGAGTTATTTTAAATAATTTTCTTCAAGCCGCGCCAGGCTTATCCTTTTTAACCCCCGACGCAAAGTTATAAGGTTAACGTGTCTGTGTATCTGTCTGTGGTATCGTAGCCCCCAAACGGATGGACCGATATGAATGCGGTTCTTTTCGTGTCATACCTAGATAATTTTATCCCGAGTGTTCTTAGCCAAGTTTCATTGAAATCTGTTCAGCCGTTTTTGAGATATTGTTCTTTGAAATGAAAATGTCGGGGGTTTATCAACATTTCTAAGTAGGATGAATGCCCGTAGCGTCCTATTATAGCTCCTCTACACTATCGACCATTACGGGCAAGCACGATCGTCTGGAGGGCATACTCGGCTGTACTCGCCGATCAACGCCTATGCCAGCGATACGTGATTTGTCGGTTTTTGGGCACGCAGGGAATTAAAGGGACTCGATCGTGTGGAGGCTTGCCCGATGATCGTGCCGATTATAGACGGTCACACAATCAACGATCATCGCCGGTAGTGTAGAACGGCCTTAGAGTACGCTCTCTACGCGAGCCCGAAGGCCCGAAAAGCGAGGCGGACCGCCAATTCCCGTGTATAGGAGCCACGAGCGAAGCTGAGGGCCGCTATATAGGAGGTTCCTTGGGATTTTAGTGCAGTCGGCATGATATCGTTAGTAGCAGCGAGTTAGGCTCGTAAAACACTATTCCAAAATGTGCACTTCCTGCAAACATGCACTTTCCGCAAAATGTACACTCCCAAAATCCAAAATGTACACTTTCCCAATTTGGAAACTTTCCGGAAACTCACGTTTTCCCAAAATGTATACACTTTCCCATTTAGGGCACATTCTCAAAAGGTACACATACACTTATGGTTTCGGTCTTTCTGTCCGTCCGTCCGTCTGTTTGCATTTGCACTATTTCATAGCCACCCTTAGTGCTGGTAAGTGTAGGTACCTAATTTCCGGAAAATATACCTATTACGGAAGTGCATATTCTGGGAAAGTGTACCTATTGACAAAGTGTACATGTCGGGAAGTGCACTTTTAGAGACAGAGCTATAACCACGAACTTCGGAAGTCGAAGTTCGGGTATTTCCATTTCTATCGCACTGACATTACTCGAGTGACAGGGATGCATGTATACGATCTTCGAGTTTCGTTTTTCTATTGAAAAAACTATGAGTAATAGCAGGTTAGTTCGGGTAACTACTGTTGGTATTCATTCGTTTGAGAAACGCAGAAAACTGCATTTATATAGCGGCACAGCTCTAGACTTTACTCGCCGATAAGGATAAGACCTCGCGTAAACACCTTACCATGTATCCAGCGCTCGGCTCTGTAGCCAATATTGGCGTTATTTCTGCTTTACGCGTCAAACGACCTGTCCATTGCCATTTTAGAAAGACAAGGCTAGGCGTAATGCCATCTCACTCTATTTGGGAGCCCAACTGGAAAAGTACACCTTATCGCCTATAATGTAGAGGAGCCAGCATAAGATCGTGTGGATTCTGCACGATGATCATGCCGATTATAGACGATCACATCAACGATCATCGCATCGTCGATAGTGTAGAAAGGCCAGAATATCTCAGCTATTCAGCAACACTTCTTCTCTGTTGTTATGTGATCTTGAGTTCTGACGATGAGTGAGGTCACCAGAGGGGCTACCGCGAAGTGAAAACGAACTTCGTTCGAATATTTCCCTCTCTGTCACTCGAACTAGCAAGTGCGACAGAGACGGAGATACACGAACGAAGTTCGTTTCGTTTCGCGGTAGCCCCTCAGAGCTGTTATTCGCTACGCACAAATGCGGCTCACCCCGCCGGTCGCCCGTCACGAAACTAGACCTCTACCTCTTTACGACGCATCGTGGTGTCAAGATATATTTGTGGGTGAGCGTTGAGATCAGCGTTAAACAAGTTACAGAATAGGGGGGAAGGTATATTTGTGGGTGAGCGTTGAGTTGAGTTTAAAACTAGTTACAGAATAGGAGGGCAGAGCTCCGAGGCAGCATTGTGTTGAGTTTGATGGACCAGTATTTGACTCTTAGTTGTCAACACGAGTACCTACCCAAACCCAAATTGGGTCGGCAACCCTTATGTGTCTTCTAGAGTTGCAAGCGTGTATTAGGTTATGGTGGTCTGGCTTACCATCAGGCAGGCCGTATGGTTATTTGCCACTGTTGTGCTATAAAAAAAAGCTGAGTGGTGAATACTCACACATTTTCACCCAGATAGGATCATGGAAAAACGGTCAGTTAAGGTGGTTCGATCACCATACAAAACGTCTTTTGATATTCCCAGGCTAACGGCCTGATATTTTAACAATCTTTCATAAATTGGCTTCCCATTTGCGCGAAATTCCAGAAATTCGTGATAAACTAATTCCCCAAAATTTTCTACTTTATACAAATTCATTCTAGGAAAGGGGGAATTTCGCGCAAATGTGAAGCCAATTAATAAAAGTGTGTTAAATAAGTTTCTTAAAATATCACGCCGTTAGCCTGCGAATGTCAACAGACGTTTTGTATGGTGATCGTGGTTCGACCTTAACCGTTTCAGTTTGAGTAGCTGTTGATCTTGCAATTTTTCACGCTTTTCAAAATACCTAACCTATTTCAGGAACAGTGTTCTCCAATCATTAAAGCTACATATAGTCTACTCCCTTTCTCATCACTTGCCATAGTTATGGAGAGAAAGAGACGTGTGTCTGTGTACTGTGACGGCGCGTAGGAATCGGCTTGTATGGGCGCTGCCTTTGGCCTGCCTAATGCAATTCACATGGCAACAGGACGGTTCCACGCAGAAAAGTTCTCCCCATACTAATATCGTGCCATTCGTGCCCCGAATTTTAGACTTAAAGAGTAGTGTTCGTTGAATACACCAATGTTATGAAGAAGGCATTACATATGAACCCATATTTACGAAGATATGAAACACAGGCGATTACAAAAAAAAGGCTGTCACCCACAATGACGATATGTGTTTAACAATGACGTTTCGTGAATATTACAATGACGGAGTGCGTACAATAATGACGAACCTATGTAACCACTAACCAAGAAGGTCGTAAGTACCTGTTGAGCACCACTGACCAACCGTCGTTTTAAAAACTTTTTAATGTAATTTAATTTAAAGAAATATGCAATGTTTAATGTGTACGTAATAGTAATATGTTTAATTAAGAAACGGTAGTAATGTAAAATGACATTTTCTAGCATAAATATATAAAATTTTGGCTCTTGATACAGGTGCATGAAAACCTACTAGGAAGCCTCAACCGCTACTGTAAAAGTAATTTAAGTTATTCAAATAAATGATTGGGGTTTGGGATTTGGGGTGTTGGGGGGCGGACGCGAAACGGTTTGTTCGCGACATAGGCCGTCGCCTCAGACAAAAAGGGGAGGACCCCCGCTCTGAGTCGTTTCTGGTGCAAAGGCTTTCCATGGCTATTCAGCGTGGAAATGCCGCCAGTATTATGGGGACTTTTGCGCCAGGAACGGCTGGGGGCGATTAAAGTTAGTTTTAGGTAATTTGTGATTTTAGTGTTGTAATATTGTTTGATAATTTTTGTTCACTAGATTGTAAAGTACATTTAATCTTATATGTCTAAGAATTAATGATAATTTGTTTATTGTAAATATATTACACAGCATTACAGAATAAATGATTTATATTTATTTATTGTATTTATAAAATTAGTATCTTGGCTTTTTTAACGATCTGGATAAAATTTAGGTATTTAACACTGTCAGACTTCTATAGACAAATGAAAGTTCGGCCACTTAGGTTGCCATAATTATGCTACAATGTACCTCATTTTAACTTTCTAGGGCCCTTGGGAGTTGTTAGGGTTCTTTGTACGCTACACTACAATACAAATATAGCTTATTTTTTTTAATTTAAAAATAATACTTTATCTTATTCGGTAACCTTGACAACGGTTGTCCAATCTCATTTCGGTGGTCGAAATTGTAGCGGTTCTTACGATACGAAACTACTTTTAGGATATTTTAACAACTTACATCAAAAATGTTAGTCATATTTAAGGCACTAATTTGACTGAACTTGTATGAATGTGACGTGATTTAGCGCCTGAAATATGTTGAACCTTTTTGGTGGAAGTCTCTATAAGACAGAATCCTAAATACTACATCATCCTTTCAAACACCGATTTGAGAACTTTCCAAATGAACAATAAAACAATGGTTAACAAAAATAAATTATTCATTTTACATTGATTCTTTCGTAAATGTACGAAAAATTTTTTTAAACATTTTCTTACTTAATTTTAAAATCAGACTTTCAGGTACAGTCGGCCTATGAAAATGTTGAGCATACCATTCCCCATTCCGGCGAAGCCCATACCCAGCATGGGGCTTCGCCGGCCGCTGCCGCGGCACGCTCGCTTCGCTCGCGCGGCTCTCGCGCTGTAGGGTCGCAGTACACCTAACACTCCTCCTCGCTTCACTCTTCGTCGTATGTACAATATGACCACGGATACAGAAGGGATAATGGGTAGTAGTAATAGGGGAAATAAAATATCTCCCGTCTTACTACCAAAGCAGTTGTAACACGGGCAAAACAGAAAAACCCGTGTTACGTCTGGTAGTAACACGGGTAAGTAAAGGATTTGTTTCTACCCGTCGCTGAATAGACCGAAGCTTAATGTTAGCAATTTTAATATATTGACCGCAAATTCATAAAAAAACGCAATGTTTTATACACTAAAACTGGCATTTAGGTTTATTAATTATTATAGAGACTGACATGCAGTTTATAGGAATCAAATTTGACAAATAATAATATGTATACGTCATTGGTGTATACAATCGTCATTGATGACTACGAGAGAAGTCACTGGTGCCTACACGCGACATTGTTGAATCCTTCAGTTTTGCCTCCAATGACGGCGTTTACAATGACGATTCACATGAAAACATGTCAGGACAAATTTGTGTTTGAGATTGGCAAAAAATACATACGTAGACCTAATACAGTCATGATAGATATATTCTAATAAATTGAATAATAATTCATGGATCACGCATAATCATCAAGAAACATTTGAATATACCAATGACGCAAAAATTGACAATCCTGGAAGAATTTTTTTGGCTACTTATCTTGACAAAACGCGGCACGTGTTGCCGGTCCGGAAAGCCAATCTTGTGCCTTTTTATTGTGTGTTAATTTTATTCTGGAAAACCTAATAGTTTACGATTTAATCAAATTACCAGGCGAGTAGATGGTATTTACCCAAGTAAAAAACAGCTCTTTTTGCATGATATTCGCCAATAACGTTTTAAATCGTAGGTGTAACATAAAAAGGTTAAGATAGCATTTGCGTTATTTATTTTTGCACAAGAAATCGTACTTATGAGATTGAAAAATGTTGTCATTAAAAAGTTATCTCATGTCACCAAAAAAATGAGCGCTCCGTGGAATCGCCCAACAACGCATTAACTGCGCAGTTCAAGAAATGTTAGGTAAAATTGTCTTACTGTACAATCAAGTCACTTTTATTTTAGGTATTAATTAAGCATTCGTTTTAGCGTTCGGTTGTTGTGATGACGTCATCATTTGAGGGTTTTTGTAGATAAGTGTCATATTAATCCACGTTTCCAGACCAAGTGTAGGTATTTATCGTCATTTACGCCATCTGAAATGCTCTAATGAATGTTTGTCATATTCCAATACGCCTGCGAATCTAATAACCTGTCCGGACTGAAGGTCAAAGCTTACCGCTTACCCTTACACGGGTTTTTAAGCCGGTTTTCTTAACGCTTGTTTTGAGAAACCATATCATTCCGGTTAGGCTTATTAAGGGTTAATTGCATGAACGGCTAAGCCGATCGTTTGAGTTAATTCAAATTAACTCAAATCCCAATCAAAACCCTGTTTAAGGGTTTTAGCGGTAAGCGGTTCCGGACTGAGCGTAAACTAAATGTATCTTTATCGACATAGTTATTCAGTTCATTTTGGCTTGAAATGGCCGCGCTGTTCATTTGAATTAATTCAAATTAACTCGAAACCCTATCAAAACCCTTTCCAGGGTTTTTAACTTATAGAGCATTAAACGTAATCGATATTGGTCCTAAGCGTTATACAGATACGATTCAATTTTTAAATGAGTTTCGCCGAATCGAGCCAGCCACCCGCCGCGCCTCACTGCGCAGGCGGCGGTGGTGTCTATCAAAGCTTTTAAAAAGGCACCGCCACTATTTTTGCGTCACACAAATTTGCTACACGCTGCCTTAGGAAGAGATGCCATAATCGTCTGAACATATTGCACCTGTTTCGGCAATTTGTTTGTTTACCTATGAAGTTCGTTACTTTCTTTGCGAATAGCAAACTGATGGACATAGTAATCGTGTCTCGACCGTCTCGTCTTGATGCGAAAAAAGTAACTTTGACCTTTGTTACATTGACACGCGCGCGCCAACTAAACCTTGTGCCGGCTGTACACACTGGGCCAACGTAGGCGCGGAGCAGAATGCAGCTATGCGTTAGAGCAGGGGTTCCCAAAGTGGTCCAGGTGGACCCCCAGGGGTCCACAGAAGACTCGACGGGGGTCTACGTTGGCGTGACAAAAAAATGGGGGTGCACAATTCGTAAGTGGGGGTCCACGAAAATGTATCTGGTTTCTATAGTAAAGAACGAAAACTGATATCATTTTTTGTGTTATTTTTATAGCCTGCATGACTGATAAATACATGATAGGTTTATTACGCTGCTCCCCGATTAAAAATTCGGTAAATTAAACTGACATTTTATTAAAATTACACCATTTGCCTCCAAAACTTGTCGACTGCAAGTCTGCAACAGATCGCGAGCGTCTCCAGGCTTAGGTAATCTTCACATTTTTTGCCGAGTTTTGAGAATATGGTAGAAATGTGGTGTAGGGGGTGTACCAGAACCAGTTAACTTTTGAAAGTGGTCTATGAGAAAATAAAGTTTGGGAACCCCTGCGTTAGAGGGAGAGGGCTTTATTTCGTTCTCATGCGTTTGCATAGCTGCATCTTGCTCACGCGCCAACGTTGGCCCAATGTGTACAGCCGGCAGACATTTATTAAGTTGGTCTTGTTGGTTTGGGTGGGGGTGGTTGGATATATGCCCACTTATGCGTGAGAGTTTTTGTAATTCATTATATTGACTACTGCAGTACTTATTTTTTTCCATACTTAACCATATGGCCGGCAGAAGGCCAGTTACACGACTCTAATAAAAAGCGGCCAAGTGCGTGTCGGACCACGCACAACGAAGGGTTCCGTGCCTATTAAAAAGGTCGTATCGTTACTGAAATCTAATGGCACTTACGTCCTTTTCTTCAACGAAGGCAGTTTTTTAGAAATATCTCGATAACCTTTGAACCGATCTTGTTCAAAACAATCTTCGCTGAAAGAATTTTATAAGCCCTATATCCATGATTTTTTTCATATTTTTAAAATACACGATTCAAAAATTAGAGGGGGGGGGGGGGGGGGCACACAATTTTAGTGACTTTCGGGGCGATTATCTCCGACTCTATTCACTTAATCAAAAAAAATATATATTTATTTTGAAAGGCCTATCGATTGATGTGCCACACGTGGGCTTGCAATGAAAAAAAAATTTTTGATCTTCAGGTTTATGAATGGAGTGGACCCCTAAAAAAATTTTTTTTTAATTTATATATTCTACTGTTTTATAGTGATTGATTTATATACCTATGCCGAATCTCGGCGTTCTAGTATTAAGGGCCACTGAGCTAAGCCATATCCTTAGAATAAAATCCAGCTAAAAAAGGAATACCACATAAAGCCATATTAGAAATATTTAGACACAAAGAAGTAAAAGGTAAATAATATCTAATACCTCCTATGACAACCACGCACAACGAAGGGTTCCGTGCCGATTAAAAAGGTCGTATCGTTACTGAAATCTTATGGCACTTACGTCCTTTTCTTTAATGAAGGCAGTTTTTTAGAAATACCTCAAAAACCTTTGTACCGATCTTATTCAAAACAATTTTCTCTGAAAGAATTTAATAAGCCCATGTCCATGATTTTTTCATATTTTCAAAATACACGGTTCAAAAATTAGAGGGGGGGACACAATTTTAGTGACTTTCGGGGCGATTATCTCCGACTCTATTCACTAAATCAAAAAAATTGCTGAGAAACCTTATATTTATTTTGAAAGGCCTATTGATGGATGTGCCACACGTGGGCTTGCAATAAAAAAAAATGATTTTCAGTTTTATGTATGCACCCCTAAAAATTTTTTTTTCATTTAATTACAAAACTATGTAGCGGCTAACAAAATACACGTATCCTCAAAATTTTATTCAAATACACCTTATAGTATTCGAGTGAAATGCCTGTGACATACGGACAGACAGACAGATAGACAGACAGACATGACGAATCCATAAGGGTTCCGTTTTTTGCCATTTGGCTACGGAACCCTAAAAAACAAACAAACGAGGACAATGTTTTTTTGGCCTCTTTAATGATTTCTGATATATTACCAGATTTTTTTAAAAGGTTTTGCCTGGTTGCAAAGTAGGCATGTTTCACGGTTTTAACTATTTCATTTAGTACCTACTAATTTGAATTCTGCGCTCCAAACCGTACCGTTCTTACCCCACCCAACATACCTACCTTATGTAAAATTATTGGAACTGTAAAAGGCCTCTACAAAAATATCCAAGATATTTTTATTTTTAATACTACGACGGTGGCAAACAAGCATACGGCCTGTCGACGGCCTACGAAAACACCGTAGCCTATGGACGCTGGCGACTTCACAAGAATCACAATCAGGTTGCCGGCCCTTTTTTGATTTTTAGGGTTCCGTAGCCAAATGGCAAAAAACGGAACCCTTGTGGATTCGTCATGTCTGTCTGTCTGTCTGTCTGTCTGTCTGTCTGTCTGTCTGTCCGTCCGTATGTCACAGGCATTTTACTCGAAAACTATTAGTTGTATTTGAATAAAATTTGAAGGATAGGTGTATTTTGTTAGCCCCTACATAGTTTCGTAATTAAATTACTAAAAATGCTCTCCATACATAAAACTGAAACTCAAAAATTTTTTTATCATTCCAAGCTTACGTGTAGCACAACAATCAATAGGCCTTTCAAAATAAATATAAGGTTTATTAGCATTTTTTTGATTAAGTGAATAGAGTCGGAGATAATCGCCCCGAAAGTCTCTAAAATTGTGTCCCCCCCCTCTAATTTTTGAACCGTGTATTTTAAACATATGGAAAAAATCATGGACATAGGGCTTATTAAATTCTTTCAGCGAATTTTTTTTTTGAACAAGGTCGGTTAAAGTAAAAAAGTTAAGTTAAAAAGTTTTTGATATATATCTAAAAAACTGCCTTCCTGGCGCCGTAGGTTCATGGTCTCCCTCTCACTGAGCATAAGCTTGAGCGAGATGGAAGTGCGTACTCGGAAGCGCGGATATCATGTTTTTCAATTTAAATTTTTTGGCCGTTTAAATAAATAAAAAAGTAATCACTGATTTCTCTTAAACATGATATTGCCGATTTTTAGAAGCCATTTTAATATTCTTAGCTTTTGTGCTTAATTTTTTTACGAATATTCTAAGTGTATTTTAGACCCTTTTAGACCTATGTTCGTGTTTTTTTCTATCGAGCGAAAATTGCTTAAAACTGCATGTTTCGAATCACTGATCTCACTGAAGAAAAGCCTCAAGATTACAATTGTTTTTCTTTTGAAACCATATTAATATAAACAGACACATTATATTGTTTCAAAAACTCTGTTCGCTTCACTTCGCTGAACCTACGGCGCCTTAAAGAAAAGGACGTAAGTACCATAAGATTTCAGTAACGGTACGACCTTTTTAATAGGCACGGAACCCTCGTTGTGCGTGGTCCGACACGCAATTGGCCGCTTTTTTACTCGCTCGTCACCGGCCCCAGGAAGGGGTAAAGAAGTGTGCCGGCGTAATACCAATAAGTAAGCGGTTAAATTAAGCCAATAAAAACCCTTTCATAACCCCTACAAAAACCCTTCAAATAACCCTATGAAAACCCTAACCCAAAACCCTCAGGTTATTTAGGCTTAACTCTGTTGAAGGGCTTACCCGTATATAAGTTAAGCTGAGGATACGGTAACCCAAACAAACGATTAATCCTCGAACGGCTTAAGCCTTTCGAACGGCTTAAGCCAAAGAACGGGTTTTCCGGTCCCTGGATGTCACTTAGGGTTAGCTTTTGGTATTATTAATATTATACAACGCCGTCGCCATGACTATTATTAGCCCGAAATCTTCAATCGATGTCTCATTCAACGATATCAGTTATTAATATTTTTATTACCTACTCATCCATTTATTGATTAAAATCGATCATTGTACCGTCTTTACCTATTTGCGTCTCATTTGTAATCCTTTTAACGACCTAGGGCATCATATGCGCAGTTAAGTTAAACGCGCTACGCAACTCAAAATTTCACGGTCATATCATCATATGTGCATGCATATCCATAAGTGAATGTTGGCAACTGCATTCATTCTCCCGCCGTTCGCCAAACGGTTACGACTCCAAAGAGGTTTTAATCTATTGCGTTGCAGTTTTTAATGCTGCCAGTGACATTCGAAAGTTTTGTTTTTAAATAAAGACCGCGCGTTCTGCGCAGACCGAACGGCGCAGTGTGAGCTCGGACGGTAGACCGAACGGACACGGTGCGGGGATCCACCGGGAGAAACGTAAGTTTTATCAACATATCAATGAGATTCTTGAAAGAAAACCTGGTTCAAATGAAAAATTGTCATGACTTTTGTGTAAATGTATTAGATTGATGTAGTTTTTTAGTTGTAAAAGCGATTTATTTAAAGGTAAGAGTTACTACGACGCAAATGAGTATCTACGACGCAGTTCGGTTCGCATCGCATGCCGGCGTTTTGTTGCTAACAGCGATACAAACAACTGCGTATTTGCGTATGTTGGTGAGCTTAATGTGGTATTTTAACGGTTATTAAGTACTTTTGATGCGTAATATATAATTGTGATAGGTCAAGGAAGTTGCATATTGCACGGCGGCTTCTATGACATGCGCAGTTTACAGAATCCCGGTGCATTTCATCGATTTGTTTGCTTTATTAATATACTTCGTTTATATTGATATTAATCTCACGACTACAGAGACAAACTGGTAGTCGTATACACTTACATTGGTCGTAAGTTGCAACTCGCAACTCGCAACCTGTAACTGCGTAGTGAAACTTTCGTTTGTTTTTTAACATTTGAAAGTAACTTATGAAAAAACCCGATAGATACTAACGTGCGAATAAATATGTAACTATATTTTTAAGGATATTACACAATTCAGATAATTTCACTTGTATTCAGCCGACTAATTTGGTAATTATCATGATATTTTCTAATCGAAATTCTTCCATTCCTACCATTTATATTTTGGTAGGCATTTTTACGATCACGACATTTTGTGTTGTGCAATTTGTGCATCGGAAGCTCTGTATTAAATTGTCATAAAATACTAAATATTTTATGACACATACCTAAGTAGATTAATTATAACTTTTTAACAAAAAATAAATACTGATGACTTCATATTCCATGGTGCCATGCGTTTATACAGTGTGTTACCGTCATGCGGGCATTTATTAAAACTGATAATAATATGTTCCCTTAGCAATTGTTTGCAAATCATAATTATGTAAATTAACTGCGCAATTAATTTTCCAAAATACAAACCTTCAATAGACTAGGTGAATGACGCCGTACTAAACAAAGTATGAAGAGCTGTCATTTACACTTACTTGTCAATTTACTTTGCTGTACATTGCTGGCAATTTAAATTTTGTCACAAAATTTATGAAGTCGGAATTATAGTTAATTATCGGTATTAAGGTCATGACTAAGTTAAAGAACTCTGTTAATTTACCCTACTTAAAAAAAGCCCGCATGCCGTTAACACACAGTATAGTGTGACTTCCATAAGAACATATATTTAAAGGGTTGAAAGTATAAACCGTAATTAAGTAAAGATAAATAAAACCAGATTATTTTTCTCATACATATTAATCCGTCACGCAATGTATCGGTAACAAAGCTAACAACTGACACGTAACATTTGAAACTGGCCCAGCCTCTCAGGAACGTCAAATAAATGTTAGCAGTACAATGCTACTCGAGAAAGTTAAAAAAGTAATAACTCCATTAGTAAAGGTAATTGTTACATTCGATAAAACGGTTCGCAGCACTTCAAGTTATCGTTACTTAAAATGTAGGTACCTATGTTCCAATGGATATCACACGCCGTAGAAACTATTATCTATAGGTATCGCATTGAATGCTTAGAGAGTAGCGAAGAACTAATTCTCAATAAAAGATACAAATTTATTTTACTGAGCTCCCGTATGTAAAAAAAAGGTAGAGTTTTTGGAAATCGCGTAACGTTGCGATTGCATATCATAACGCCTCCTTAGAGAGCTTCCTGGAGATTCATAGGCTACCTTATAATCCTCACATTCAAGCTTTAAATTCATTGACAAGCAACACCTCCTTTCCTTTAATACAGGTTGTCATGTTTTAATTACGTATCAACTTGAGCCTTATATTCTAAATCACTCAAAGTGCCCCGGACTAAATGTCAGTTATTGGCACTCCTTTATTTTCAAGTCGCAAACTCATTAACCTCATAACTATGTAACATACATTGATACAAAAAATATAACTTAAAAGCGTTAATTGATTGCACGGCGTCTATGACATGCGCAGTTGACAGAATCCCGGTGCATTTCATCGATTTGTTTGGTTTATAAATATTTTATTTTCACAGACAAATGGGTGTTCTTATACAGTTGCATTGGTCGATTGAAGAAGGGTACTTTGCGGACTCCATGATAAGTTACGAGGACAATAATCCATTGATATTCTGGTAAAAAACTCACAATCGGTTGATCCGTTTAAGCATGATTGAGTAACAAACATACAAACTTTTGCATTTATAATATTAGTGGGATACAAAACTAACATTACCTAATGATTTATAGGTAGTTAGGTAGGTACTTACACGATAAGTATTCAAAGATCAAAATCTTTTAGGTTTTCGCAAATACTGGCTTTTGGCCGAAAGATAATTCGGATACCTAAGCGATCCGTTCGGGAAATAGAATATTTAGGGATTGCAATAGGATAGCCGAATTTTAAATGACATTAACGTGTCTAAAAGATTAGCGACGGTACGGCCAATTGACCATCCTTTGACATTAGAAAGAAATAAAGAAAGGAAATATATTTATTCAAGACGCTACTTAGACTAAGACAAGGATAATAATCATTTTTGCTTAAAACTATTGCGAAATGTTAATATAACAAAAGCACAAGACAAGGTACCATGTACCTACCCTACCTACCTTGACGCTGATCTTCCGTGGAAACCCGTACAAGAGAGCGCTCCTATCTGCGGCAACATTGATAAAGGATACTTTTTTTTTAAATTATTTATTTCAGAAAAAAGTATGCTAGGGATTACATTTATTATTACATTAGACCTTTAACTCGCATAATTTAGAACACATCTTGGGTTTCGGATACTTTACGAGACTTCATAGTTATAGATTTAGATTTATTTATTTCGAGATAAAAATTAGAATATAGATTCGGATACAATGTCAAAATTTTATGAATCCTTATCACGATCGTCAATAATAAGAAACACAAATTATATAATATTCAAAATGTCAAATACAGAAAGTCAAATATAACCATGTGGCATCATATCAACTGGACTCATCGATTAGATAATTAACCAGTTAACGTGACAACCATCGCTGTCCAAGTCATAATAGAGCGTTTCTCTAAAAATGACACTTATTTTTTTAAATTTTTTTCTAGGAGTTTTATGTTATTTCCACTTAGAATCACGAGCTCTGTCGATGCTGATAGGACTAAAGAATGTCCCAAAGATAGTTTTCTTGTTGTTTTACAATTTCCCGTATACTTTGTATCGATAACACAATTTGAAAGATATGTATGGATATTTTGGGGCAATTGTTTTCTCCTATTTTGATGGAAAGAGATCGTCATTCTGAGGAGAAATAACATAAAAATGCAGAAAATCTCGTTAAGTAATAATGTAAAGCATTTTTATGGAGAAACGCTCAATTAAAGCAACCGAAGAAATTGCTTTGCGCCAAAACATTCAGCCCGACAGTACTACTTAAAACCTAACTTTATCTTCAAAGCTATCGCCACGAGTCTTACATGAATAACAAATTAAAAAGTAAGCACGCACTGTGACGAACCTGCTAGTGCAATTTGAACTCTAATCACTTGCGATATGGCGCCATAATCGTTGCATCGCACTTATTGTGCAAGATTCAATAAGGTTTTAGTGTCAATGACCTACCGTGTTTGTCTCGTTCTCGTTATCTGAGGACATTACTTCAGGGCCAACTCTGGCTATTCAATATGCTGGCTGATTTTCCATGAGCGTTAAGCTAGACTACGCTTTCAATACAAGTGACATGGTCACAAAATTACGAGATTCTTCGTATGTTTTGCTTCTAAAAAGTCGCTTGGTACATCGTCACTACTTTATAAGACTTCTAAAAGAGAATGCAGTGTTTGAATGTAGAGTAGATGTATATGTATATGTTTACCCTGATGTTAGCCCGGGTCGTCGACGTCGTCGTCGTGTTTTATTTTGATTTTGACATATAGTTTACATGCAAGTTATACGTGGTTCGTTCTTCTTTTTTACCGAGAATAGCCTGTCCCTTACACATATTCTGTGAGTCATTAGAGTATTGGTAGTTGTTTTACTCATAAATGTACCTCGTTGTTCCTGTTATAAAATAAATGTACCACATCAGTATTCAGTCTCTAACCTGTAACTCTTTTATAAACCTATTTAATTTGTAGAATCCTGTGACAGAGTTGTAAGTCGAAGGGCTGTCCTCGACCCACTCTGTCACAGCATTTTCTAAAATCTTACTAAGAGGAAAAATACTTTATTTTCATTAAAGGAAACATTAAATAATGCCAATAAAAAATGCAACTTTCTTTTATTGGCACTCGGTAACCTTGAATATGTACGTGGTATGGCCGTAGCATTAGTTTTTTCCAAAAAAAGAATCATTTGACCTTACATATCTCCATTATTATTATTATTGTATTTTATTTTGACGCTGGAGACTTTACATATCCTTATTATTATAGAATAGGTTTATTGTGATATAATGGACCCGGAGACTATTTATCTCTCGGGAAATGTGTGCCCAGGTAGTGTCTATGATTTGTATTAATGTCATTTAATGTTAATTCATTGAATTTGTAATCTCGGGCATGTGAAAGAGTCCTTGAAGCCTACTTACAGAATAAATATTTGAATTTTGTGTTTTTCATTTTATGAACATACTTATTAATAGTGAGGACTATCGCGGGTTACAACTAAAATAAGTCATAGTCGCCATGCACAAAAACCCGTAGTTAAACACACATATGTTGGTGACATTAGTATAATAAGGACTGAATTGTGGGCGAATTTCAAGTAGGCAGATGTACCATTATGTCTTTGACGTTCAAATTTCGTTCAAAGTCTTCTCAGTACTTCGTAACGATAGTCTTTGCTTTAACGGCTCGAGTCTCTAAGGATCGGCAGAGCGCTATATATCACAACACTTCTAAAATGCTGTTGCATTGTCAACAGGAGTCGATAGACGGCTTGTACGGGTCGCTCGGCGCGTCAGGTCCGGACACGGGTGAGCGCCGTGAGAGCGGGAAGCGCGGGCGCCGCCCTGGCAGGAAGGCGCAGCTCGACAAGCAGGACATGAAAGCTAAGCTGGGTGAGTAACAAGAGAATCTACGCTTCACGCGTTGGTCCGGTCCGGAGACAGGTGAGCGCCGCGAGAGTGGGAAACACGGGTGCCGTCCAAGGACATAAAAGCTAGGTTGATCGAGTAAGCGGTTGTCAAGGTAATTCAAGTGAATCGAAATATCAGAAGTGGGATGGAAGGTGCAACTGGATAAATAGGACATGAAAGCATCTCTAGGGATACATTTTGAATACCAGTGATTTCCGGAGTTCACTGGCATGTGAAAAAAATTTAATGTATTCGTCGTGTCATAAAAGCACACGTCACATGCCGTGGAAGGAAAAGTAGAAGCGAAGCGATAGAAAGGGAGGTCTCGAAGAACGCCTATGTATCCAATGAAAGAAAAAGTACTCGTATCGGATCAGACTGCCAAACGAAAGGCTTACATAAAGATGCTAAATCTAAAGCTAAGCTAAATTGACGATGATTGGGATGTGTAGAGTTTCAATTGAAACCAACGTAAGTGATCATATTTATTGTTAGAAAGAAATAAAGAAAATTGTTTATTAATACAAAAACCTTATTATATAACTACAATTCTTATTTATTTACGGAGTAGGAATTAAACCCAGTCGACTAAGAGATTATCCCTGTATACCAACGTTTGGTATTTCTTTCAGATTCCAAGAAATATGTATACCTACAGCTTGATACACTAAATTAAACGTTCGCATTCCTTTTTATCCGTACGTATGCATGGTGTTATCGTGCGGTTTCGATACAAGAGTCAATGTACGCATGCGTAGGCATTGTATCAAGAAGATAATCTAAATTATATAGTTAATGTAACAAATCCATCCAACTTTAAGCTGAGACTCATGTGACTGTTTAGAAACACGCACCTGGTGAATTTACATCCGTTGGCAAGCGAATCGAAATAGCCGAGTTGCATTTGCGATTCCGACGAAGAGTGCTCAACTTACGAGGCCGTATACTTACAACTACTTGGCTGATGCATTTTGATATGCATTCACGATTGGTTTATCTTTAAATGCTTTTAATAAATATATTCGAGAATTAGAATCAAAAACAAGTTTCCATTCCATGGGATCGGTGATCGGACAGTTTACATTATACTCACGCCTGTAAACCCAAGAGGGGTAGGCAGAGAACATGAAATTAAAATTTCAGTGCCACTTTTAGCAAATTTTTGGGTAAACAGATAGACAAAACGAGATATTGCAGTCAGGTTGCTAGGCTACAATACCCTTAAGCCCTTTTCCCCATAGTCTGCTTTTACGACACCTACGGGAAGAAAGGGCGTGGACGGGATCGGACGGATTGACTACTGCAAATCCTCTGGTTGTTAACTTTCACAAGTAAACCATATTTTTCTACTGGTGTTGCTCGTCGTAGCCTAATATTGTTGATGATAATGTAAATTATGTAGAAATATGATGTATTGAGTGTTTGTTACAAGGTCTCAAATGTCGTTCCAAGTTGTATATATACCTACGGCATTGCCTCTTGGCAATGTCTGTCAAATGTAAGTTTGTATGTAGAAGAAAATCTCCGTAACTACTCATTCGATTTTTTACCATTACCACTTCGATGATTCTTTCACCATTCTATAGAATGAATCTTCGAGATGGACATTGACAATATTGTATGCCCTAGCTCTGCCTTCATACTTTTTACAAAGTAGCCGGCGCGTAGCCGCGCGGGCAGCTAGTATTTTAAACTGCTAAATATGTATACTCACATCACAAAATTCGCTTTCAGAGCGAAGCAGGCAGTCAGCGCGCGAGTGCCGCGCCCGCAAGAAGCTCCGATACCAATACTTGGAGGAGCTGGTTGCCGACAGAGAGCGCTCCGTGCTCGCGCTGAGGAAAGAACTGGACAAGGTGAGTGGCAGACGTAGACAAAGCCAGAGCGTGGGCCACACCCACAGCACCAGTACTTCTAATTGGAGGAGCTGGTTGCCGACAGAGAGCGCTCCGTGCTCGCGCTGAGGAAGGAACTAGACAAGGTGGGTGGCAGACGTAGACAAAGCCAGAGCGTGGGCCACACCCACAGCACCAGTACTTCTAATTGGAGGAGCTGGTTGCCGACAGAGAGCGCTCCGTGCTCGCGCTGAGGAAGGAACTAGACAAGGTGGGTGGCAGACGTAGACAAAGCCAGAGCGTGGGCCACACCCACAGCAACAGTACTTCTAATTGGAGGAGCTGGTTGCCGACAGAGAGCGCTCCGTGCTCGCGCTGAGGAAGGAACTAGACAAGGTGGGTGGCAGACGTAGACACAGGCAGAACGTGGGCCACACCCACACCCACAGCTCCAGTAGTTCTAATTGCAGGATATGGTTGCCGACAGATCAGTTGACCAATGATCAGAAAACACCTTCAGGTCACCTTAATCGTCGCCGAGAGTTTTACGCCGGTTCTTCTCAATCATTATAAAGAGTATACATATCGTACTGTAAAACTTATGAGTTTCTTCAATATGTTAGTATTCCATAGCTAAATTTATGGACGATACAAGTTTATAATGTGTTTGCCGTAATTTTTTTATAAATATCAATAGGTACCTATCGATATTAGTTAGTTAAAAATTAACTATATTTACATAATATAAGTTACCTGATTGTTGCTACACCCTTCCAGGGTCCATGTATCTTAGTTTTAAGTACTTAGTTGCAAATAAATCTTATCTTATCAATATTTCAGTTCTACAAATGGAATCTAGAACTGGATCAAGGCCGGATGCCAGAGGGCCTGGAGGCGATGCTCCAAGAGTTCGGTGTGGTGAAACAGGAAGAAGAAAAACCCTTCTAGGCCTACCGCCATTCCCTGCTCTCTCTCCCTTCGAGGAAAAGAGGTAAAACTGTATCAACATTTTCTTTCAAATTATGGACGAAAACTTCGGAACGGCCTAGACAGCACTTCTCCCCATTTGGATACTAACCTCTACGTTTATTAAGACTTTGATTTTATCCTTATTTATAATTTTATCGAGATCTTCTTTTGGATCCTCATACTTAACTTTACCAAAATGTTGACCCTTCATTTGGAATGGATCTAAATTTATATGTATCAAGATTGCAACCCTTAATTTGGATCCTTATAAGTTTATGAACATAAAAATTATTTACACCCAAATTTTAATTGTTACTGTTTATATTTTGCGAAAGTAAGTGTAAAACACTATTATTTTTAGGAAAGTTTTTTGAAAACTCAAATTTATTATGTAAGGGACAGACAAGCAGGGAATCGAGAGAGTTATGTATTTTCAGATCAAGTATACAGTTTATTCCATATACACTTTGACACTTTTGATTTTGCGGAGTACTACAATAAATCTATATTTAAATGAATTTTAAGCCTCACTCCCTATGCCTAGAATATGCCTTAATTATTTCACCATCGGGTTAATTTAATGTCAGAACAATTACGTCTAACTAATCATATATATATATAATCTTATTCTAACGGTATAGATATTACTTAGACTCGACTACAAACAAAAGAAGTTCGGTATTCTTCGAAGTTCCTTGAAATTCCGCAGAATCGAGGGTTCTAGCTGTAAGTTAATTATTTTATTAAAAGTTTTGATGTAACGCACATATTTTTAGAGGTTTGTATTGTAATGAATATTCACAGAAATAGTTGGTTAATGTAGGCTTATGTTTATTATCTTATCTTATCTGTGACTATTGCTGATGTTAAGTTTTGTAATTTGCCAGTTTCCGGGATCATTAGTTATTACGCGTCGAATCTAAACGATTAGTTGGTTTACGTGTTAGGATTAAGCAAAACTTGATGGAAAATCATTCACCATAAGGTTTTAGTTATTATTAATCAATCGCGTTGAATATTCTAGTTTGAGATAAAATAATATTTAGTGTTTTTTTTAATAAAACAGAAACTATGTTTGATATTTTCAAGCTTAACCAAATCTGTTTTTTTTTAAACACTGTTCAGTTTAAAAAAGATCTAATACGTTTTATACTTTGTATTTCTCAAAAAAAAACCTGGAGGCATATATTACTGTTAATAAAATTTACGCCGAAACAATTCACCGGCCCATTACAATTTTCGTAAATTAAAAACAAATAAAATAAAACTTGAATAAGGATGACAATGTCAAACACTAGTTTCTCAATATCAGCGAGGAAGGGACCTTGTCTGTTTGAAAGTTAAAAAATGAACTTCGAAAAGAGTTCTTTCACCAATCTTATTCCAAAAACGTACGAGTAAAATAAATCAATAAGAAGAAACGCAGTAATTTCTGAGCAAGAAACCATCTGCGTTTTTTATTCTTGCTGTATAGTCGAGACTGTCTAAGAGCAATTAAAAACCGCGAGGGCGAAAATTATGAAACCTCCATGTGTGTCCAAAACCGAAGCACCCTTCCACAGCTTAAAGAGGCAAGGTCCTATCGCCGCGTACTTGCTAATAATTACATTTTAGAATGTAACTTAATAATTTTTTTTTCCCGTAACATCAAGGGTGACTCGTCAACTGAGTGATAAAGTAGTTATTTTCATTAAGTTAAATTGAGTTTTATATCGTTTTTTTATCACACTATTCGACACTGACTGTTGGATGTTTAGTTACCTTTCCTTCCTTAATTCACGTCACAAATTTCAAGGAGGGGAACAGGTGGAAGTATCCAAGTGAGTGTGATAAAAAATACATTAAAAAATGAAAAATTATATAATACAAATTTTAAGACGGCGTTATTTATAGGTGTTTTTATTCGTTATTTGATAGAGCCATCGTATTCGCGATTTATGCACGTTTATTAGTTACTTTTATTTAAGTTTGGTTTTAAATTATTATCTGTTAATTTGCTATGTACTTCCTGAGTTCAATTATTAGTTGTAATTTACATTGACTTTATTTTTACCTAAATGTGGCTTAATATAGTTTTAGTTTTTATTTTTAAAGTTCGAATATGTTTGCTTTACTAATGACAGTTCCTCCAAGCTGAGAGTAAAATATTAATAAAAAAGATATACCCACAAATTGTTAAAAAATGTAGCAGAAATATTTGAAGTTTTTCGTTAAATATTTATTGTTTGATGAAATTTAAATCATTTATAGATTATACTGGATTTATCCCAGATTATTGCGACCGACATTGAAAATTGCCTTGTTGTTATACTCTTCGTGGGAACTGTCTATGATACAGCAATATATTCCTGGTCCTTTTATAAATCCAAAGATCATATATAGAAATGAATCATGGACAGGAATTCAACCAATAATTTTCTGGAAAGCATATATCTGCTTGGTCTACGAATATATAAAGGGCACTTAAAGGTTTATTTATTTTTTATAAGTTTTGTCGGCAATCCGCCTTCCGATCGCATTATTAACTTTAGTCAACATTTCTTTGTGTAATGGTTGTCGTTGTCAAATTAGATTTTGATACAAAGTATTTTTTATTAAGAAAACAACAAAATTAAACTAAATTTGTGGGGAGGCAACCCTGAATGAAGCTTTGCCTAACACTATGACATTGCATAGTAGGTTACTCTGCAATACAATGTTATAATTTAGCCAAAAAAAGGAATACTTCATACAACCTATGGAAATCCACCTCAATAGAATTAAGATTTTAGTATTTAGGAGCTAATATAATACCACCTACACTGTTGGTTCCATTGTTACTATATAAGTACCATCGAGGTTTATATTTAACAATAAGAACTTGGTGTGCGGTATATGTAGTAGCTGGAATTAATTAAGGTGTAAATATAATTAAGTGTATGTAAGGGCACTTTTACACTGGCCTGTTTAGACTGCGCTCGCTTTTGACATCGGACGCGGTCAGCGGGGCAGAGTAAACCAATTTGAATCATTGATTACATTGTTTTTACTATACATATGTATTATTTTGTTTCATTTTTTTAAATAGTATAACTATAAATAACATTATGTGCTTTGAAAACTGTAGAAATTCAATATGTTTTCTGTTTAAAAATTGTTTTTTTTTTTTATAGATTTGATGAAGACGTTTCATATTTAAAAAAAAAAACAAACTACCTTTACAGTACATATGGTGCTACTTTTCGCAATAGTGCGGAAAAGCGCACTTTCCGTGCGTATGTCAGCACTTTAAAGAGCCATATTTACAGTAAAACGTTGTACGATACACGTGCGAATAGGTAATTCGCAACTCGTGTCGATTTAAAACACTCCCTTCGGTCGTGTTTTAATTTATCACCACTCGTTGCGAATTTCCTTTTTTCGGCACTTGTATCGTAATAGTACATTACGTAACTAGGGCAGTGAATTCATGAATGCCCCAGATCGCAGGTGTTTGTGAAATATGCGCTCTGGGGCTTTACGAATTACCGCCCGTGTTGAGTACAACATTTTACGTCTTCACCTGGCCACAATGCGAGTTGTGTGTGTGAGGTGTGACGTAAATAACTATTATTTATTTTGCTGCACACAGTAGGATTTATGTTAACTTTCCAGTTAAAATGAAAAGAGGATGAAAATATGTTGTGATACATGAAATAAGTAAATTGTATATATATATATATGCCAGCCAGGGCGACTGCATTTTGACGACTCGTATATCTTAGTAGTATGTAAATACTTGTACTAGTTGTACTCAAAGGAAATCATCATCATCATATTAGCAGACTTTACCTTGTCTAGGGACTGCTTTAGTTTTAACAAATTGAAAACCCACCCAAACTAATACTGCATCTTGTAAAATGATACAAGAGACGCCATCGTTTCACGCAAATAAAGTACGAAGTAACTAGGAAAGGTGGCTGATTCAGAATAAAAATGTGAATGCAACTTAACACTAGCTCTCATTTTGACCTATACAACAAGAGTCTGAAGAGCGTCCAACGCCTAGTGGTACTTGTCTCCCGGTGACGGCTCGCAAAGTTAAACAACGTCGGACGCGTTCGTTTCTGGATGGGGAGCGATGAGCGCTTTCATGCTTTATTATTATAACGGATAATATGCCGTTCGTACCAGTTAATATCTATAACAGTTAATATCGTTATGCCACCTGTGACACGCGTACCCATTGCAACGAGGCGGCGCGGGGACGGATTGTGAACCTGTGCGACTGACGCCATGTTGGTTGTTTTGTGCTGCCAGCTACCACACCGTTAAATGGTTGTTCATATAATTATTTGTATTATATAGTAGTTACCTACCGATACTTACTTCGTCTGGATTTCGCTTAGCATTCAAAAGGTCCCTATATAGAATTTTGATAAGATTGTCCCGATAGCTCAGTTGGCTAACCAACTACGACGGGCCATAAATGCCTGTGGTCACCGGTTAGAATCCGAGGCATTACATTTTTATTTATTTTTCCTTAAATTTAAATTTATTAGTCCCTAGATAGTTGTGTTGGCGCAAGTACTCATATCTCTGGTTAGTTACAGTAGAAATATATTTTAAACTCAAAGATACGTATATATTTGTATTTAAATACTTATGGTTATATGTATGCCTCATATATGGATAACGCTATAAATATCCACATAGTAGGGATTAGTGACGCATGCATGCCATATTTACGGCTAAGTAAAGTTAACTAGGACGTTCCAGTCAAAATAATGTAATAAGGGGTCATTGCTAAACTATCTATTATTAAGTGTATAAATATACTTATAATCACTCAAAGTTCCCGGTATTAGCTATAATGTTTCTAGGTAGGTATATACAAGCTAAGTCTCCGATAAAGGGAACCCAGTAAACACTTTTGCCTAAAATTAAGATATGGATCAAGTTATTGCGTTAACCTATATATTTATTTTATTTTATTCTAAAATCGAACCTAAACGTTTTTTTTGTTATTTTCACTTAAGTTCGACTTAAGTTTTCTATAGTCATGTCTGCAGTTGACACAGTATGATAGTCGATTGGTGGGGATCGATATAATCGGTTGTCTTTTTATGCCTAGTGTTTAAAAGCACATAAAAAACCTAACAACCTAAAAAATACATATTTTCACAATTAAAATAGTAATCGTTCATCAAAATTCAGCTTTGATGTGCAAGTCAGTATTTTTTGGTGCGCAGTCAGTATTAGGTATATTGGTAATTTTCCCTTAGTTTTATAATTCAACGCCAGCAATTATACTAGGTACAGTAATATCTGTACAGGACTCTATTGTTACCGTCACACGCCTTTATGTGTACAGATATTTTTGCCCTTTTCAGTGAAAAGGGGACGAACTGAAAACCAGCGCTGTACAGCCCGCAATGACTGTCACAGTACATGCTGAATTCGTTCCTTTTGTCACACAAATAATCTTGTAATTTCTTTATCGGAATATGTATTTTGCTTATGTTGCTGTTCGTGTGACAATAAACAAATTATATTTTTTCTTTTCTTTTCTTTCTTTTTTCGTTCTTTCTTTTATTTCTTTCTAGTCGTTCTTTCCTTTATTTATTTCTTTTTATGTCGTAATTATATTAATAACCCTGACTGTACTTGTGATGCAGCATCATCATCACATGTTGCCAACTTACCTATTTACATCATCATAACATAGTAATATGGATTGTTTTTTTTTCGATTTAGTTAGATTTGATTTTGTCAGATGGTGGGCACGTCAACACATCTAAACCTACAGTGACAATAGGTATATTGAGTTATCTGAACTATTAATAACCCTTTATCGGTAGAAGTGTACATGAGTACCTAATCTTAGTCGCCAGCTCCTGTGGATACGCTGAGAGTGAGGGAGCTAGCCTATCAACAACTTTCTTTTGCTTCAGGCTGTAATTTTGTTTGCCACCGTCGTAATATAGATTAATAATAATAATACCTGAGATTATATATGAATAAAGGAGATGACTATTATCTAAGGATAATTTGTAGGAAGGAATAGGCTCTCGAGTTAACGGTCTCAGGTACTAACTAAGACATACAAAAATGGGACAGTCGACGTTAAAGATATGGTCGCAATTTCGTTCCGTTGATATGAGGCGAAAAATGCAGGTACCTATATGTTTGTCGTCGACTGCACAATGGTAGGAGGAGTAGGCCTACCTACATGTCTATCGTAGTTACAATAAATAAATAATAAACAATAAGTCTTGTTAATCTTATTTTTAGCTACGAAATGTAAGATATTCTAAACTTTATTATACGTTTTTTTTTGTGCTACTGCTATTTCATGTGCTAAGAGGGATTTCGTTCTCAATCATCTTAATCAATTTAGAGTTATTTGGTTTAATCAAATGTATGATTCTTTACTCCGAAATGCATGATTTTGTTTTCCTGTTAAATATTATAGATGTGATTGGCCTAATAGCGTAATAAATACGATAAAAATAATGTAAAATATCCATGGTTTTCTTTACGGGGAATTATCAGTAATTAGGCTAGAGGCTAGATATGGAGATATAAAGTTTATATACATAATGCTGAGCCAGTGTCCGGTTCACTGCCGCAGAGACACACTTGTTTCATGTTTTATCTGTTTTTTGTTTATTCAATTGTTTAATATGGGTGTACTGTGTGTTTGTGAATAAATCTATCTTTCTTTCTTCTTTCTATATACCTATGAACCGAGAAGTTTATTAAGTTTAATGAACATACAATTTTAATTATGTGTGTAACATACATTCTAATAAAAAAGAATTACTTACAGTCAGAGTACTTTCGAGACTGTTTTTACTAACTACAAACACTCGAAAATAATCTAATTATTTAACTTTGCCGCCATTTTTTCTACATACCATTCACGATGGGCCGTGCCGTGCATCTGGGATACTTTGTGAAATCAAACTATAATATGTTTTTTATGTATTCTGGTTCTAATTTTATATAAATAAATGAATATTTTGGGACAATCATAGAAAAATCTAAATATCCCCATAGTAAGCGAAATAAGCTTTGTTATGGGTAGGTACTAGACGACGATATATTTACTTAAATACATAGCAACAAACATTCATGCTCAGCAAACAGATATTTCACTACGAGTCTAAACCGGTAATAGTACATTTTACAACTAGTGTGAAAAGTGCCAAAGTCTTTTTACCACTAGTACCGAGGTATCTTGCCACGAGCTGAAAGCGAGTGGCAAGACTCGGTACGAGTGGTAAAAGACATTTCACACGTGTTGTAAACGACGTTTTTTAATACAATTGCGAAAAATAATAAATTAATATATCATTACGATAAAATATGCTTGCTTCGAAGTTATTTTTGAACGAACCCATACTTTACAAATGACACTGACAGTGACAACATAGGTACAATTGGAATCAGCGCCATCGGCTAAAAAAAAAAGCCAAGTAAAAAATGTAATATAAAATTACTGCGTTTCGAAAGTATAGTTTGGAACTAAAAAGTAAAAAGCACTAGTTCGAGAAATTGAGCTTCTCGTACGCTACGCAGCCACAAAAAGTACCACTTTTTGAGCAACTGTATTAAAAATATATTTTTTACCTGTTGCTGCGTTTTTTGTCTCAGTTATAAGTTTGTGTATCTAGTCCTTACCTACCTTCCTCTTAATTTCTCAAAGGTTAGCTGAAATAAATCCTTTATGAGGTCGTCTTTGTAGTTCGATCTTGTGTGACATGTAAGTATATGCATATACCTGTTATTGTGTACAATGGAGTGCTTACATACACACCTACATACATATAACCCTGTCATATCGATTTGACACATTTGCTGGTTAATTATCAAGTGTATACTTCAAAAGTGACACATGGCCATGACCATTCATAGTACAAACTCTAATGGTGTTCGTGCTCCGTGCGTAATTCCAGGGTTCGAAAATATCCGATATTTATTACACTTAAACATCAAAATATCCGATGTTTATAATATATATCCAATATATATATCAAAAGTATGATATATATTCATTTTGTATGAAAGTCATAGTATTATTTTATTGTATTTTTTATGTGTACTATTTAAATATGTGTTACATAGACAAAAAAATACTAAAAGACATGAAATCTTATATATCAAAAAATCTACTCAAAACATTAGACTTTTTTATAAAATTCTAATCAGTCAATAGTCATACCTACACTTATTTCTGCATTGATATATATCATAAAAAACATTGAATATATATCGGATACATATCATGATATATATCCATTGATATATATCCTCGAACCCTGCAATATTCAAGCACTTTTTTGGTAACGAAACATTGTGTTCGAGGATATATGTATATCAATGGATAACAAAAATATAAAACTTTTTTATAAAATTCTAATCAGTCAATGGTCATACAGTCACTTATTTCTGCATTGATATATATATATACATATATCATAAAAAACATTGGATATATCTCCATTGATAATATATCCTCGAACCCTGCAATATTCAAGCATTTATTCGGTAACGAAACATTGTGTTGTGGAGGATTTGATGCCACTAGTGGCGTGATGTGGTGTGGATGCTTACTAGGAGATTCCAAATTTTGTGCATTTTAACCATTTTCATCATCATCATCGTCATATCAGCCGAAAGAAGTCCACTGCTGGACATAGGCCTCCCCCAAAGAGTGCCAAAGCGACCGATCCCGCGCCACCCGCATCCAGCGGACTCCCGCAACCCACGCTGCGCCTTCCGGTGCGTGGTCGCCACTCGAGAACCATTCCGCCCCAACGGCCATCGGCTCTACGTGCTATGTGCCCCGCCCACTGCCACTTAAGTTTAGCGATCCGGAGGGCTATATCGGTTACCTTGGTTCTGCTGCGGGTACCCTCATTTCTGATGCGATCACGCAGAGAAACTCCCAAAATGGCCTTCTCCATTGCCCTTTGGGTGACTTTGAGCCTTCTTATGAGGCCCATAGTAAGCAACCATTTTGTTTAATGAAAACTATTTTTAACAACCGGTTTTCATAAATACCCCCAAGCTTAGGCTGGGTCCACTTTGCCTGTTTAGGAAAGTTACACGCTTAACTATACATATTTATAACATACCTATAAAATGCTTTAACGGCTTATTTTTGTGGATCATTTCAGTCCTATACACACATTAGACAGAAAAGGACAGTAGATCCATTTTCTGGTCCATTCAGGTTTGTACAACGTTTGGATCCCTTTATTATATTCCGGCTCTGGATTAAGTAAACAATGGATCAGCAATTACTGTGTTCTTATGGTAATGGTTGTGATGTGTACCTACGTAAGGCATGACTTATAACATTATAGAAAAAAAATCGAAAACAGATACTTTAGGTACGATCTTTTCAGGTCAGCGTATGTTTTTACAGTCAGTACATTTCTTTATTTAATCCTTTACCATTGAAATTTGATTTAGGTAACAATATTTTTCTATTTAGTAGAAATAGAAGTATGTAAATTTGAATTAGAAGAATACGAAAACAGCTGTTATTATATTCGAAGATATATCCATAAAGTACCTACTAAAAGTATTTGCGTAAGATAGAGTACCTACCATAAGGTGTTATTTAAGACTTATTATGTAAGTATACGTGGTCACCTATCTCGTCACGCAGGGGCAAGCAAAACATATTTAGAAATCATGCAACAATAAACATGACATAACCAAGGAAAATAAATACCTAGGAAAGCAACACCTACTGTTAACATGCAGTCGAGCACATAATCAATATATAAATTGTTGAATGAGTAGATAATTAATGAAAAAAATAAAAAATACAAAAAAATACTAAGTATAAATAAACCAAGAGCCTTAATAAGTTAGATTACCTAACTTAATATATTTTCAAGTGTACACACATTAAGGAGAAACCCTATTTGATATAAGTATGTTTAGAAATAAAACAGTAAAATCTCACAAGAATTCATATCTCTTTGAAATAAGTGGTTAGATTGATTTGTAATATTGAATTTATTGTAAATATTAAACGAAAGAATTACAATACTTGTTACCGCAGTAGCTACGAGTAGTTCGTCACTTAACCACTTTTAAAGTTATTATGATATTGATGTCGTGCGTCCGTATATACGTCCCACTGCTGGGCACAGGCCTTCTCCCATGGATGAGAGGGAACGGGTAGTAGTCCCCACGCTGGCCCAGTGCGGGTTGGGGGCACACACACCTTTCTAAGTTTTAAATTATGCGACTTAGATTGCTATTTCTTATGATTGCGTAGACATAAAACTTTCATTTTGCTACAGCTGAAAGGTATTATAAACATGAGTATTTGATTAAAATCTCAAAAAATGTTTTTTGTATAGGTAATTTTACTAAAAATGTCTACTTTTCGTAATTTTTCCTTTGTCTGTGCTATATGAAGTTTGGTGTTTTGAGTTCGAGTCCTACCTTTTGACCAAAAAACGTTTGGCCAAATGATTCATTTGACAAAAGTTTCATTTGACCTAATGCATTTTTCGTCAAAACAGTGGTATTTTCGGGAATTCTTTGAATATCATCAAATAGAAATCGTTAGGTTAGGTTAGGTTTGTTTTATAAAAATCCTATAAAGCTTTCTATTTAAGGAAAAAATGCATTAGGTCAAATGAAACTTTTGTCAAATGAAACATTTGGTCAAACGTTTTTTGGTTAAACATTAGTGAACCTTTGAGTTTGTTGCGAGTACTCGGTTTCAAAGTATGCGACTTCAATTGCTATTTCTTTTGATTGCGTTGACATAAAAGTTTGGTTTTGCTACATCTGAAAGGTCCTATAGCCCTGAGTATTTGACATGAATTTCAATTTAATACCTCTACGCATTTACGAGGAAAAAGGTAGTAAGTTTAAAATTTAAAAAAAGGTATTTTGTATGAATTTACTAAAAATGTCTACTTTTCGTAAATTTTCCTTTGTCTGTGCTATATGACGTTGCTTCGTGCCAAATTTCAAGTTTCTGAGTTCACGGGAAGTACCCCGTAGGTTTTGCGAGTGTCGACAAACTCTCAAATTTAATAAAATAATAATAATAATAAATATTTGCGGACAATCTTACACAAATCGACCTAGCCCCAAACTAAGCAAAGCTTGTACTATGGGTGCTAGACGACGATAAACGTACTTATATAGATAAATAAATACTTAAATACATAGAAAACATCCATGACTCAGGAACAAATATTCGTGCTCATCACACAAATAAATGCCCTTACCGGGATTCGAACCCAGGACCTCTTGCTTCGTAGGCAGGGTCACTACCAACTAGGCTAAAGCGGTCGTCGTGCGGTTTATTTGCAGCATAAACGACTGTATCTTTTGATTGGGTTGACTTTTAAGTTTGATTTTTTCACAGGTCGAAGGGACAATAGACCTGAGTATTTGATATAAATTTCAGCTTGATACCTCCACGCGTTCCTGAGAAAAATGGTCTAGACAGACAGACAGACAGACGGACAACAAAGTGATCCTATAAGGGTTCCGTTTTAAGGTACTTCCTTTTAGGGTCCTTTTAGGGTCCTTTTGAGGTACGGAACCCTAAAAAGTAAAAAAAAAGTGCTTCGACCTTGCAATAAGCTGGTAGGTATGACAAGTTTTTATTTTATCGGTTAACTCAACAAATAAATGGTATTTGGACATATACTTATCTTATTCCTATTCTCAAATATGTCGTTTACCTATTTTAAGTAGGTAGGTTAGTCAGTAGTTAAGTACCTACTATTAAATTTCAGGTAAAACCGAGCCTCGAATAACTAAATTGTGACCAAATCCGAGATCTCTTTATTTTAATTCGAAATCCAATCCAGTTTACACATACAATATTTTATTTTTGCCATAAGGTGTTTCGTCTAGTGACTGCAATATGGCCGTATCTCAAATGTATTTTACGTGAGAAGTGACTGGTTTGCAATGGGATGAATCCACTTTTTTAGTAGGTATCTACTATTTGCTGTTTAAAAGGTGATTACAAGAAAATACGATGTCTGCTGTTGTTAATTGTTGTCGCATTCCATATGTCCTCAATCAATTACAGTGTGAAACTACATGACAATCGTTAAATTCAAATTACTAATAATATTTGCACGCAAAATACACAGAACGTATCCAATTTTTAACATCCTACCACTGTATTTTTGCAAATAAATATATTTGATTGATTGATAAAAACATATTAATTTGTCATCAATTTTACTGGTTGCCCAGCAGACGTAAAATGTTCGTATAAAAATAGTGATTTGTCCACTGGGCAATCATGTTTTCTGCTAGAATACGTTTTTTTTGCGAGATGCAACGTTTATGTTCAAATAGACGAGATGATGAAAATACTAAGTGACAAGAAAAAGTTGATTGACTCAGTCTGCATCTCAAATGTGTTTTAATATTGAGATGTGGCCATATTGCAGCCAGTGAAGTTTTTTGGTAAGTTTTTGTCAATTTCTCTAATTTTGTCACCTGTTCCGAGTTTGATAGCAAATAATAATATTTAAATCGTCATTTAGATAATAGAAAAATATTGAACACGTATTTTATATTTTGACATTCAAAAAATAATGGAGATTAGCCCGTTAAAGTTCCGCGTGCCGTCACAGTGCATTATGCTAAAAAGTGTAGGTACCTACCACAATGTGACATGAATGAAACTTTATTGGGTTATAATTACTATATTCATTATTTTTTGTTTGATTGAAAGAATAAAAAAATACACGTCCAAAATTTAAAAAAAATATAACTGACAGGCTTATTTTTTAAAGTAACAGTTGTGAGCAATGAAACAATTTAGAAATATCGTTTTGTAATGATAGATACTTATTCACTTCTAAATAATTTCACGCTTTATTTCTTGATTTTTAGGATTAAGACTAACAAAGCGTATCATGACCGAAAAAATAATATGTAGTTGTGTATAAAACAATTTAAGATTTAACTATGTACCGTGAAAATGTTATTCGATGTAATTTTAATTAAGTAATTGAAGTAGGTATATATGCAGATTGATTAGACTTGGCAATCCGTTTCAAGGGTTGTTGTATCCTAGGTATATGTCTATGAGAAAATAACTTAGCAATGCAAAGTTCTTCATTAAATACTTAGGTAGGATCCATTCTGCATTTTTTTCTTTATTTACATAAATATGTTTGGTTGTTTTCTTATTTTTACTGTATGTATGGATATATGACGATATGGCGTTGAGAATCCCTGGCCTTTAAGAGTCATCATCCTCCTACCTAGCGTTATTCCTGGTTGTGGCCGGAGGTCCGCTTTTGCACCTTATACCAAGATTTGGCATAGGCCCTTGTTTTACGAAAGCGACTGCCATCTGACCTTCGGAAAACTAGAACTTACTGGGATTAGACCGGTTTCCTCACGACGTTTGGGGCCGAGAGTATCCACGCCAATGAGAACACCTAGGTACCTATGTATTTATTTCATTTTGGTCATGAAACAATAGATTTTTTCGGAACAAACTTGGCCCCCATGGTAAAAGTTGATCGAATTTTTGTTTTTTTCACCTTTAGGTACTTAAATCCCCGAGAGACAATTTGGACGAAAATGTGAAGTTCCTTTCTATGCCACTACGTGCAGGATTCCAAGTCTAATAGAACTGTTCTAAGAATAGTTTTAGGAAAAAATAATCATGCTGACTAACGCACTTGCCATCTAGTATTAATTAATATTAATAATATACATAGTTATAAGGATGAGGCTACCCGAGGTTTTCATCGATTTTTGACAAGTTTTGAATCGTCTATCCTACTTTTGCACTACAGATAGAAGTATAAATCAAACGGTTATCGGTTCTTCAATCTATTATCTCTATCCACCGGATTTTGAAACAAATGAATAATACTTCACGCTATGTTTTTTTAAACATTGTCTAAAAAAACACTTATTACGTATCTCTATTGACGTGAAAGATCTAACATATACGAAATCTACATATTTGGGTTCTTCTGTGACGTCTCTAAAAACTGGTCCAGGGTTTTCATTTTAAACCAATTAACACAAAAGTTATGGCCAGAAAACCGGTTTTTTGGCCTAAAATTGTTCATATTTGATGCCAAATATCTCGAAAACAATAAACTTTCAAGTAAATATGGGATATTATATTGCTTAAAGCCGTTGTTGTTAATATAATAAGCTACAAAAAACGTAAGAAAACTAAGGGATTCAGATCGAAGGTCATTGGCTTATGGGAGACCCTTAATATACCGTTCGCATCTTGTTGTCACTGTCAGTGTCACACATAAAACTGTTTCAAGCTTAAAGCTGGCTATTCACACACCTGCTGCAGGGGCAATATTGGAATAGGTCCCGTATTTGCCTCCTTAATTGTGATTTGTATAGGCAAACAAGCAAGCAGGAAGCTAGTGTACAGGTGTCTTATCTTTATCTTATCAAACAGGAAAAATGTATTGCCCCCAACGCCTATCAACATGACGCATCACAATGACGGAGTCAATTTTGGGTCCAATTCCAATATTGCCCTTACAACAGGTGTGTGAGTAGCCAGTGTAACGCGGCGAATTTTAAGGCTGAAAGACGCTGGCGCGATCTAATTTGACAATAGTTGTCAAATTTACTATTGACCGTCACGTTCTTCGTTTGACGTTTCAGGCTTAACTAAACGAAAGCACGTGCTAGGCGTTAGATCGCGATCTAACATGATTTTAGTTCTCTAGCCTTGAAACATCGATGATCTCTAAAACTTAACTTTATCTTTAGACTGTTCATCTAGAGATATGTCACTGCTAATTACGGACGATGTAGGTTGCTAAAATCAAGAGAAAATATATATATAATAATACGCGATACGAAATCTGGGCATTGCTTTAATGCACTTATATCTTGAAAGCCAACCTTTTTCTATGGCATCTCTATCTGGCAAGAAAATTGCTGTTTGAACGGTGCCTGTCGAATAGAGGCCACGACATCTCAACAAGTTGAACAAATGCAGCGCTCTGCTTTCGTCTCGCGTAAGGATGCGCAGTGGCATATTCTTTGAAAGATTTTATGTACGCTACTTATCTGAATACGACAATTACCGCTCACAAAGCGCACAAAAGTTCCCACTCCTCTACTTATCATAGGTATAAATACAGCTTCAGGTAGTATAGTTGTCGCCCTGATAAATCCTTGCACCATGTATTCTTTGCTTTACCATCTCTACCACAGAATAGATAATAGTTGTCTCTACCTCAATTTCAGATAAAATTAGAATGTTAACGGACATTGTCTAATTTTCTTTGGTCATTTAGGATTTGTAAGGTAAAATATGTAGGTACCTATTAGGTAGGTAGTTTTAATAATTTCGATCATTAAACTATTTTAGCATAACATAAGTAGCAATACAATATTTTTCCTTGAAATCGCACAACGATTGACGTACCACTTTTCAAATCTTATTTGGAGTAGGGTATATGTGAGTTATGTTATTAACATCTTAAACACCTGAACGATGGTTTAAAAAAATCACGCATATTGCTTCTGGTTGATATCTAGGCATTTACATCTATGTACATCAATTACATCCATGTGCAATCAATTACATCTATCTAAAAACAATTACATATAATGTACAATCAATTACAGCTATATAAAAACCTCTACAATTTGATACTTAAAACCTGCTCACTATGCTTTTTGTTGCACTTTAGAAATTTAATTAATTATTATCATATGTTATTACATATAGTTGGAATATAATTATTACACAAAAACAAGCAATCCAAAAGTGTATATTTTTGTAATTGCTTAAATAAGTTACTTGGTTTGTTTGTAACAGAAGTTACCTATGTTTATACTGGCTAAGTTTGTACAATCTTTACAATTTGATGCTAACCTGCTCGCTATATGCTTTTTGTTGCACTTAAGACTTTTAATTAATTATTGTCATACGTTATTATATATCGTTAGAATATAATTTTCACACAAAAATAAGTAATCCAAAATGTATATATTTCTAATTGCTTAAGTAAGTTACTAGGTTGTTTGTAAACAGAAGTTACCTATGTTTCTACTGGCTAAGTTTGTAGTGGTTTGTACACTCTCTACAATTTGATACTTTAAACCTGCTCACTATGCTTTTTGTTGCACTTAAGACAAATAATTAATTAATGTCATATGTTATTTACCTGTATAGTTAGAATATTATTTAGACACAAAAATAACTAATACAAAACGGTAAATTTTTGTAATTGCATAAATAATTTACTTGGTTGTTTGTAACAGAAGTTACGTTTGTTTCTACAGGCTTTGTTCTTCAATATGTTTAATTTTACTGGTTAATTTTAAGGGTTTGTAAGTTGATTGAGTACAAAATTGTTTCGTATCTAGTTATGTAAGTTATGTTATTTTTAAAATATATTTTGCTTTCACCTCCAGATGTGATGTTTAATTTATTAAATTATTGCAATATCTTATTTCCTTATACTTACCCTGCGCTGCGGTCTGACCTAACGAACAATCAAAACAGAAGACCTAGAATTCTATTCACAGTATTCACCATGGACCTCTAATTACTGTGGTAATTATTTAAATCACGACCGAGCGGGATGTTAGTATACAAATCTCAATAAGTGTGACATAGAGGGATATATGCGGTCGTCTTCTCATAGTTCCACTTTTTTTTTGCCACAACGGAGTTAGTAGGAGGCTGTGGCAAATAAACCAATACCTGTGCAAATTGAGTAGGTAGTTGTATGGTAAGCCGTCAGCCATTTTAAGACCCTGACCCCATATCATGGTCGGCCTTATCACATGATAAGCTCTATCCTGTCAGAGCGTCCGTCACTGGCTGACACCGTTCGATAGAACGAGACGACGCTCCTTCCTTGCCACTTATCGCGTGATAAGGCCGACCATACGGGGTCAGTTCTTAATTTAGCTGCACAGGAGCCTTTACATCCCTAAAGCCTGCTGTACACACTGGGCCAACGTTGGCGCGTGAGCAGAAGGCAGCTATGCGTTAGAAGGAGAGGGCTATAATTCGATCTCTTTCGTTTACATAGCTGCCTCCTGCTCACGCGCCAACGTTGGCCCAATGTGTACAGCCGGCATTATGGTGGCACACATGCGCGATTAACGTAACGAAGGTACTTACCTATTGGGTTGGATTGGATTGGATTGTATAAAGATACAATATAAATTACCCTTGGTCAATTTACACGACTTGATATTATGATCGTCACATAAAAATGAAAAGTTGAATAAATATTTAAATTAAAAATTACATAATACAATGTCAATATACCTACATGTTCATTTTTACTAAAATAAGGCATCCCAAAAAAGATCGTCAATTTTTTTTGCATAACAATTTACCCTACATTGAAATACAATTAATACAAATACAAATCAATATTATTACAAAATGTCAAACATATTTTATTTTCATAAAGTCATGTCAACACAGTAAAAACTATTTTCCAATAAAAACATTCTTAGTTGGTGTTTGAATGCTTCGTCAGATGATTCGTTTTTTAATTTGGCGGGTAGGGTAGATGCTCATAATACGTCAGTCCTATCACACGCGCATTTTTTTCCGAAAGTGCCATGCGATGAGGAACTGTCCGAAGTCTGCCAGTGGATCGAATTAGTTTTCCCGTGACCTCGACCCGTCTGAACATCTGAAGATTGTTCCTCACAAACATAAGAACTTCGAACAAGTAAAGGGAGTAATGGGTCATAATCTGGTGAATTCCAAAAAGCTTTTTGCAAGAATGCCTTTGTTTCACTCCGGCCACCGAAGTGCGCGTTTCTGAAGTCAAAATACTCGCTTAGCATCTGTAGAATCACCCTATATTACTATACCCCATAAGACATCAATGAATGGGAATGAGAAAAGAAAACAGACCTTAATGAATTTCTGGACATTAACGGCTTTAGTTTTTTTAAGGCAAAGACAGCACTGCTCAGTCTATTGCATAGATGGTCAACATGGCACTTCCAGTTAAGACACGAGTCTAGTGTAAAGCCTTCACTTAACATTGGATTAGGCTGGGTTGCATCGGCCACTCTTCACTGACCGCTAAAACATTAACGCCATAATTTAAACTATAAGCTTCCATATTTTTAAAAGCTTTTATTTAACTTGCCCTGTTAGTTTGTTAGTATGGGACAAATCTTGCAAGTTAAATTTGACCCACTTTCCTCTTCGCGACACTGCTCGCGGGCCCTCCTGTGATAGCTGTGCAGAGGGGCTACCGCGAAAAGAAAACGAACTTGAGTCGTTTATCTCCTTCTCTGTCGCTCGAATTACCAAGTGCGACAGAGGTGGAGATACACGAACGAACTTCGTTTTTGTTTCGAGGTAGGCCCTCTGGACGGTTAGGAGAGCGGTAGAAGCACCCACCACGATCAGTGTTATGCTGAATTAGTTGAGGCGTAATAAGTTTTAGTTGTGGTGCACAATTTTTTGTTCATAGTTTCGCTGTTATTTGCCACAGTATTTAATGGGATGTCGTCTTGCCTCCTTAGCCTAGAAATGACGTCTTTGAATGCTTTTCGATATCTGCAACAAATAAAAAAAGGAGGTAGGTACATGAGGTCGGTCTGAGATTTTTTACTAACGAGAGTGAAGTCAGACGCCGAAGGAGGGCTTTGAAGATTCGAGATTGTAAAATTCTTACCGTCCGACGAAAGAAAAATCGTAATAGAAATTGCAAAATGTCAATTGTCCATTTTGTTGAATAAGACGCGAGGCGCGTGAAGCAAAGAAAGCAAAAATAAAGTGGCTGTATGCTGACGGGCATAGATAAATACGAGTATTCTTATTTTTCTGGCCTTCCTGACCCTGAGCTTTTCATTTGAACCCTAACGTGTGATATATTGTTGGATAGGTATTTAAAAATGAATAGGGGTTTGCTAAAATCATTTTTTGATAATGTTCACATTTTCGGAGATAATCGCTTCAGAAGTAAAAGAAAATGTGTCCCCCCCCTCTAACTTTTGAACCATAAGTTTTAAAAATATGAACAAAATCTCAAAAGTAGAACTTCATAAAAACTTTCTAGGAAAATTATTTTGAACTTGATAGGTTGAAAAGTTTTTGAAAAAACATACAACAATTTCTGAACTAATGTAATTTAACCGTATAAGCAGGTGTTTATTGTACCTGCAATTTCTACAAAATCACAATAAAATGACGTGCTTTCAAATAAAGTAAAAACGGTGAAAATCGGTTTACGCAATAAAGAAGTATCCCATAAAAATCATCTTCCATACTTTAAGCTCGCGCACAATAGTTTACTTAATTTGCCGATAGATGTCGCTGTACGCGGAACGCTCACATTGTACATGGCGCTGTTAAGATTTTTCCTGATTTAATGGGGTCGGAGCAGGTGCGTATATTAGGTCTTGTCTTTGGTCGTTCGTTATCTATTAGTAAAATTGTTCGCTAAGTATTGCTTGAAGGTAGTCATGCGCAAAATGTGTCACTAAAAAGAAAAGATTGATATGCATCTTTCGCTCACTGTGAAGTATATCACTCTTTTAGTTCACTAGTTCAATTTAGTTCAGTAGCTCTAGAGGTGCATCCTACATCAGTTGATATAGATAGATGGATTAGATTGAGTATATCATATCAGTCGTACGCGTATCTTTCAATGAACTATTGAGTTACTTGCCGTATTCAAAATTAAAATAACATTAAATCACTCATGTCATCGAATCGAATCATATTCAATGATCAATAGGCAGAATTAACTACCAATTTTCTAAATGATATACTGAAGTATTGAAGTATATGAATCCGAACTGAACTAGTGAACGAAAGAGTGACACCAAGTGAAGTACTTCATTTGAATCACTCATTCGCGAACTACTCATGTCTACTTGAAGGGTTTTAGGGTTCTGTACTAAATATGTCAACTCAATGTAACAAATACAAATAGCCCATTTTTTTAACGCTTTAAGTTTAAGGGTGAGTTGAACCAAACAGTCTGTAATCGTAAGCGGTGTTCGTTAAAATCTGAATGTATGGAACGTTTGACAAGTTTCTATGGACTGACAGCTGTCAGCGCCATATTTAACGTTGATCGGTCTGTAATCGTAAGTCGGTGCAACCCGCCCTAAGTGGGGACACTTACCGTGACGGACGGAAAACTACGGAACCCTACACTGAGCGTGGCCCGACACGCTCTTGGCCGGTTTTTTAACAGTATTTCCAGTATCATAAAAAATACCTTTTACTTATAGCGTTGTAGAGAATAGGGTTGATAGCAGCCGATAGGTAGTAGAAAAACCCAGTTACCACAAACACGGTCCTCTGGAACTCTAGGTCATCCTCATCCTGCGTAAAAAAATACAATCAGCTTCTACATGGCGAATTAAATCCTGGGGTAGATATTCAGACAACGTGTCTCACGGCGTGATAGACTATCCGTCTCTTTCTCATTAGAGCTCTTAGAAAGATATGGACAACCGTGATGGCCGACTACGTGTTCAATGGAGTTAGCCTTCATGCCTTGAGACGCCTTGACTCAACTATAATGTCACTGTTGAGTTTCCCAAAGTGTTTCAAACCCTCGACCACGACCCCTCATAGATCGTGCAAGTAATATTCCGCAACGGGAAACAGTCGGCCGGTTCTTCGTAGATTTTATCTAGCGATCACTTTGATAATGAAGCTTGGAAACCTACATCGCAAAAAAATATGAATTGTTATATTTTTTCACTTCTCATGCTCAAAAAGTGCATCATATTAGACTTGGCAAGCGGGGCTAAAGTAGTAAATTTAGCCCCTAGGGAAAATATGTATACATATTTATGATTTATAAAACATTTTAATTTTACCACTCACAACAGTTCAATATTACATCCACCAATCACAACTCTTTAAAAATACATTAGTATTTGCTATCTACGAACCAGAATACAGCTAGACATTAAAATCGACCAATCAGGAAACAGAATTCAATTCAAACATTGGGTGTTTTTCAAGCGTGGTTATCTGCATACATGAGTCATGTATGCAGATAACCACTCTTGAACGTTTGGATGGAGATATAGTCGGTCAGAGTTGTTTATTTTTGTAATTATTGTAAATTAGGGAATGAAAAACTCCTAATGTTTGAATTGAATTCTGTTTCCTGATTGGTCGATTTTAATGTCTAACTGTATTCTGGTTAGTAGACAGCAAATACTAATGTTATTTTGAAGAGTTGTGATTGGTGGATGTAATTACATGACATAAGCTATGAAGATTGAGCGGGATAGACTACGCCGCTATTAGACGGTCAGAGGCGTTTATTCGTCTTGTGAATATTTTGTATCTGTGTCAAAACAGTTTATTAAAAAGAATGGTGCCAAATTGAACAATCTTTTCGCCTTGGTAGAATTGTTGATTGTGGATGGATAATCTTTGTTTTTACTATTTTCTCGCAGTCGAAGTGAAAAGTAGAGTGTATAACTCTGGTCTAAAAGCCATATTACCCCTCGAACTATTTCCCCTCACTTCGTTCGGGAAAATATCCATCTCATGGTAATATGGCTTACTTTAGACCCTTGTCATACAATCTACTATTTCCGTTCATTGTTTTGAGATTTATTTTTATTTAATTTTATTATGAAGGACGGAGTAGGAGAAGGATATACTACTTATAGTCGATAGATATACGATTTGACTTGTAAAAATGCCCCTGTGTGGCGTATTTGCAGAATAAATATTTATATTTTGATTCTGTAGATGATAGAAAGCTATACCGTTCCGCCGCGCAGTGCCATTAAGCGCTGGATGTGGTATGGCGCCCCGCATATGAAGAAGGTCATCACCACTGCCACTGAAACAAAATATTATCTTCTGAATGCTCACCGTTTTGGTCATTATCATCATCAAAGTGCACCATAAAAAGTAAAATAAGTTTGCCTTTGAACTTTAATAGTCTATGGTGCTACTCACTAATACATATTGTTTTAAACTGTTGTTAAACAATACAGTGCCTAAACACAATAGTTATTTGTTATGCAAGGCTGCAAAGTTGTTGTTTGGCGCAAGTGCTTGTATTGAAAGCCGAGCTAGCGAAGGATTGAAGCCGAGCTAGGAGCATAGCGAGGCTTTCAAGGCACGAGACGCCAAACAATTTTGCTGCCGAGCGCAACACACAACTTTTCACCTCACCACCGCGAGGAAAATTGTAGGTAAATGTAATGGAAGTAATTTGGGCTTATACTCATTTTCAATAAAGGTTTGTTTACATCTCATCAAGATCTAGCATTTTATAATTATTAAATGTAACATATATATTTTTGCATCTTTAAATAAACCCCACGCTTACCTACACTAAAAAGTCAAAATATTGTTGGGTACTCACGGGTAAACTAAGGCTCAAATTCGCTTATGCTTTTAGCTATTAGCTAATAGCTGTATATCTTCTGCACTAAAATCTATAAATAACCACCATTATTTTGGTTTTACTGTCTGTGGCTTTAGTACAAAACAAAATTAAATGTAGGTTGAGTTTTTTCTTAAAGTAACTATTCAAACGGTGCGTTCCAAATTTGGAAGAAGCGAAATTTTTTGAAACAAAACTACATTTTAAAATTATTTTTTCGTATTTTATCCTTATAAATCAGTTTAAATATTAATATTTCGTATGTACCTACTTAATTAAGAAAGAATAAGTATTATTAATTTTATTTGATCAAAATTATAACAATTAATTATTGGCATAACACCATCAGTTTCTGAACGCACCTCTCATTCTGTATAGAAAAAAGTTGGATCTCGAGATTGACCGTCACGTTCCAAATTCAAAAACTCTTTCCACGCTAGCGGATAAAATGGACTTTTGGGCGCAGATTTTGAGCGAGAAAGCAAGCCTTTTCGAGCCGGTGAGGTGAAAAAAATATTATTGGGATAATAGGAATAACGTTGGAACAAATATGTGTTCTCGAAGACATTAATCATACAGTTTAAACTCGAAATAAACTAGAACTGTTCTTGAAAATTGGTCAAGTAGGTATTCAGTAGGTATTTAAGTATATATCATTATTTTGATATTGACAGTATGTGTAAGTAAGTATATTATATCGCTATTTTTATATTGACTAAACAACGACTCTTACATTGTCTTCTAGTATTTTTGGATTTATCACAAAATCTCTTAATTTGAATTCCTATGTGTCCTTGTGCAGAGATATGAACATCCCAAATAACCGTTACGTACGATAATTTGAGTTATTTCAAAGGTTGGTCACCACTGTTCATATGGAAGATGGCAATCTATTGAAGCAACATATAAGTATATGGTATATTATAATATAAGTATATTGCAAGAATCAATTTTAATCAAACTGCATTATCATAATTTTATATAGGTAGGTACCTATATTTAAGAATGCAAACTTGCATACGATTCAATGCAGGTATGATACCACCATCCAATGTAATTTTATTTTTTCCCTGACTAGGTGAATAATTGCATGGATATCAATTCATTTACTATAATACAGTAGAGCATACTGCCTAAACAATAAACATTGGTTTGTGTACCCATATTATGTAGATAATTAATTAGTTTATTGTGTTTTTTCATTTTTGTCCTGACACATCCCGCATTATAAATTTCGTTTGCGTTCCCAATCAGACAGATCAAATGAACCTTTTAGGTTAACATAGGGTACCCTTCATCTAATAACTTACTTACTTACTTACTACTGGTACTTAGCCTCATATGTTTATACATTTGTAAAAAACCGAAAATATATGTAGGTATGTTTAATAGTACGGCGGAAATTGGCCAATATTGATAAAAGTCGTGGACACGGCTTCTATATACCTAAAACTGGTATGGATGTGTTCCTTGTTGTCTCCAGAGTACGAATCTACCGGTTTTAGTTAAGGGAGAGGGGGACGGACATAGCTGTGACGTCATAAAGATGGCGGCCGACGGTCATCGATTTTTGTTCAAATCTCAGGTTCTATTTTTCTGATCGGTTCATGTGAGGTGTCATTTGAATGCGTATTAAATGTTCTATAATTCATTCTTTAAGATCCGTAACGTATATTCAACCGTTTGGAAAATAATTAAAAAAATAGATTTTTTTACTTTAGACGTACTGCTTTCTTAGCATCATAATTCGAGAAAGAGGTACTTTAGCGTGATAAATGTCATTATAAAAAATATCAAACATTTTATTAGCTTTCCAATAATATGCAATTTGTTGTCGTTAAATAATAAACCTGTCATTTATGGCCAATTCCGTAATGCAAGTCCGCGGGAACCGGCACGATGCGTATGATTGAAATACTATGAGAGTTCAATTTTAGTGTTCCCAAATGAAAGGTACTGTTGTTTCTATTGGTGTTGCTGTTGTTGTTGTTGCCCTAGGGCATCCCCGTGGTGCTTAAGGCGGTGCATTAGAAATTATCGCGTGCTTTGAAACGCCGTTCTGACTAGATTAAGAAACAAGATTAAGAGGTTTTCAGATAAATGATTCTTGACTATATGATTGTTCATCTGATTTTATCGGTGCACGATTGCTTAAATTTTGTCGATAGAAAAAAAAAAACAAAGTTTGGTCTGCATTTTACTTTTTTTATTCAGCCTACCCAAACGATGCATTATTTTTCGATGCAATCAAGTTATTACTATAGTATTTTACCTCATTTGAAATCTCACTTTATGTAATTTTAATAAAACTTCACCAACTTAGATATTTATTGAGTCCACAACAGCGATTCCCGAAAAGTGTTACATCTCTTTTTCTCGTGAGCGGAAGGCATCAGCTTTCTAGCAACAGCTATATGTAAACATATTTTTTCTCTGGAGATGCTTATAGATATTTTTATATATAGCTTGTCGAATGATATGTGTTGCGAACTATGGAGCTCCATAATTCATCAGCTGCAAGCAGTAGCAGTTTCGCAGGCAACAAGTTCGAACAGACCAACACGGCCCGAAGGCGAGCGGTGAGGCTCGCGGGGCCAAAGGCCAAAGACCCCGTCAAGAGCGTGCTCTTCACGCGAGTACTAAGGCCAAAGACCCCGAAGGGCGAGCTCACACAGACATTTTACTACTCTTAAATTCATTACAAACAAACCTGAGGGCCGAAGGACCGAAGCGTACACTACGCTACGGTCCAAAAGGCGGGCGCACATGGACACTTTACTACTGCTAAGTGACCTACAAGCAAACCTGAGGGCCGAAGGCCCGAAGGAGAGCAGTATGGCACGCAAGGCGGCAGGCCATGCTCTGCGTAGGACCGAAAGCCCAAATCGTTCCTTCAGAGTGGGCTCGAGAGCGTCGAGACGCAGGCCAAAGGGCCAAAGGCCCAAAGGGCGGGTCCACGTGGACTCTTAGTACTCCTATGTGTCCTACAAGCAAACCTGAGAGCCGAAGGTCCGAAAAAGCAGCATGGCACGCAAGGCGGCAGGCCGAGCTCTGCGTGGGGTCGAAGGCCCGAAGTGTTCCTTCAGAGCGGGCTCTCCACGCAAGCCAGATGGCCAAAGGCCTGAAAGGCGGGCCCACGCGGACACTTTTTTACTCAGTACTCTTAAGTGTCTTACCAGCGAATCTAAGAGCAAGGCCCGAACCGTCCCTTCAGAGCGCGCTCTCTACGTGAGTCAGAGGGCCAAAGGCCGGAAGCGACTGTAAGGTGTGGAGTTCGGAGATGAGTTGAAACGAGTGTTCAAGACAAATTATGCTTTATTACTGGGATTATACATGTGTAGTAGTTCTATATATAAGCGTCCTATAAGCTACGTACATCTCTATATCTAGTATACACTACACCACCTATCGTGATTTAAAAAAATAAACATAAGGATTATTTTTATTTTTGCTTACATAGGTACCTATTCAGCGCAGTACATATTAAACTTAAAGTAACAATATCTTACGAAGAAAGATCCAAATACAATTAACGAAGTTAAAATTATAAGATACAAGGTTTAGTGCGATTTTTGTGGACGACATCTTCCTTTCCATTTTTAAGTATTCTAACATTACATCCTAAGTCTTCTAATACTAAATACGGTCCTAAATAAATGCTCTGCATCTTATTGTCAGCTGTATTTCTCAACCATAAATAACTATTGTTACTATAGCAGACAGGCCGCGTATTAGAGTCATATTTCTCTTTGCGTTTCAACTTACTGTTTATTAAGTTGTTACGGGCGTCTGCCTGTGCTAGCTCTAATCTATATTTTAACTCTAATGGATAACTGTTATAATTATATAAGGGATTAACGTTACCACTTTTTAGATTACTAGGGAGCGTGCATAGCTTACCAAAAACTAACTCGTGAGGTGTGTACTTCGTCTCCGTGTGCACCGTGTTGTTGTACGTAAAGCACCAGTAAGGCAACCAAGTGCTCCAAGAATCCGTTTTATTTTCGCATTGTATTCTCAAATAAGCTCCCATAGTTTTATGCGAATTCTCTAGAGCGCCGATGGACTCATGGTGATATGCTGTGGATGGCAAATGAGTTATTTTAAGTAAATTACATACCTCTTTCATTGTGCTGCTGATGAACTCGGTACCTCGATCAGTGGCTATCTCGAGTGGGATGCCATAACGCAATACAAAGTTCTCTACAAAGGATCGAGCTATAGTGGCCGTATCCTTAGAGCGCAGGGGATACGCTTCTACAAATTTCGTTAGTTCGCACTGTAGGGTCAGCACATAACAATAACCGTGTTCATCTTTTGGGAGAGGTCCCACAGTGTCCAAATACACTTTTTCTAAGGCTGAATTGGCTGTGGTTGTTATTTCCATAGGTTGTTTAGTAGCAACACTATATTTTTGTTTTTGGCATTGAGCACATTTAGACACAAAATCTCTAATGTCCTTTTCCATACTAGGCCAAAAGTAGTATTTCTTTATATTGTTGGTAATCCGCCTAGTCCCCGCGTGGCCACTTGTGGGGAGTAGGTGAAAGTCATTAATTATAACGCGTCTATCATGCAAGTTGTTTATTCTTTGTACATCACTTAACACACATATCCGTGGGCCGGCCCAACTGCTATTACTATTTATTTCCTGTATCAAGCCCGCAATAAATTCTTTATTGAATTCACTTCTGATTATGCATAATTCTCTAACATTTATCTTCTTACATATTGAATCCAAATCTCTCGCTAGTTCGGCTCGCGATAATAGCGATTGAGAAGTTGGATTGAGATAAATACACGATTTGCTGGGCACGTAATTAAAATACTTAGACGCCTCCTTTACAAAACTATCTTTCATGACTTTCTCAAAATCTCTACATGTGGTAATACATAATTCAGTAAAATTTTCCGGTTTTTTAATTATTTCCACGACTCTTGGGTGATCAGGCCTCGAGTTAGTGGGCATATTAATAACCGAAGAATTTGTACTATCTGTACCTTGCATACTCTCTTGCTTTCGTCTTTGCGCTCGCGTCAGCACATTCATAACTTGTTCGTTCATATGTTTCAAATCCTCTGACGTAATGATAATGCGAGACAGCGCGTCTGCCGCTGAGTTCTTAGAACCTTTCAAATACTCGACTATAAAATTGTACTCCTCTAATTGTAATCGAAATTTAAGTAATCTGCTGGTTGGGTCTTTCATACCAAACAAATACACTAGTGGGCGGTGGTCGGTCTGTATCTTAAACTGTCTGCCATATAAATAAGGTCTAAAATACTTCACACTCCACACTAAAGATAAAAGCTCTTTTTCAATTGTTGGGTAGATCAATTCAGCCTTATTTAGACTTCGACTAGCGTAAGCGACAGGTCGACCATCGCCGTTACACAACACTGAGCCCAGTGCTTTTCCGGAAGCATCACATTGTAATATGAACTGGTTTTTCTCTGAAAAATTTGGATATTGAAGAACCGGTGGCTCAACTAAAGCTGATTTTAACACTTTAAAAGCTTGGTCACATTCTTGTGTCCATATAAATGGCACGCCTTTACAGCCTAGTTTATTTAGTGGGTACGCTTTGTCGGCAAATTTTTCAATAAATTTACGATAGTAGCTAGCAAACGCTACGAATCGTTTGACTTCGTCGGCGTTTTGCGGTGTCGGATAATTATCTAGCACTCTAGTCTTTTCGGGATCGGGTAAAATTCCATTTTCTGACACTACATGACCGAGATATAATATTTGTTTTTGTAGGAATTGACATTTGACAGGGTTGAGCTTTAAATTGACCTTCCTTAGCCTAGCGAAAACGTCTAATAGATTTTGATTGTGATTTGCTAAATTTCTTCCAAATACGACTAAATCGTCTTGATATACTAAACATTGCTCATAATTTAACCCTGACATAGCTACAGTCATCATTCTTGAAAAAGCATTTGGGGATGTCTTACACCCCATCGGTAATCTTGTCATTTGGAACTGATTTTTACTAGTTTGGAAAGCGGTAAGCGGCCGGCTTGATTTGTCTAAATTAATTTGATAAAAACCCTGATATAAATCTAAATGTGAAAAGTAGACAGCACCTGATAAAGAGTCTAGGACTTCTGTAATGTTTGGAAGGGGAAATTTATCATCTTTTATTTGATTGTTTAATTTTCTATAATCAATTACGACACGCCATTTCTTTTGTTTCGAGGAATCTAACTTTTTTGGAACTAATAATAATGGACTCGACCATGCACTTCTTGCTTCTTCAATTATCCCATCATCAAGCATTCCTTGAATCTGCCTATCAATTTCAGACTTTTGAGAGTGTGGTAACCGGTACGGTTTAACGTAAACTGGAGAGCTACCCGGTTTTAATTCTATCGATTGTTCGTACAGCCTAGTAGTGGTTAGTTTATCTCCTGGTAGGAAAAAAACGTCTGGATATTTTGCGCAAATGTTCTCAATAGACTTCTGTTCCTCTTCATTTAATTTACTAAAATCTAATGCAGAAAATAACGACTTCACCCTTTCGGCGTTCATAGTTGGCTTGCTAAACTCACAAATGAAGAAATCACTCAATTTACTTGTTAAAAACAAATACGAAAGATATGTGAAAAATTAACTTTATTGAGCTAATTTAGAATATCGCCATAGCACGACAGGACAAAATGTAACGGGAAAAAATCATAGACAATATTTATCTAGGTTTTAAATCTAAAGTGTTGCAAGCAACAAATATTTATCTATGCTTTATATAAACATAAAGCTATGTTCAGACTTGTCTCGAACATAGTTGGGCCGGGCGAGATGGGTGTATTTTACTTAAGGTGAAAACTAAAAAACTTATGCTAAACAAACAACCTCTTAGTCAAGAGGTAAAGGACACAGTTTGGTTACCGGTCTGACATACAACTTATCGCCAATTTTCACCTCGGCCACTCTTACTCTACCATCCTTACCAGGAAATATCTTAATTATACGGGCCATGGGCCAACACAATGGGGCAGTGTTTAAATTCTTTACAAGAACTAAGTCACCTACATTTATATTAGGTGAGCCATGTTTCCACTTGGGACGACTTTGTAGCTGACATAGATAGTCTTTGGACCACGACGTCCAGAAATCCTGTTTTAATTTAGTTACTACATTCCAAAATTTCCTTAACCGAGTTACTGGGACATCTGTCAGATCAATATCGGGATAACTACATATAGCCGTTCCAACAAGGAAATGGCCTGGTGACAAATACTTGCCCTCGTTGGGATCAAGAGAAAGCAAAGGCCTAGAGTTCAAAACACCCTCAATTTGGACCACCACAGTGTATAGCTCTTCAAATGTCAAGCAGTGGTTGCCAACTACTCTTTTCAAGTGGTATTTGACGCTCTTGACCCCAGCCTCCCATAAACCTCCAAATTGGGGGGCATAGCTAGGTATAAACTTAAATGATATATATTTCTTAGTACTATATCTATACACAGAATCTCTATGTTCCTTGGAACATTGTAAATCGTACAACTCTTTGAGCTGATTTGCAGCTCCCTTAAATGTTTTAGCATTGTCGCAATAAATTGCAGTGGGCATGCCACGCCTGGATATGAAACGATCGAGGCTCGCTAGAAAGCTTTCAGTTGTAAGGTTTGACACCAACTCTACATGTATAGCTTTTGTTGCAAAACAAACGAAAAGTGCAATATAGCATTTTGTAATCAGAGGCTTCCTCACTCTAGCAACCTTTGTCTTAAAATGACCACAGAAATCAATTCCGACATACTGAAAGGCCCTACTGGCAGTTATTCTTTCAGCAGGCAATGAACCCATCAACTGCTTAGCAGCTTCAGCCTTCAAACGTGAACAGGTAACACATTTATTCACTACCTTCTTCACCTCTCGAATTTCATTGATTATCCAGAATTTTTGAGCCAAGGAGCTCAATACTGCTCTGGCACCTAAATGTAAGAGACGCAAATGCTCTCTCTCTATCAGTAACGCCGTAATATATGACTTTTTTGGAAGAATAGGAGGGTGTTTTCTATCTTGCGAAATATCTGCATTTTGCAGCCTGCCGCCCACGCGGAGGATACCTAAATCATCCACGAAAGGGTGTAAAGCCGATATCCCCGACTTTATAACTTTACCTGAGAGCAGCATCTCTATTTCCTTACTAAAATGTTGCCTTTGTACATATCTAATTATGACAAACAGCGCGTCGTGTAACTCCTTTGGAGTTAAAACAGTAGTATCGAAACGACTACCTAATTTTGAAGCGTTATTATAAAACCTGTAAATATACGCCACGATGTTTTGAAGTCTATTGAGACTTGAATATTTTTCAAAGAGAATCGCTTGTAATGACTGGTCTGATAGATTAAAATTGCAAGCGGCATTTTCGTCATTATCATAAAATTCATCTAATAACGAATTACTGAGGCTCGTGTGATCAAATTTGGGATGTTGGTAACTACTGTCACACAAATAATCAGGGCCACACCACCATAACTTTTTATTTTGCAAGCTCTGGGGCTCTACACCCCGAGAAACCAGGTCCGCGGGGTTGTCACAAGACCTCACATATGACCACTGGTCACGATTTGTGAGTTCAAGAATTGTCTTTACTCTGTTGTTAACATAAGCATTGACCTTTGTCTTTTCAGACTTAATCCAGCATAAAACTATCTGGGAATCACTGTATAAAAAGGTGGTGTGAGCAAATCTCTGCTTAAGCTTCTCACTAACCCTAGACACAAGTTGCGCCAATAGTAGAGCACTGTTAAGCTCCAGAGACGGTATTGTTAGGCACTTTGATAATGGCGCTACCTTAGACTTTGCGCAAAGCAACCTTGTCTCTACATTTCCATCAGACCTAAATGCTCTTACATAAATACAGCAGCCGAAGGCCTTGAATGACGCATCGGCGTACCCGATTAACTCTACTGACTGACAAACCCGGTGGTACACTAGCCTAGGTATAATAACTCTACCCATCAATTTTAAATTAGACAGGAACCGTTTCCATGTATCTAGTTGATCACTGGGCAATACTGTGTCCCAACCTAAATGGGTGCTTTTCCAAAGCCCTTGCATAAAAATCTTAGCTGATACTATGATTGGTGCTATTAAGCCTAAGGGATCAAAACATTTCCCAATAAATGAGAGCACAGTTCGCTTTGTATGGACACTGTCCTCATTATAGAGAGGACTTTCAAATGTCATATCATCTGTAGTAATATCGTACTTCAGACCTAAAGTTTTGATAATATTGCTTGAATCAAGATTTACTTGCTCAAAATATTTTACATTTTCTGGCAAATTTTCCAAGACAGGTGTGTAATTAGAGCACCATTTATGCAAGTTAAAACTGCCTAATTGAAGCAATTCTATCAACTCATTTTTAAGCCGGTGAAGGTCATCCACATTATCAGCTCCAGCTATAATGTCATCGACATATGTGTTATTCTTAATAGCCTGGGAAGCTAATGGATAATCATCGCCATATAAATTTACTAGCTCTATCAAACATCTTGTAGCAAGATAGCTACTGGGCTTAAGGCCATACGTAATGGTCTGAAGCTGCAGGCAGCGGATGGGCTGCATTGGATTATCCCGCCAGAGAATATTTTGAAGACATCTATGGTCAGGGTTAATTAAAATACATCGGAACATCTTTTGAATATCACATATCAAAGTGAATACATAAGTCCGAAATGTAATAAGAATATCAAAAAGCTCACCCTGCACAACAGGACCGTTCAGCATGACATCATTGACAGAAAGCTTATTTTTGGATTTCATACCACCATCCATCACCACGCGGAGCCTTGTGGTTTTACTTGCCTCGTTGTAAACCGGGTGATGTGCTAAAAAGCTTACTGGTCCCTTAAACAGATCATAAGACTTGATATCAATCTCTCTAGCATGCCCCATCTCTACATATTCATCAATAAATTTTTTATACTGCTCTAGCAACTCTACATTTTTCTTAAATTTTCTTTCCAGAGAAAAAAACCTTTGCAAGGCAGCTGAGAAGGAGTCCCCAAGACCCAAATCCTTTAATGGACGTTTTAATGGCATGTCAACTTGAAATCTATTATTTTTCAGGCACACAGAATCCTGAAAGATTTTTTCAGCTGTATTAAACTCATCTGAAGCCTTTTGTTTCGTATCTGGAACCTTCTCAGCTAACCAGAATTGATTCATAACATCATCTAATTTTACATGGTCAGATATCGCAAAATTGGATACTAGAGCAGTTTTTGATACACTAGCAGGTTCGCTAACCTTTCCTGCAACAACATAGCCAAATAATGTGCTTTGCAAGACCGGTCCATCAGGAAGTCTGATGCAATCATTGAGCAATGCATTAAAATAAACGTCAGCTCCCAAAAGCATTGAAATGTCTGAAGGCACATTGAAATTATCATCAGACAGCCTTATATGACTTGGAATGTTCAGCTTTGAACATTCAAAATACTGCTGGGGCAGATGTGTAGTTATTGTTTCTACAACATGACAATCTACTTTAAAGTTAACATCTTGGTATAGACAAGATTCAATAGGTATAGTCACAGACTTATTTATTTGAGTAGCCTTATTTGTGATTCCAATAATGTTTTGAGTTTGGGCCACGGTTGAAAAGCCTAGCCTTTCTACAAGAGAATTTGTGGCAAAGGAGGCTCTCGAACCACTGTCACATAAAGCCCGACAATATACATAGCGGCCATACCTATCAAGAATTTTTACCTTAACAGTAGGCAGCAGCACCTTATAGGTTGTGTCATTGAAACATGACAAAGCAGTTGAAGCAACTACTGGCTGCTTGACAGTGACGGAATCCTCTGTATGAAGAAGTGTGTTGTGCGGACCCCTACATAATTTACACTTAAATTTGTACTTACAGGGTTTTTGTGCATGTGCATTAATACAGACCGCACACATCTTCTGCTCCTGTACAAAGGCTAGGCGAGCCTCGACCGAGGCTTCCTGAAATTTTATACAGTTATATATAGCATGATCAGACTTTGTGCAAAATTTACATACAGGCGAGGATGCTAATACTACATTTGCTACCTTAGGGTCAGACTTATATTTCAGAGGGCCCCCATAATTATCCATTGGGGTACCCTTATGAGGCAAACTATCTTCCAGCGCCATGGCACGCCTTTCTAGAAATGTTATAAACTCTGACATTGTTGGCAGACATTGTGGGTCCCTCTCCAAATGGAAGGCCCTGCTAGTGTATAGATCTAGCTTTCTAGATAAAATTGAAATAACCAGCATGTCCCACTTATCAACTGGCTCATTTAAGTTTTTAAGTGCATGCAACTGCTGCTGCACCTGCGAAACAAAAGACCTTATAGAGGCCGCAGTACCCTTATTCATGCATGGAATGTCTAAGAGAACATTAATATGAGTCATTATAAGTCTAGACCTATTATCGTATCGTTTTGTTAACAGTTGTAAGGCCTCAGGGTATGAGGCATTAACTAAGGGCAGGTTCACGATTATTGACAATGCTTCATCGGATAAGTATTTCCGTAAGTAAAACAATTTTTGCACATTTGACAATGTCTTGTTATTATCAATAACCGCAATGAACATGTCATAAAACGGCTTAAATAGTGTAAAGTCCTTACCACTGTAAGTAGGCATTTCCACACAAGGTAACTTGGATGTGGATATATTATTGGCCTGGGCAGCCTCACTTCCCTTTAAGGTCCTTATACCCTCATTCAGCTTGGCAAGCGTGTTGAAAAATCTATCTTCAAATGCTCCGACATCCTCATTGTCAGAATCATCTCCGTTCAATATGTCCAGCTGAATTCCCTCATATTCTTTGAGGGAGGAGATTAGCTTCTCCTTGCGCGCCTCTAAAGTGTCCACGGTTGCAGAAGTGAAGCTTATAGGGTCATTTACAAAGCCCTCGATGCGAGTTACCGTTGCCTTCACTTGGCCGCGCTTATTGCGCAGTTTCTTCGTGTTTTCAGACATAACGCTTGAGGTACAAAACAACCGATAACGCACACCACTTTTGCTCAGTATTTAATAGTAAAATTCCTTAAACAACGTAATATGCCGGTCGTAAACACAATAACTGCACCACAAACCACAGATATGATGACAGGTGACAACTGCAGAAAACGTCAAACTCGGCGCCAAATCCGATAAGGCGGTCACACACGCCGTGAGTAGGAACACCAACCTTGATTTCTGAACGAACGTAACTTGACAACTTGTCAAGCCGTTTTCGCAGTACCGCTCAAAATAATCTGTCGGTACTTGCAAAACATTTCCTTTGTTCCCAGAAACTGGAACTTTTCCTGGAACTCGTAGCTCGGCGTAAACTTATTTCGGGCTCAATCACACCGAAATCACGACGATGATACTCAACCAAACTATAGGTTAGGTGAGGTTGCGGCGGGCGCGCAACAAGATATAGCAAGTTACGACAGCCCAGCCAGCAAGCAAAACCCTGAAAAGCACTGATTCTACTTGTTATTTACTTTCGAAGGACCAAGCTTTCGCATGTTAAAAACAAATACGAAAGATATGTGAAAAATTAACTTTATTGAGCTAATTTAGAATATCGCCATAGCACGACAGGACAAAATGTAACGGGAAAAAATCATAGACAATATTTATCTAGGTTTTAAATCTAAAGTGTTGCAAGCAACAAATATTTATCTATGCTTTATATAAACATAAAGCTATGTTCAGACTTGTCTCGAACATACTTTTATTTACCGTAAAACGGCTTAAAACCACGTCGCTGTCCCTCGTATTTAATATCCTAATGGGTATTTTACCTTGACTCGGTTTTACTATGGCGTTTGCAACATATATTCCTTCGCATAATTCCTGACTGCTAACAACGCAGTCTTCCGCAATGCTAGTATCCATATAGTGTATGTACTCGCTACGAGCTGGAATTGTCAAATATTTATTATTTGTTGCTGATGAACAGGTAAAGCTGATCTCAGATGGTTCTCCCTTTCGCGTCATTAATTGTAAAGTGTTTGTTTCGAAGTTAATAATCGCTCCATGACGTTTGAGGAAATCTTGCCCTAGGATACCATCCGCGCTGCAAGATAGATTTTCAAATACAAAAAACGTATGCTCAAATTTGTAGTCGTCAAAATTTAACTTTAAAAATACATATCCAGTTGATGTTACCTGACCACCTATAGTACCCCTAACACATAACGTCTTTTTATGGATAGGTATGTTCCAACTTCTAATAACTTCATACTTTATTGCCGATATGGAAGCTCCGGTGTCAAGTAGCCAGCTATATGTTTTCTTGCCCATATTTATGGCTACTCTATTTAAATCATTGCACGCGTAAATATAGTCAGGCTCGAAAAAAATGATTCAGCGATTCCGTATTAGGCACATCGGTGTATTGACTAGGGAATGCAAACCGGTTATAACCGTAACCGAAATAATCGGTTATAACCGGTTATTTGGCCAATTTTCATAATCGGTTATTGAGAGTTTAAAATAACCGGTTTCGGTTATTATCGGTTATTTCCGTATGACATTTTTGCCTATAACTTGCTACAACAAATACCAATTGACATATAAATCCTGAATTTGTTAATTGTAATAAACATATACGCAATGATTATTAAATAACTTCAAATATATTTCAAGTCAAAACTAAATATATGCGGGTCTACCGGTTAACAACAGACATAATAAATAGTGCTAATACTAGCTGCTAATCCCGAAAATACCACGATAGTCGTCACCCGGCAACCGACCCAGCGCCGCTTTCTCTTCCTTTGTTTATTACCGTCTTATTGTTTAAGAATCTTATGTCTCTTTCGCACTGATCAGGAAGGGTGGTTTAAGCTAATGGATCTACCTGAGCGGCTAAGTTAGAACGTCAGTCACCAATCTGTTTATCGGGAAATAGCACATGTTAACGCATTCGTAGTGAATTTTTTAAAAGTTATTATTATAGTATAGGTGTTCAACCAGTGCTACCTAACTGCACCGTGGGAACTAAGATCTATACCTACACTTTGGAAACCGAGGTCGGTTCATTCAGCCAGTTGGTTGGCACACGCGCTCACGGCCGGACGCTGCTTACGCGCGCTATCACTGTTTAATTTTGTCTCTGTCTTACAGCAAATACTTAGTATAATAGTTTACTTAGTAAGATTCGCACGGCAGCCTAAGAAAGGGCATAAACATCGTCGTTGTTATAGGGGCTTATGACTTCACTCAACTATTCATTATGAAATAATTTCTAAGCGGTGTCAACCCTAGCGTCGAACGGCCGGCGCGTGCGGGCAATGACCCGCGCGTTCAAGGTCGCTCCATAGATAAATTTCGTAGGCATTTAAAGCAGTAGGTATTGACATTTTTATTCAGACTTGAGTATCTGTTCGTAGAACTATTATATAATCTGTGGTTGAACTGTGTTGGTTGAGTGAATGTTGAACTATAATTTGCCGTTACAAATGTTCTAAGGTAAGAAAGTGTTTTATTAACTATTTTTAGTCATTTATAATTTAATCTATCTGTGCACCTATTTAACAAAACTTACTATTTTACATCATGTCATGATACTTATGATAATCATGTGTCTATGCTTAAATTCAACTTATAATGTAATGCTAACCAAACACAAAAACTATTTTACATTGTATTCATAGTATTTCTAATGTTTTTACTAGTTTTTAGCCCCTGGGCTCGAATAAATAAATATATGACCATAAGTGCCATAAGTTAGAGCAATCTAAAATGATATGTTTTTCTATTGTTGAATGTACAAAAATTTAAGTGCAGTTATTTATTTAAACTTATTTTGCTTGACAGTGCTTGAGGTGGTCCTCAAGAATGGAAGAATTGTGAAAATTTACCAGTAAAAGTGAGGTTTGGAACCTTAGAGCATTTAACCAACCGGAGTGGCAATTGACAGGCGTTCCCCTCTGCCAAATACGTATGACCAGTGGTCATACGTATTATATGGACTGACGTTTATCTGACGTAGCTATTTTCACGTTCCGCATACATTTGACGTTCCTCTCCCCCGCAAAAATCGGCAGACTTTTTATGTATAGAAAATGACACATGTGACCACTCCTGTTGGTTTAATGCTCTAAGTTTGGAACCACTTCTTGCGTTCTTCATCGGGCCAGAAAGCCAGGTGCATACACCGATATGTGATATGAAACATATAGATTTGAACTGTTAATATTATATTATATTATATGGTTACTTTACTAATGTTGATTGTTAAATTTTAAATAATATTCATAAATCTGTTTAAAATTGATAAACCAAGTCAAAATTAAGCTTTTGTTTCATTTGCTGTGCCCGATACCTAGTTTATACCGTTATTTAGTAAAATTTACCCGTTTTATTCAGTAATGAAAAATAACCGGTTATAACCGAAACCGGTTATTTGTCGGTCATAACCGTAACCGAAACCGGTTATGGAATTTGACCGGTTATTGCATTCCCTAGTATTGACCGACAGAATCATGTTCGGCGGGGGATATCACGTTCATATTGCCACGGGCACTGACCCCACGGCCACGGGACACAGCATGCGAACTATCCCTATATGGCCTGCTCCGTGATCTGTTACCACGGCCCCCTCGACGCGATGTTCCCTTGATGATGATGAGGGTAGCGATTATACGAAAACTGTCGCGGTCCCCTCTGAAGACGCTGACGATAACCTCTGTACTGGTTGCTAGCGCCTCTGAAGTACCTGTTATAAGAGTTTGTTGAGCGGTACATACCCATGACCTCTGCTTGACTGGACGTTGATGGCCTCGATACGTTCTCATCCTGCGCAGCCTGGATCGCGTCCTTTAGGCTGCCGAAGTTCCGAGCTGCAATGATGGTGCTAAGCCTTGGGTCCTTCAAACCATCTGCGAACTTCTTAATGCACATTTTTTCGTTTAACGGCTTTAAAACGTCGTAACTCGCCGAATTACCGTCCGCCTGCGCTATTGTTAATTCGGAGAAAAGTTTCTCTATCTCTGACCCATACTGATCTATGCTACGCCAGCCCTGACTTATATTTTGAAGTCGGGAATGGATAGCTGTAAAGGATTTCTTAGGCAGCAGAGTGTTACGCAAATCCCTTATAAGTAGCTCTACAGACGAATAAGTTGCTGACATACGCAACTTCGCACTTTCGGTCAACCTTCCTTTTAGTACAAAAATAATTAATGACTTTTTACCTGGCTCATCTAACATACCCGAGTACATGTCAATAGCATCGATTAATCGTTTTGTTGTGTTCTCGGTACCATCCATAAGAGGAATCAAGCTACAGGCTGATTTTAAATCGAACTCCATGTTGTCAATTTTACAAAATTTGGTATCAGCCCTAAAATTTTCTTCTACTTCAGGCTTTGTGCATAACTCTAATATGTCATTATGCAAACACTTAATTTTGTCATACAAATTATTAGCCTCCTCTATGAGTTGAGGTTGTATATTTTTCAATAAGGCAAGTTTCGCAATAAATTCATCACATCTATTTATAATATCACTAACTTTTGACAGCTGATTTTTAGTAATGTTACCTTCAAATCTAGATTTTCCATTTTTAATTAAGTACTTCTTTATGGCAACTAACTCTTCGTAACATTGCAATAACTCAACTGCCATTACACAACTATATTACCTACCTGTCTACTTATTTAGCCTTAATGGTTATGTTACACTTACTCATTATTGTCCCACTTTTCTTCACAATAGTACCAATTTTGCCATTTGTATTAGTCTCTTGCCAATGCGTAAATACACTATCACACGATACCGAAACGCGATATTTAACTCCGTTAACACTTAAACACTCATCGGAGTCTCTCGAGCCGCACGCTGCAGGTCACGCAAGGTGATCTCCTGACGCATCCATTTTTTCTGAGTTTTCTTGCACCTCCTGTATACCGCGTAACTGCCTCCAAGGACAAGTATGATGAGCATTACCCCCAGAATGATGTTGGTGGTACTGGCATGGAATTTAAGTTCGTCGGTGCCCGCTGTAGCCTTATTGTCACCTCCGGCCGCAGTCTGCGCTATGATGACCTCCTCCTTTGATTTTGTAGCGCCCATGATAATTATGTGGACCTGCCACTGCAAACACATTTGCAGACCATCACCAGGACGATGACCGAAATTGCACATACAGTTATAAAAATTATCGCGAACTCGCGAAGAGATTGCTCCAATTTCTGTATTACTCGATCATTGTTCACTTGCACCATGTTTATTATTCAATTAATTATCATGTCCTTCAATTACACTCATTGACCGACGGCACGCGCGGCACCGTATAAGGCTAGGTCGCCATGTAAGGTGTGGAGTTCGGAGATGAGTTGAAACGAGTGTTCAAGACAAATTATGCTTTATTACTGGGATTATACATGTGTAGTAGTTATATATATAAGCGTCCTATAAGCTACGTACATCTCTATATCTAGTATACACTACACGACCCTCCAGAGTGGGTGCGCTCTCGGATACTTTACTCCTGGGCTGGGCTCCGTAGGGCAGCAGGTCTGAAGCGTCCCTTCAGAGCGCGCTCTCCACGCGAGCCTGCGCGGACAACTTGAGGGCCGAAGACCCGAAGGCATGGTAAGCGAGGCGGCAGGCCGAGCTCTCCGTATAGGGACGAAGGTCTGTAGCGTCCCTTCAGGGTGCTCTTGGACACCATACCCGCCGAGTGTTTTACAAGCGAACCTGAGGGCCAAAGACCCGTACGGCGAGCCAACGCGGCCACACACTCCCCTTACTCTATCACATAAAAGATTCAAACACTCACCAAGCGGACGCACACTCGGTGCGTGCAACGTTTCAGTTACAAATCTCTCTGCTGCTTTTCCTATAGCTGTTTTTCATTTCTCTTTTGCGAGGAAATACATAACCAAAACAAGTCAGATTTGGAAAGTACAAGTCAAAGTACAACACAGGTAACCTCGGGCAAAAACTAGTCCTACTAATATTATAAATGCGAAAGTTTGGATGTTAGATTTTTAGATGTTTGTTACTCAACCACGCTTAAAAGGCTCAACTGATTTGGATGTAATTTTGTACGAAGATAGTTTATAGCCTGGATTAAAATACAGGTCAGTTAGGTGATCAGTTTATCCCGGGTCCACGCAGACCAAGTCGCGGGCGGAAGCTAGTTGTCTAAGAAAGCTGCTTGCGTTCATTGATTTATTAATTGTTTTCAACTTAATACTAGGAACTAGACTAATTTTACATCAACCGGGCGTAAATTGGTAATAACAATCTCACTTGTCAGCCAAAAGAAGACGTAAAATTGTGTGTGGGGGGTGAAAAAGTACGCTTCAGTGCACTCGCCTCGCCTTCGGCTCGGGCTACAAGGTTCCTGAGGTGGCCTTTATTTTACTGCTTTATGTGCGTATCATGACCGTCTGAGTCGTATAATTACTCAGAAAACAAAAAAAGAATTTCTAAAGGCGCGATGTGACGCCAGCGATCGCTAGCAGAGACGAGCGTGGTGATAGTTAATTGGTGCGTAATTCATAAAATTTATTATTACTTGGTTATTCATTAGTGTACACCAACAAAATCTATATCTTTTGGAAAGCTTATAAAAGTACCTACCTTTTTTATAATAACTTTTATTACGCTAAAGTTATTATTTATTGAGTTACAAGCATGTTTTATCAGTACTCGTTCAAACGCGCGGGGTAAAAAAATCATATTTTTTCTAATAATTAAAAAACTGTTAATTGTACGTCATAGTGTTCTAAAAATCAATTATAGTACGTTTAATAAGCTTTCAAATGACACCTCACACGAAGCAATCAGTAAAATAGAACCTGAGATTTGAACAAAAATCGATGACCGTCGGCCGCCATCTTTATGACGTCACAGCTATGTACAGCTATGTGTATGTATGTAGGAGACGACTTTTTACGATTTTGCCACCGTACTATAAATATAATACCATATTTATGTGAAGTACTTAATTACTTTACAATACCTTAAATGTGCAATACCTTAAAAGCACATCTCTGGTGGAAAGCCACCGATGGAGCCATCAACATCAGCCTGTGTCAGTCCACTGCTTTCTGACTTTCTGTCATACTTTTACGGTGATAAACGTGATGCGATTATGACTTTAGAACCGAGCGTTTCTAACCGCCGGAGAGTCACCTTCATTGAATCGTGCTGTAAGCCTTACCGTCAAAATTGGGTTTCTTACTCAAACAGAACTTCATAGACGGTAAAGATTTTTCAGAAAATACATAAAGATCCAAAAAAATATAAATGCTGTTGACCATAGAAAATCGTGACATTTTAAATGTCCTTACAAACTTCATACTAAATAAGATGAAAATCACAGGTGTGGCAGAAAGTGGACTGTTCCTGGACCTGGACCGGACCTGGTGGTCCGCTGGTCCCGGGAGTCCGCTGGTTGCGGGCGGCGCAGGACCGGTCGTTCCGGCACTCTTTGGGGGAGGCCTTGTCCAGCAGTAGACGCCTTCTGGCTGATATGATGATGATGTTGGACATGTTTAGTACTCGTGTGTGGAACCAAGCACGTGCATTAAATACTAAACGGATTTCACGGGTTTAATTCAATACGTTTAGATGAATATACTCTCAATATTCAATTGTAGACACTTACCTAATACTTTGAATATTTTTGTGTTTTCTGAGCAGTTATTATTAATGCCGATATTTCTCGCCAGTTTTCTGTTCTTCCTAAAACCATAAAACGCATAAGTAGCACAAAAAGTGTTATAAAAAAGATTATGGACGACATGGTTTCTGCGCCTTTGTGCGCGGTGGTCGCATAGCGAAGGAAATGTCAGAGCTTAAAGACCTTGGGTTCATGAACCTGTTTTGCATCTGCCAAGTGATTGTCTGTCATCTGGTGTGATGATTGTGTAGCACGTGCACCGCTGCGTTGTAAAGTATGAATCCCCATAAGACATGTCACAGCAGCTCGGCTTTTATCCTAGTCAGGTAGGTAATTGTGGCCAACTCACTCACAGCCCTTACCACAGAATAAGTAATAGTACAACCCTTACAATTCAAGTCATTTCCCACATCCCTCAGATACTTACCACTTTTCTTTGGCCTATCCCTTGACTTACAATCCTCCACCATTTACACCACCAATTCAATGCACATAGACTGCATATAAGTAGTAAGGAATAGCGATAAGAAATATTATATCAACAATTTACCTGATAAATAAAGCTATGTTAATGTACATCAGCATCAGAACAAACATAGGTATGAAGAAAAATATCACACAGGTGATTATGTAGAGGTGTTTGTGATAAGCATACTTATCGTCTTCTGTCGACTCTGGCATGGGTATTCTGCAGGTTTTAGTGAGTAAGGGGACCTTTCCCGTTCCTGAAAAAAATCTAGGGTATTTCATTTCATATAAATAACTGCTTAAGGACCCCCTCATCGTGAGAGAGGCACTGTCAGTTCGCTAAGCTGAGAATGCAGTTCCAATTTAAGTTACGTTTGGAAAGCAGTCATCTATTTTAGCTCTTTTATGAAACATTTCTTCCCCATATTGTATGCATCAATAAATAATATAAAAACAATATATTTCAGCCTAAACCATTCTGGGTTTCCTCTCCCCGACTGCCATCGATCCGATCCGAAGACATGTAGAAATCCTATGGCAGCTTCGCACGCCTAGCCACTTCTGAGGCCCTAGGACGCGTTTTACGGCGAAAATGTTTTTAGTAAATCTTCACGTAAACATTATCTATACGTCACGCAAAACATAAAGATTGTATGACTGTATCGTGCTAGCTGGGTTACTGCAGTGCAGACTGCAATGATTAGATGTCACGAAATGGCTTTTTAGTCTGGTGTCACAATTTTAACACCAGATATAGTCAAGGAATCTGATTCGCGTACCATTTCGCTGATTCATTGTGTGTAATATGGAATGTGTGAAAGTTTGAATAATTAGAATGACGCATGTCCGGGTGAAAGTTCAGCAAACTTTTTCGTTAGAAATGCATCATAAGATTTGTTTCACGTTGTCGATCTGTCTTCTCTAAGTAAGTAATAACTTATTTGTAGTTTCGTAGACCAGCAGGAAAAAAAGTAGGACTCAGCAGTAGGATCGCGTACCGTACCGTAGGAACAGGTACCACGTGGCCGGAGGGTATTTTAAATAGATATTAAATATTTCTTCGGCGATGTCAAATTGGTGACAGTCAAGATACTCAATACTCAAACTAAAACTCACGGTCAACTCGTTTATTTGTATTATATGTAACAGCAAATTGGACAAAGTCGGCTATACTTATTCGAGTGTGGAAAGACTGCGTCTGTTGCTGTAATGGCTCAGCGACTGACAGCAAGTTCTTGCCTCAAAAACAATGGGTGGAAAAAAATGAATGATATTCCTGTCGCCATGCAATATTTTCGAAAGATGACAAACGGTGACACGATCTCAGAAAAAATCGGTAAATAAAGTACATTCAGAAATATCTGGCACTATTCCATTTCGACGCAAACAATAAGGACAATAGACCAAACACTCGTAGAAGCCATAAACATTTTAATGGCCGGTTTGGCTTTACCTGTTTTGGAGCGGACCAAAAAATCTTGATACTTTGAAATATTATTAATAGAATAATTGAAAAAACACAGAGCTACGTTCTTCTTTTTCCGAATTCTCTTCGGTACTTTCAGAGTCGCTTCCGACATCTATACATATAAATGCCTATATCCTGACTGACTCACTCATCAACGCACAGCCGAAACTATAGATGCCGTCAAACTTCTTGAACATTTGACCTTGCCTGCGCAAAGGCGAATTGTACCTGCGAGCTGCCCCCCCACTTCGTCCCGCATGTTCAAGAAGTTTGACGGCATCTGTACTAATGTTAGACAGTTAATTTTTGCACAGTAGGTTACTTTTATAACGTGGGCTAGATATAAGAAGGGATTTTTGGAAATACCTCCCCTAAGGGGGTCAAATAGGGGTGCAAAGTTTGTATGGGGGAATCTTTTTTTTTGAGCTAGAGACTTGAAACTTTGTAGGAAGAATACTTATTAAGATACAAAAAAGTGATTTCAGCGTTTTAGAAAATTCCACCCCTAAGGGGGCTAAATAGGCGTGCAATTTTTGTATGGGGGAAACATTAATTTTTGAACTAGAGTTTTGTAACTTAAGGTTAATTTTACAACGTGGGCTACGGATAAGAAGGGATTTTTGGAAATACCTCCCCTAAGGGAGTCAAATAGGGGGGTCAAAGTTTGTATAAGGAAATCATTTTTTTGAGCTAGAGACTTGAAACTTTGTAGAAAGGTTACGTATTAAGATATAAAAAAAGTGATTTCAGCGTTTTAGAAAATTCTACCCCTAAGGGGGTTAAATGGGGGTGCGATGTTTGTATGGGGGAAACATAATTTTTTGAACTAGAGACTTGAAACTTTGTAGAAATTTAACTTATTAAAATACAAAAAAAGTAATTTCAGCGTTTAAGAAAATTCTATTCCAATGGGGGTTAAAAAAGGTTGAAAGTTTTGTACAGGGAATACTGGGTTTTTTAAAGAGATACTCTTCATTAACCTGTCTCCATTTCTCGATTTCCAGTGCTGAGTTTAAGATTGTTTTAACAGCCTTCCGATAATTACCTTTTTTTTAAATCACACTCATAATAACTAAGATCCCCATTTTCTAGCTCCAAATCCATGCGTCGCTCTACTTATATCTTGCAGAGTCATTTTTGCCAAAGATTAAAATCAGATGAAAGCATCAGGTACCTAACTGTAAACAATTCCCGTAATCTGATTGGAACATCTTTAAAAATTCTTAAACAATTGACAACATTTCATTTTTTTAAGTGGTCCATTTTATGATTTAGTTAGATAGATAATGAAATTTTAAGGTATACGTGTTTTTTATTTCTCCCTTAATGTTTATTTTCATTCAAAAATATCAAAATTAAAAGTAGTGAATTCCAATAGGTCGTAAAAAAAATATGACGTCATTATTATGTCTCTCTATGGCACCTGTCCACATCTTTCACTTACAGACGTAGGAATGACGTCACGCACGGGGTATACCGCGTTTTACAGATTTTAGTGATTTTCTCCGAAACGAGTAAGAATTAAAATGGGAAAATCACTTTATTACGTTCAGATAAGATAATTACCGAAATGGTTTTCGATTTAGGCATCATTACATATTTTGAAATGTTGTCAATTGCATATCAGTGTCTGCCACTGTTTGAAATGTCTAGACCATTTTAACTAAGAATAAAATTCACTTATACCTATTTTATATCTTTGTCATCATCAAAAATCTACGCGGACGAAGTCGCGGGCGGCCGCTAGTTTATCATAAAGTTGGGACTTGGTGCAAGTAGTAAGTGTTTACAAAATATTCACAAGCCGCGACTTAAGCCTATATTTTTCATATATAAAAAAAAAAAAATATATATATAAGGGGACAATCTTACACAAATCGACCTAGTCCCATAGTAAGCTCAGTAAAGGCTTGTGTTATGGGTACTAGACGACGATATATATAATAGATATAAATACTTAAATACATAGAAAATATCCATGACTCAGAAACAAATATTCATGCTCATCACACAAATTTTTGCCCTTACCGGGATTCGAACCCAGGACCTCTTGCTTCGTAGGCAGGGTCACTACCAACTAGGCTAAAGCGGTCGTTCATGACTGTTTTAAAGTAAAAAGATGCCAGATAATTCTGAATGCACTATAATGAAGTCATACCTGTGTGCGACACTACGCCACAATAGTCGTGTTAGCGTTGCGGAGAAATATGACCCTAAGTATTATCGGTTGTCACCCTTATCAGCCATTTAGACATAAGACGGTACGTGAATCAAATTCCTTAACACCTATGTACCCCCTTTTCTCCAGCTTAATCCAATCGGTGTAGCTATGGCTATACATACCAGGATATATCACTATCGGATTCGTCACAACTTGGAAAGCATGAAGATCCGGCAACGCTACGCCGACGCTGGTGACCCAAATGCCGAGTATTGCCATCGCAACTCTCTTGTGGCCTCTTGCTCCGAAACGAGAGTGATGGCAGATCGCGAGGTATCGTTCTATAGAGAACGCTACTACCGTAAGTGCTGATGCCCAGGTCGCTCTGAAAAACAGTCATACTAAAATTAAAAAATAAATAAATGGGTACTAGTCATAATGTCAACTGTACTTTTCTAAATCTTAACAAATCACTTTGATTTTGATGTCGATCGCTTCAGCGTAATGTATTATAGGTTTATTTTTTATGTTTTTGAGGTGCCTATAAGTTTGAATTTATTGTAAATTTTGATAAAAGGAAAACCGATAAACCTAGTCTTCTATTGTGTCAAAAAAGTAAAAAAAAATAATTAAGATTGGGAAATGTTTAGAAGTGGAAAAACGTTTTCTCTTTTTGTATGAAAGTGTACTTAGTATTCCAAAGGTATTCTTCCCTCCTAACGTTTTGACGTGCCTTTCAAAATACAGAAGAGCAAGATTTTATCACTGAAACTTATTAGGTACTTACGTGGAAGAAAGGAACTTAGTAAGGTGACACGTGAATTGACCGAACTCGTAAGGATATGTCTGCCAGTAGTACAAGAGCTCGGGGGTTAACCCTGGAAAAAGACATATTATGTCTGAAAAACACGATGATATAATTGTTTTAAGAAGTTTGACGGCCGCTCCAACAAGCCGAATGGAGTAAGGTAAACGTCCCAGTGCTCGTCATCAGTGCATAACAACTATTTTGAATACCTACATACATTTACCACATTGATTTAATATATTTATCATAGTCGACAGAGAAATCAAAATATGCAGGGTTTTTAAAATTATGAAGTTATTATAACACCAATAATAATAATTTTAGTTATAATACGGATAAACAATTGGATAAGAAGGATTGATAAGGAAACTAATTTAGAAATCAGAAGTTTGTGTACGTCATTAAATGTCTTGTTAAAATGTACCTACAGTATGCCTATATATACACAGACATTGTAGTTTTTAGGTATGAAGTACCAAATGCAAAAAGTTGAAACTTACGCAAGTAGTAATTCGGAATTACTCCGAGAACCTTTTAATGAAGCGATATGAAAGAAATGTTATGAACTTATGAAGAAATAGGGAAAATGTTCTACGATATATATTAATATTAAACTTTACTACGACGGTAGGAAATAAGCATACCTACGTGACAGTAAGCAGACTTCGTAGCTTATGGATGCTTGCAATTCCAGAAGCATTGCCGACTTTTTATTAATTTGAGGGTTTATTGTGTTGATAGTTGAGAGACGAATTCGGGCCCTCACTCTCAACGCAACGTGACGCAACCCAACCTCGGCAGCTCTGGCGACCTTTCTCATCACCAGGAACACAACGCAACATACAACTACAGAGATCTAGTCTACCTTATCGTTTATATATTCATTTATAGTATAATAAGACTTCTCTATAAGCAATTGTTTTAACTTATTTATGAAAACTTTGTGTTTCATTTCTTGTTTTTTTTTCGGGGCTAAGGGCCTGATGAGTATAATTTAACAATGAAAATAGTAACATTAGCTTATTTCCAGAGCATAATGTGCTCCTGCACATTAGTTAGGCAGTATTTAGTTATTAGGCAGTAGACCTTCTGTACCTTTAGGTAGGTACTATTAATTATTCTAATAATTATTATGTGCTGTGTCGGTGTATTTTAAACGTGCGAACTCTCCACACGGCGCTGTGCGGTGTTGGTTCCGGTGCGGTGTTGCTTCCGGTTCCGCCCCAACGGAGGGCATAGAAACTTTACTATAACGAACGATGTAAGAATGTAAAATGCGCAACGCGTCGCCGTCGTCACCCCGGGGATGGCGGGGGTGGCGGGGGTTCTTCCTGTGTATTGGTGTTCTCCACACCCGGTGAGTAGGTACAGGAATTTAACATACGAAAATGTTACGGCACACCTGATGGTAAGTGGTTACCGTAGCCTATCCAGGGGTGTTACGTGCGCGTTGCCGAGCCTTTAAGAATTTATACACTTTCCACAACCGGAACGTCCGAGGGAGAAAAAATCTGTGAAACCGTACGGTACGCGACCATTTAGGTTCCAGGGTGTGAGGATGAATGCCCTGCCGACGGCGAGCGGTGCGGTGGTAAAAAAAGCCGTAGGCATCATGTCGAACAGTTCTTCGGAGCACAACCCGTTATACAAGCGATAGAACACGCACAAGGAGGCGAAGTCTCTCCTTAGACTCAACGAGCGAGTCGAAAGGCCCATGCTGGTATCAGGTACTATGGAATCAACTCTTGGGTAAAACTCATCTTTCAAAAGAATCGTTAGAATATGTTGTGCACATTTACGAAATAAACAATTGATTATTCATTGTAAGACGCAGTTTAGGGAAAGATTCAATTCATGTGCATTTATCATTGGAATTACAACTTTCTGTTTACAGGCGTAAAGTTCTCAATCCAAAATCTATATGCAAGGATTTTTTTTCCCGGAACAGAATTTCTTAGTGAGGCGTTCGGATGATAGATTATCTCTCACTTATAATAAATCTCTAAATTAAAAAAAGAATCAGCCAGTATCAAACTAACCATTTTTGTGTCCCCTGATGATTTCAGATTCCCATGAACGGAAAAATATGTAACTTTTTTCATAAGCACATTATTACTCTAGCCTCCGTTTAGGATAGTTTTTATCCGACTGTGACGATTAATTAATTTTCGGGAACATTTGACCTCATTAAATTATTAATTTCTTCTGCTTTGAAATCGTATCCGCCATATCTGTCAAAGCTGTCAGTGAGAGTTACGTCAAAATGGCGGCCTTGCCTTAACTATCCAACAGTACCTAATAATTTCGATCCGGTGTTGTGATAGACCTTCACAATACGCATATTAAATTCTAAAGCATAAAAAATTAATCGATTCCGATATGGAAACTTATATGCGCTAAATTCGTATTGAGGCGTAATTTCAACAAATGTATCAACAAATTTCAACAAAATAAAGTCAAACGTCAAAAGTCTGACCGACTTCCTTTTTTTTTTAATGGCATGGAATATTTAGCACTATCATCGGCTCATCGCGTTCAGCCATGAAGTTTATTTGAGTTTCTGCAAGATTACACGCGGAGTATTTTGTCACGATACGATACTGCGCGGCTATCACAAGACGGCGCGCGAGCTCTCTCGATTTTTCTCGCACTATACGTCTCTTTCTAAGTTGTCTAATAAGAGAGTGACGGATAGTTCGAGAAAAATCAAGAGAGCTTGCGCGCCGTCTTGTGATAGCCATGCTGATTTGTCAGTATTTATATTTATCAGCAATAAACGTATGTATTCAATCAGTGCAGAACGGGCCTTTTATAAACATTAATTATCAACCGCGTCAGTATTAAGGCGGTATTATAACTTCGTACTACGCGCCTTCAAGTTGACATGCAGCCAGAGACACAGAAATTGGCCAACATACAGGAAAATACTTTTATAATGAAGCGCAACACACATTTAATTAAGTTGGCAATAGCGGGAACATACATAAGATTTGGCAGAATGTGATCTGAAACATTGCAATAAGTATGAAAAAAAATAATATCGGAGTGACTCAAGATCATTTCGGTCATCACGTTTTTATTTATTTAATATTAAGTGTTAAAAATATGTACAGAAGAAGATCAATAAACATTTAATGCTGCAGCCTGTGTCCTACCTGTTGGATCTATTGTCACACACATCTACTAAACTTTTCCCCCGGTATTCATAAAATTTAAAATACCTTTGTTAAATAAAACGAGTTTTGTCCCTTTCCTACTAATTTAAAAATCAGAGTGACAGATAGAAGATAGAAGAGAACAGAGACAAACGAATTTTAACGGCATTTCAACTAAAATGGGTTTATTCCATGTTTTACTTGATAGGCGGTTTAAATGAGAACTGCTTGTGTCCTACGTATGTCCAAGAGAAGAAATGCGTTAACTCCCACCACATTACCATGCAAACGAAGTCGCAGGTACAGCTAGTATTAATAATAAACCCCTTGTATATTAGATAGTAGATTTATATATTGAGATGAAAGGAATATTTGTGGGTCGGCAACGGTTTAATCATCCTAATCGTTACGACGCATTAGAGTCTGGCCAGGGAAAGATGAGCCCCGAAAAGAGTGGATATTAAAAAAAACAGCGTGGAACAATTATTATTTTTCTTCAATTCACACAATGCAACTGATAAAAAAAACGTATATTTACCAAACAAAAGTGGCACAAGAAAAATTGCTTACAATTAGTTGGTTGAGCTTATGAATAAAGCTTGTACACTGGTGAGAGTTACCGTCGGGCCCAAACTAGGCACAGCCTGTATCTTGGGAACCGAGTTACTACATTTGACAATTCAAAGTATAACAATAAAGAATAGTACGGCCGTTTTTGGAAATTGTAATTAATGTTAAACAATAGAAAAGCGGAATATAAAACAAACAAAAACTAAAATTAAATATACTTAATTTAAAAAAAAACCTGGCTAGCAGAAGGAAGTAAACTTATATGAAGTAAAACTCTTTAATTTTTTTTAAGAAGAATAATCAAAACCACTCAAATATTTCAATTTTGACGAAACATAGTAGTTGAACTTTTTATGATATTCTTCAATGTTAATGATATTAGCAGGTTACCCTTACCCTTTAAATCTCTTAAAAAGCATAAACGGACCAATTTATTATGGAACGGCTACTTTTAGTGTTCCGTACCTCAAAAGGAAAAAACGGAACCCTTAAAGGATCACTTTGTTGTCCGTCCGTCCGTCCGTCTGTCAACTTGTCAAGCCCCTTTTTCTCGGGAACGCGTGGAGAGAGGTATCAAGCTAAAAATACCAAATACTCAAGTCTACTGTCCCTTGGGGCTGTGACAAAATAAAACTTCTAAGCCAAAGCAATCAAAAGATTCAGCAATTTTAAAGATTATGCCGCAAATTACAGACTCAATTACAACTTCAAACTCGCAAGGGAATCAAAACCTACAGGGTACTACGAAGCAACCTCTTATAGCATAGAGAAAGGAAAAATTGCGAAAACCGTAAATTTTTGTACGGAACCCTCGGTGCGCGAGTACGACTCGCACTTGGCCTGTTTTTTTTACATTACTATATCAAGTTTCAAGATTAGGACATCCTACTAATTTAACACGTTTGTAAGAAAGAAAGAAAGAAAGAAAGAAAGATACATTTAGTCGTGACAAACACAAAGCAACATTTGATACATTTGTAAACGATATTACTGTTGCCAGATAAAAAAGGCAGATCTTTTCTTGGCCAGACTAACTATTCAGTTCCCGAAGTTTATAAGATAAAACAAGATAGATAATCTATACCACGGCCCGCAAACTTCAAAGGAAGTATTTTAATAACACAAACCCCTGTCGTGGAAACAATGCCGACGATAACAATTTATATACATTAAATTCATATACCTCGTTCCAGCTCGTTCCATAATGACGTGTAACATTGTAATTTTAAGTTTCATCACTTATTTGGATGTCAAGGAGAAATATTCTAAATGAATAAAATAATTAATTTTAAGTCCGCAAGTCCGAATTCTACCACCGTTTCCGAAAAAGAAGATCACTGTTAAGAAGAAACGCTGAAACAAACTCAACAGTCGGTATTTTTTTGCTAAAACAACTAATTACAATAATAGTCCTTAACCTATTTAAAATAAGGCAAACTGAATATGAATACAGAGAAAAACAACAATATGCGTTGTTCTCATTGATTTAGTATATAGAACTAGGTGCAAAATGTCAAACAAATATGCCAAGAAGGTTCCCCAGAATGACAGCTCTAGCGACATTTCAGTAGTTGCCAATAGCGTTAACTTATAACCTGCATCAAGATATATGTTTCATAAAAAAAGAACTCAGTGTTTTAGACTTTAAGCACTATATTAGCAAACTAACATCGAAGGGTTAAATACTTTTTAGTTTATTGAGACGTATCATAATGTGACTTGACTGCTCACGTCAAAACTTTAGTTAGCGTTTAACGAATGCATGGAGTCGCGTTATAAAATTATATTAATAATATTTTATTTATTTAAACAGAAATACCAATAGCACAAATAAATCAGGTTTCTTTATATTACAAGTGGGGAATAAACAGTATTACAAATATTACATACAAAACAATTGTTGGGTGAGATTACCATAAGTACTACAGTGCAGCTGACAGTAATTAAAAAGAAGTCATTTTAGTTTCCTTGAAATAGATTCAGTTTCTTAAAAAACTGTCTTTTGGACCTGGGTTTACTTTTTACACTTTCCTTTTTTGCGATGTAATGTAAGCGTACAGTCAAGTAGCGATCAGCTATCGATTTTATTAAAACAATCCTATGATTGTTGCTGTGGTCTATTTCTGAGTTTGTATTAAGGCGCCGTAGGTTCATGGTCTTCTCTCCCTCTCACTTAGCATAAGCGTGAGCGAGATGGAAGTGCGTGCTCGGAAGCGCGCCAATCATGTTTTATAATTTTAATTTTTTGGCCGTTTAAATAAATAAAAAAGTAAACACTGAGTCCTTCAAACATGATATTGCCGATTTTTAGAAGCTATTTTAATATGTTTAGCTTTCGTGCATAATTTGTAACAAATATTTTAAGTGTATTTTAGACCCTTTTAGACCTATGTTCGTGATTATCAAGCGAAAATAGCTTAATCATGTTTGTAAACACTGATTTCCCTGCAGAAAAGCCTCAAGATTACTATTCGTATTTTTTTGAAACCATATTATTATAAACATACGCATTATATTGTTTCAAAAACTCTGTTCGCTTAACTTCGCTGAACCTACGGCGCCTTAAAAATGTTTACGCTCAAGCCGCATGCCTAAACCGCTAGACTACCGTAGCTGTACCGTAGCGTACTACGTAGCCAGCAATATATCCAACAAATTGTTTAATATATTCGAAATAATTTTCAGTTTGGTCAATATCACAAGACAATACGTCACAGTTTGCTTCGAAAACTGTTTCTACCTATATCTGATTTATGGTATACGTCGGTGTTGACTTCTCTTTCAACAGATGTATTATTTGGGTTATTTGTTGTATTTAGGCCATTTAAAATTGGTATATTTTCTAATGGATTTGCGTTACCGGTAAATTTTGATCCTAGTTCCAAATGCATTCATAGCTTTTTATACGCTGATTAGAATGGGACTGTATTGGGATTGTTATTGTATCCTCCATGACTTCGTATGTTACCTATGAACAGTTAAATATGGTCTTGGCTAAGTTTGTACGATAAAATATACGACATGGTTTGGGAATCGTCAATTATTGTTTTGTACAAATACTCCAAGAATTCTAAGCACACCAATCTGAAAAACTGGTTAGTTTGCAAATGTTTTAATGATTTGAATGATTATTTCTTGTGATGTTAATTCTATACCTCTTTTAAGTGTTTTATTAATAAGTATTGTACGTCCGAAATGGGCAGACTGTTGAGACTTACTATATTTTATGACATAATTATGTACACAGTTTTGACAATAAATTATATCTTATCTTATCTTATCTAAAATCTTAAATGAAAATCATAATTACGTAGGTAACGACATCATAAAAAAGTATCTAATACCGACTCCTCAGATTTATGTTCCGCGACTTTGTCATTTTGATCTTACAAAATTATTATTTAAAACATGTTTAAAACTATTAAATTACAATGAGTTTACACAAATTTCGTTACGTCATGAAAAGAACTTGCTTAAAGAAATAAATCCGATCTTTTTTTCTTGTTTTTTTGTTGGTATTTACGCAGTTTTTGACTGAACATTTTGACATAACTGACAATCAACAAGTCTCGCGGTTGAAACCAGAGGGTTTGCAATTCGAATATTCATATTAATCGAATATTCGTCATAAATATTATTCGAATAATACAACACGAACTATTCGAATTATTCGAATATTATGTATACTATAAAAAAATATATAATTACTGTTACACTTAATAAAACCTTAGGAATCTGTTTTTGCAGGTGAATGTCACATTAGATTTATAAGGAATTGATATAAAACACAAATATGAAAGACCCAAAACTTAATAAATTTTCTCCTTATCTAGAAGAACTCGTAATGATACTGGGAAAGTCGGCAACTCCACGTGTTAAAATTTAAATGCATATGCGAGAATCCCGGGACCCTTTTTCTATCTGCTAAATAATTAGTATTACTTTAAGTTTATCTTCTTCTTCTACCTGGCGTTATGCCGGCCTTTGCCAGGGTCCGCGCTTTCCTACTCGCTTTCCTCCATTTTGCACGATTCTGGGCGTCTTCTTTTGTGAGCCCGTTTTCGCTCATGTCGGCCTTCACGACATCCAGCCATCGCTCTTAGGTCTGCCACGTAGTCCGAGGGCCTGCGAGAGACGTGACCGAACCAACGAAGGCGACATTCCTGGAGCTTATTCGCTACGTCACGAACTCCGAGGCTGCCACGGATGTACTCGTTACGAATGCGATCCGCACGCGTAACGCCGCAGATCCACCGCAACATCTTCATTTCAGTAACGCGAAGCTCCTGAATGTGCCTTCCAAGAACTGGCCACGTCTCGCTGCCATATAACAGAGGACTGGTCGTATGACGCACTTGTACACTAGCCCTTTGAGTCGAAGTGGTATTCTGCGATCGCAGATGACTCCTGTGACCTCTCGCCATTTAGACCAAGCCGCGCTGATTCGCGCTCGGATGTAGTGGTTCAATGGTCCCGTACACATGCAGTACTGATCCTAGGTACTTGAACTTGAACTTGACTTTGTCATCTGCATACATGAGCAGCCACGGCGGCGGATCTTGTATTTCCGACGTGACGGCGTCAAGCACCACACTAAACAGAAATGGACTTAGGGCCGAGCCTTGGTGTACACCCACTGTTATAGGGAAGGGTTTTGTGTCGCCAACGGCGGTTCTCCCTAGAGAAACCGAGTTGCGGAACATATCTCGGATGATGTCAATACACGAGTAGACCTGTGGCACGTTCTTCACCTTCAGTGCCCACCAGATCATCTGACGTGGGATGCAATCGAAAGCCTTTTGCAGGTCAAGAAATGCCACGTAAAGTGTGGCTTTCGTTTCTTCCTGTAAGCTTCGGTCAGACTGCAAGCTTCGCTCAGATATTACTTTAAATTTATGGCTCTGCTAATCCCATCACGGTCATATAAGCAGTACTTAGCAGTTTTGGGAGTTCGTTGTTATTGTTTTTATTGTGCCGTGCGTAGAGGGGACCTATTAACATTGTGTTTTTAACAATTAAAGTACATGTGGTTAGTTTCACACGCTACTGCTGGCCTGGATGATGTAAGTAAATTGTTTTCTTGTATGCATTACTCTGGTGAAAATAATTAGACATTAAACTGATACCTATTTTACGTGCAAATTATGATCTAGTATAATTTTACATTACTACATATTCAATTTGTATTCTAGCTAGCTAGCGATAAAAGGTATCACGTCTGAAATCATTATTTTTACTTTTATGCAATCAGTTAAACAAAAACAGTATTACATATATTATGTTACACGTATTTATTCAGGCATGATCATAATCAAAACAATCCTATTGATTATCCATAAATTCAGCGATACGAACACTAATAAGAAAAAATCAAAATTAATGAGTGAAAATATTCTTACTTATTCGTTTTTCCTTTGGCAGGTTGACTTCGTTTACTCATGTTGAGCAAGAAATGCTTTAAGCATATGGACTATAATAGTGACTTTACCGAATATGAAACTTCTAATAAAGAAAAACTTTGTGACTTGAAATTTGATACCTAATAGTACAATTTCAGTAATGTTAATTTGTATTATGGTCTTAAATGGACTACTTTATTGAAATCTTATTTTATAATTGATATTACATGACTTCAAATCGAAAATTTTGTTCCATTTTCTCAAATATTCATATTATTCGAAATATTCGAATATTCGAATAATGAAATTTTTACTATTCATATTATTCGAATACTAAAAACGGACGAATAATGCAAACCCTAGGTTCAAAGAGTATAATAAGTATGTTAACCAGACTAAACGCAAAAGAACCGGCGGATGCGATTGGCCGGTTCTTTTGGAAGGCCATTTTTTCAGCTGATTGTGTATCTAGTTCTATATATGGTTGTTCTTGAAGAAAATATGTCCGAAACTGCATAATAGGCAGAGATTATTCAAAAAATGAAAATAATGGAAATGTGACTATTAACTAAATCCGTATCAATTGTATCATCTAGCTCCCTAGGCGAGATACAATATGTCTATTAGGTACATTATGAATGATTTAGCTATTTTGGGCTCTCGTTTGCGCAATGCATTTCTGTCAGTTAGATAGTCCTCAATCCTGTAATATGCCTTTGACATAATGTTATTTTCAAGGATTTTTAAAAGTAGGAAAGTAAAGAGACAAAATTTCAAAGGGTTATTTATTATAAAAATGTTTCATTTATTAATGATTAGGAAATGAATTAATTTATTATAACATAATAGACTTTCATTCTTTGAAGTATATGCAAGATGATAATTAACATTAACTTAGCTATATAAATTAGAAGAAAAGTATATGTAAAAAACCACATACAAGATAACCATAACCTAACCTACCAAAAATACTTTTGTTATGACTTAATTTTTTTACTGCGGGGGGCCTCAATCGAGCTCGAGCCCACCTTTTCTAGCTCACTTAATTAAATGCTGGTGAACTAATATAATAACTTATTTTTCCTTGCGAATCAATCATAATTATAGCCTTTTGTCATAAGTTATGCATATCAATTCTTATGACCAAAAACAATTATGATCTTCAATATAATGACTAAAACTTGTATGCTGGTCAACATTATGGTTAAGAAATATGACATAGTACAGTTATGACAATTAAAGTATTATGCGTAAAGTTGTATGGCTCTCGAAATTATGACGAGAGTCATTATGCGACTAGATGGACAACCCGCTTTTGTTTCATCGACACGCGGGTGCCTACGAAACATAGCACTCACATCATAGGGTTATCGAGAAAAAATACATCCCCACTTTACGTGTAGGGGAGGTACCCCAAAAAAACTTTTTGTTTCAATTTTTATTCTAAATTTTTGTCGATGCGATTGATTCATATACCCATTCTTTGTAAGGGGCACTGAGCTAAGCCGCAGACGGACGGACAAACGGACATGGCGAACCTATAAGGGTTTCTTGTTGACTACGGAACCCTAAAAAGCATCTCGACCTATTGTAGCTGGGTGCTGGATAAATGTTTCAATAGTATAAGATTATTTTTGGAGACATAAGATTGTTTAATTATAGACCTAAAATTGAATTAACTGTGATTATATGGACTATTTCTTCTTTTTGACATGTAATATAAATGTAAACAATAGCATAATTATGTATAATGTAAATAATTATGTAAGATTAATTTTGGAGTGATTTGAATATTTGCACGCCTACACCGGCTTCTAATACATGACACTATTCGTAATACTATGACATCCACTTATACTGTATTGTATGCAAATAAATATTTGATTGATTGATTGATTGTACTGAGGCCGAGTATGCTGGCGGCATGATAAGATAAGATAAGATAAGATAAGATATAATTTATTGTCAAAACTGTGTACATAATTATGTCATAAAATATAGTAAGTCTCAACAGTCTGCCCATTTCGGACGTACAATACTTATTAATAAAACACTTAAAATAGGTATAGAATTAACATCACAAGAAATATTCATTCAAATCATAAAAACATTTGCAAATTAACCAGTTCTTCAGTTCTTTCTTAAATTGAGGCCCATTTAACGACTTAATTATTTCCGGCAATTTATTATAAATTCTAATTCCAGTGGCATACGTGCTCTTCTTGAGTATGTAACTGGTAGGTTTAACTGTACATAGGTCATATTGATATTGCGATCTAACATTTTTTTTAGAATCACATTTTTTTATAAATAACTCTTTGTGTTCTCTGATAAATAGACAAATTTCTAATATATATATATACATGTCAAGGTTAACATTCTGTGGCATTTAAACACAGGTCTAAGAGATTCTCTAGTTTTAACATTAAAAATTGATCTCAAACACCTTTTTTGGAGAATAAATGTGGAATGAAAGTTCACTGAGTTACCCCAGAATATTACACCATACGTTAGTTGAGGATAAACATTTCCATAATCTGCCTGTTTGGTAACTTCTACTGAAGTTATTTTGATCAGTATAGATATAGCGTAGCAACTGCTAGCAAGTTTTTTATTGATTTTTTCGATTTGTAACTTCCAATTTAGTTGGCTATCGATAGTTACCCCTAAAAAATTTGTAGAATTTACTTGCTCAATTCGATGTTTAAATCTTGTGTAGCCTGTTTATTATTGAGAAATTTGACAATTTTCGTCTTATCTAAATTAACTCTTAAATTTAAAGATGCTAACCAATTAATTACTATTATTAATGTACTGCAGATTTCATTGCAAATGTTGGACCCACCTAACTTGTTGTCAGTTATAAGAATAGAAGCATCGTCTGCGAACATAACACATAGGTGGTCAGTCACCAGGGGAAGCTCGTTTACATATATTAAAAACAATAAAGGCCTAGGACACTACCCTGTGGCACGATGTATGCAAGATGTATTCATAACTTGACTGTACCTTCCAGATTGTTTTTGTCAATTTGTCATAGGTGTCCAGTATTACGGCTTGGGTTCTACCTGTAAGATAATTCTGAACTAGTTTTAATGCTGGCCCTCGAATGCCAACATGTTCGAGTTGCCTTAATAGAATCTTGTGAGATACACAATCAAACGCCTTGGACAAGTCTACAAAGAGCCTAATAGATGCTGTTTTATTACGTATATTTGGCCATAATTTTTGCATAAAATTAAATATGGCCAATGTCGTATTTTTCCCTTTTTGGAATCCAAGCTGATTTTTATTTAATACGTTATATTTTTTAAAGAATGATAATATTCGGTTCAGAATTACTTTTTCAAATATTTTGGAAAAATTCGGCAACAATGCAATAGGCCTATAATTGGCAATGTCATGTTTGAAACCTTTTTTATGTAAGGGCTTTATTAATGCCTTCTTTAAATCATCAGGAAAAATTCCACTTTCTAGCGTTAAGTTTATTATGTGAGCCAACGGTTCCGCAATGTAATCAACGCTTGCTTTAATCAGCTTCATGGGTATCTGATCATGTCCAGTACTTTTTTTGTTCTTTATCATTTTTATTATGCTTTTTACCTCTGGTATTGTCACTGGGGTCATAAAAATACTATTCAAATTGGGTTGGGTGATCATTTTGTGGTTTTGATTATTATTATTGTCATTATTCGAGTTTATAAAAAAAATATTAAATGTTTTACCGATGTCAATAGGATCATATATAATAGTATTGTCCACCTTAATAAGTTCCACCGTTTCCTTTATGTTGTTTATTTTTGTTGTATTTTGCTTAATTATTTGCCATGTAGCTTTGCTTTTATTTGCACTTTGTTCTATGAATGTTATATTTGAATTCCGTTTCGATTGCTTTGTAACTGCTTTCATGACCTGGCAGTATTTTTTGTACTTGTTGTTAATGAATGTACAATTTGATTTTAAGGTTTGCGCGTATAACTGCCTCTTGCGCTTGCTAGCTATTAATATTCCCTTGCTTTTCCAGTTTGGTCTTCTTTTGTGTGTTATTTTTATTCTTTTAGTGGGCACGCAGAGGTTGAACATGTTAGTAATTATATCAATGAAGTCTCTATATGCTTCATTGCTACCATGCAGCAGGTAAATACCGGAAAAACTTATTTGTGATATATAATGCACAAAAATTTCCGTATACATATCAGAATTTCTAGTGAATGTATACCAGTATTTTTCATTAAAGCTTAAGTTAGTCGGAATCGAAATAATTTGACACGTATGATCAGATATACCTAGATCCAAGACTTCTACCTTGAATTGCTTTGAATTTGTAAAAATGTTGTCTATGCATGTTTGGGAGTGTACTGTTATCCTAGTAGGTTCTTTTATTACATGCTCCAATCTATACGATTTGAATGTGTTCAACAATAGCTTAGTATTATTTGTGTTTTCAAGAATATTGACATTTAAATCGCCTAGTATAAAAATATTCTTATAGCTATTTCTTGTTCGTGTTACTAGTTTTTGTAGAAGATATTCCATGTTAACGAGAAATATATCCAGTTTACTATTAGGGGATCTGTACACACATATAATTAAGCAATTTAGTCCACATAATGCAACCCCACAGCATTCAAAAGACACATTCAACAGACATTTTAGCTACCCATTCCAGTTCACGATAGTTGTCCATTGATTGTTTTATATATATAGCTACACCTCCTCTTTTTTTCCTCTTACGACAAAAATAAGCAACATTCTTATAACCATCCAATTGAAAAACGTTTACTTCGCATGACATCTCTGAATTGCTATGCTGATGTGTTGCGCGAGAAAGCCGCCACGCCAGCTCCACAGATGTTATAAATTAGGCGGATGTAACACTACGCCGCATCTCCGGACGGGGGTGCGGAGCTGCATACTTTCGCCGGACGGAGGTGCGGTGCAGTGTGTCGAATCATACGGAATTTATATACAAACTGAGGTGTTTGCATACAACGAGCTCCGCACCTCCATCCGGAGATGCGGTGCAGTGTGACATACGCCTTAATATCATTTATTAATAAAACATAAAATTTTACATGCCAAAATAAGTAATATGAATTATAATAGCGCCTATTTAGCATATTCTTAGTGTGGTATTTCACGAGGTTACGGCGTTATTTCGACTATGTTAGTATTTAAGGTGTTAATTAGTTGGTAGACACTTAAATTGTTATTGGTACATACCTCAGTTATATTGATTTATAGGTCGATAGTAGTGAAATTTAGTAATTTCACCTTCCCATGGATTATGTAAGGGTTACGTTATTTAAGTTGGTTGTAAACCAATACAATTAATGAGTTCCTTAAAAAAAAATATTGTGAGTACTCGCGAGAATGATTCTTTGAACCCACCCGCAAATGATAATTATTGGAGGTTAAAAAAAAAAGATGGAGGCAAGGAAAACGATTCATTCCCGCGGTAGACAGCGACACAGCTAGAATTGCACTGAACGTTGTTATGCTACTTGGAAGTTGGAACTGCGTATTTAACGAGAATTGTTAAGAAGTAACAATAAATTGGTTAAGCTGTACGGATGTGTTTAATTTACGACATTAGGTATACTTAAATACCCCCGAGTATAAGGTATGATTATTATTATTATTTCTTTCCCGTTCACGGGACAATGATGTCCCGGACCTTTGGGAGGCGTGCGTGGAGCTAGGTACCTACAAAGTACCAACTGAGCCAACACGTAGAGGCCCTTTTGACAATTTAATGAAATGCAAGGAGTACACCGAGCGGATGCTGTCCCTGCCCGTGTCATGGGACGCACACAGAGACAGCACCCGCTGGGGTGTATAGGGACTATTGATGGATGATGGAATCTAAATAAAACGGGTTATTGGGTTGAAATGATGGACTAGTGGCTGGGCTATTGAGTGAAACATCGGACGCCTGCCTAATAAAACTGTTTCAATCTTTATCTCTGGCAGACGGTGACTCGCTAACTGTTAAATGGGCCCCTATTAATAGCGACATTAAAAAATGGCCTAAGGGCAACACCGGTCAGAGAGCTGGGGGGGTAGAGAGGTGGCACTGGACTTTAAACATATAGCCAACTCGCCACTTAGGTGTCCACATCTACCCTCGAGCAACAGCTCTTGCGACTCCACTCTGGACGGCCAATAAAGGCAAGCCAGAGGCGGGGGGCCTGTCCAACCAACCACCCGATCGGCTCAGCCTGACCACAGGACACCCCCAGGAGCACTCAGGTACGTAGGGTCGCTACTCCCTAACAGCCCGCCACAAGCTGCCTTACGTTGACTGATTGCACCAGAAATCTGGTGGGCGATGGGGCCGTCACATCCCTACGCCTTTTTATTATTATTATTATTATTCTCTTTATTTAATCTTCTTCTTAGGCAAGGTTTTTACAATAATGATATAAAAAGTAAAATATAAAACTATAAATATAAAACATAAAACCATTATAAAAACCTAACCTAGGGTACCGCCGGCAGCGAGGCGGGGCCTAAGCTGCCGGTGGTCAGGGCGACAGAGACAGGAACCTCCTGACTATTCGCGCAGTATCCAAGAGTACCGCCTCCTGTATCTGACCCTTGATCCAGCCATCTAGCGAGAGTCTCTTCAGGTGACGGTCGAGACTCTTCGGTATCAAACCGTTCGCTGAAACGACTATCGGGACGATGTTCGTCGAATCAACATCCCACATGGCGGTTACCTCGTGAGTCAGGTCTAGGTACTTGCTGGCTTTGTCCTTCTCGGCCTTCAAGAGGTTCTCGTCATGGGGGATGGCGTTGCGATCGATCTATCAGCACGATATCAGGCCTATTGGCAAGAATAGTCCTGTCCGTGATGACAGATCGATCCCAATAGAGCGTGGCACGACCATTTTCGAGAACTGGCGCAGGTGTGTACTTACTATAAGCCTTAGCACATCGGAGACCACAAGACCGTATAGCAGAGCAAGTTGCTGGTGATTAATTCTTCCGCCATCCAATTCTATGGTTCTTTTCATATTGTTGGTTATTTGCCCATTACCTACCTATATACAAATACGTAATGTTAGCTGACCAAACCAATTAGAGATAATTGCCGAGAAAATAAACATTCTACATTTCATCTGTTTACCAACATTTCGAGGTCGAAACGATTAATTAATGCGTTTTCATGTCCACAGTTAGGCCGGAAACAGGAATAAGGCACCAAGAGCATGATTTAGAAAATATCGCTTTTTTCGAAACGCCGTTTTAACAAGATTGGGAAAAAATTAGGACTGATTTTCAGATATATGATTCTTGGCTTTCCTCGATAGAAAAATATCCAAAGTTTGGTATTTATTTTCTTTTTTTAACTCCGTCTACTCGAATAATACATTATTATACGACACAATCAAGTTTAGATGGTATTTTCATCTAAAATCGCACTTAGTGAAATATGAATAAAACTTACTATTAATTTATGGAATATTTCTATTAAGTATATATTTTCCGACCTTCGTCGTCTGCATGAACCCGGGATAAAAACTATCGTATAATTTACTATCATCTTGCGAAATCCCATCCAAATCGGTTGAGCCGTTTAAGCGTGATTTACGTAACAAACATCCAAAGAACTACGGTAGCCTAGTGGTACAGGCATGCGGCTGTCAAGTGGCGGTCGTGGGTTCGAATCCCGGCTCGTACCAATGAGTTTTTCGGAACTTACGTACGGAATATTTACCGTTAGCTTTTCGGTGAAGAAAAACATCGTGAGGAAACCGGTTGTCTAATCCCAATAAGGTCTAGTTTTCCCTCTGGGTTGGAAGGTCAGATGGCATCGCCTTCGTAAAATTAGTGCCTATGCCAAATCTTGGGATTAGGTGTGAAAGCGGACCCTGATGGTCTCCTTTAGGGGCACTAACGGGAATAACGCTAAGATAATGATGAATGATGAGTAACAAACATCCATGTAAAACCAACATGTAAACCTGTAACACTCCACGTTAACACCACCGTTAACATCCAACATGTAAACTTCAAAACATACAAACATTTATAATATTATAGTAGGATAGAAAGAAAGAAAGAAAGATACATTAATGCACAAACACAGGACACACATATTAAACAATAGAATAAACAAAAAAAAACACATGAAACAAGTGTGTCTCTGCGGCAGTGAACCGGACACTGGCTCAGCATTATGCTGAGGTGTCAGACACCTGCAGCGCTGATTTTCAGCCAGCACCGTCGGTGCCTCACGGAAACGCCATACAAAAATAATAAATAAACTACCTACATTATTGGGACAGGTGAAAAAGAAATAAACATAGATACAAAGTGAGATAATACAAGTACACACTACCTAGACGCAGTTGCAATAGAATATTATTATTTACCATACAAATTAAAAACAAAAACTAGAAAAAAAATTGACCAATTGGCATATTTATTGCTGTCACAGTGCTGGGGATTAGGATTAGGATTTCTGGAGCGTCAACAAATAGCCTTTAAGCATACGCTTAAAGGTGTATCTGCTAAGCGCCCCTGGATAGGAGGAGGGATATCATTCCAGCACTTAGACGCCGCATACTTGAAACTACCTCTGAACGCAGCGGTTCGGTGCATAGGTATGATGGCCATTGCCTTAAACCTGCACGCACTTTTGGACCATACCAGTTTATAAAAAGGTAGGTGGGGGTTTCGTGTTTTACCACCCCGAACTGCAGAGTGGCCAGGTGCAGGCGCCGGCGTGCAGGCATGTTAAGCAAGTTAGCAGCGTTCAAGTACTCGTATGGAGTGATGTGGGATCGGGGAGGGACTCTGAAACAAAAACGAGCACATGCGTTCTGTAGTAGTAGTAGTGATTCTCTGCAATATCCGCCATGTTGGCATGAATAACAATCTGCCATCCGGTCTTTTTAGGGTTCCGTAGTCAACAAGGAACCCTTATAGTTTCACCATGTCGGTCTGGCCGTCCGTCTGTCCGTCCGTCCGTCCGTCTTACCAAGTAATAGTCGACCAACTTAAAATGTACTTAGAAAGGCCAACTTTCGTACAAATTCAGCCGACGCAACCATTTAGTTGGCGCGCGCGTGTCGATGTAGGCAACTAAGAAAGAAAGGCAACTACGGAACCCTACACAGCGCATGGCCCGACCGTCACGCACTTGGCCGATTTTTTTTTCATATCCTTTGTAAATGTCATGTGATTGTCTGTGTGTCTATAATCTTTATTTGTTTTCGGTTTCCGGACTGATTTTTCCCCAAATACTGTACTTATAAAAAACATGTACAGAACATTCTCCTCGTTTGTAAATGTCAACACCCGTAGATTTATATTGGCAAATCCACTGTGCTAAAATAAACAAGAAGTAGAAGTCATAAAGAAAAGAAAAACTGCATACTATGCAAATACTATGCAAATGTAAATGTATGTGATTAAATGTACACGAGGTGACTCACGTGTACCTATAAATGTCAACACCCATACATTGATATTGGCAAATTCACTGCTGGCTTCAAGATCAATCATCATCATATCAGCTCAAAGACATCTGCCTCCATCTGACTACTGGACATAGGCCTCCGCAAAAGGGTGCCATCCTCCCACCCCAACGCCCATCGGTTCTTCGTGCAATGTGCCCGACCATTTTGCCACTTAGATTTAGCAATTCTTCCCGTGGGTGTCGTAAAAGTCGACTAAGGGACCACGGTTGAAGTGTGTTATGGGCGATGGGCTAGCAACCTATCACTGCAATATCACATTTTGTTGATGTTTTATACCCACATTTATGCTAAAAGTGGCGCTGGAACATACGTTTCATGTGCTCTGCCTACCCCTTTTGGGAATAATGGCGTGTATGTATGTATTTAGCGATTCGGAGGGCTTTATCGGTTACCTTAATTCTGCTAGCCTCATTTCTGATGTGATCACTCAGAGAAACGCCTAACATGGCCCTCTACGTTACCCTCTGGGTGACTTTGAGCGGTCGTTTCAGTGCCATAATGCCATCACTGGCAACAGATACTGCACGTCATCATGAGACGGCCGCGACATACTCTCCGTCTCTTTCTTATTAAAACACTTAGAACAAGAGGTATCTCATGAAGTCATGATAGACGTGTTGGTCAAAGACTCTCGCCTTAAGAAACTGCTGAATACTTGACGAAAATCCAAGGCCTATAAAATTAGGAAACCGCAACGTAAATCTCAGGTTGACCTCCTTTCAGAGAAGGTAAAATCTGACGAGTTACAAACTAATCTAAATAAATAGTCATTTATTTAATCCCGGGTCTCTAATGCTCGTGAAGCCCCAATCTGTCCATTTGTAAACGTAGCACTGTAAACTAAGTACACAGTGAAACCCGTATTTCTCTCGAATGCGTTTCAACCACGCGGTAAGTTTTCTGTTTCAAGTCGGACTTTATATCTGTGTATAACAGAGGCGCTTACGGTCTTATAGTTCTATTAGAATTACAGTAAATATTTACTTTGCTGTATTCTCTCTCAGAGTTTAAGAAGAAGCTTAGCGAGGGACTATGTTTATTTATTTGAATCAGACAACAAATGCCCATATATACCTTACACTCCTTATATACTAACAGACATAAAACATAAAAACAAAAACACACTCGCTAACACATCGCAATTATAGTACGCAACATCGTGGTGTCAGGTAACAGTATTGCAGTATTGATCTAGTATCACAACCATATCACATAACATGTCAATTTCCTTGGTACATTCTGCAGGTTAACGCCTAGTATGTGCTTGCAACTTCAGGTTTCACATGTAACAGAATATCGAGCATTCGGTGGTTTTTTTTTTAATTTGACGAACAACGAACAGAACCAAGCATAGAGGCAAACATCGCCACGATTTTTTTTAGGATCATACTAGTGAACACTATATAGAGGGACGGCGAAATTTACTGTCGTGGGAATGACATTGGCTACTTACAAACAAAGCTAACGTTTTTGGATATTTTAATTAATATTTATAATTTAATTAACAGTTATAAAAGGCAATTGATATTTTGTAACAGGCTTTCTAAAAGTGAATTCCAATACGGCAGTCGTGTATGCCGTATTGGAATTCATTTACGAACTTATAGGTGTGTACAGACATGTCGTCTTTATTTTGTGCAGGAATTATGAACAGCCCAAACGCGCTATGCTTGTACTTGGCCACACCTAATATTAATCATAACTATACTCGTACCATACATGTCAGAACTGCGTGCAGCAAATCAAAAGTCATAAGATAAAGTTGATGGTGCGTAAGCAAGTTTCGGGTTACCTTATAATATATAATTTCCGCCTGCAATTGAGCAGTTAATATGTTAAATGGCTAGACCCCTATAAGTTTTAATTTTGTATCTTAAATATAAAATGGTTATCTCCCCTGACCGCGATCCCGCAATTTACATTTACCCCACCTTCCCCTTAACCTTCGAAGCGTTTGAGCTCATAATTGAACTAAGAAATTGTATTTTTCTCACTTGTGCTTTAATACCGTAGTAAGTGGTGTGTGTAATAGGCATCAGAGTTGGGTTCACGCACACAATAAAAGATAAGAAAGAGGTGAAGAATGACATGGTTTCGAAAAGTTGTAGTCAGGAGTCCCTTGCATTAAATCAGGCAAAATCTTAACACCGCCATGTACGATATGAGCGTGCCGCGTACAACGACATCTATCGGCAAATTAAGTAAACTATTGCGCGTGAGCTTAAAGTATGGAAGATGATTTTTATGGGATAATTCTTTAATGCGTGAACCGATTTTCACCGTTTTTACTTTATTTAAAAGCACGTCATTACATTGTGATTTTGTAGAAATTACAGGTACAATAAACACCTGCTTATACGGTTAAATTACAAACTTAGTTCAGATTTTTTTAAATTGTTTTCAAAAGCTATTCAACCTATCAAGTTCAAAATATTTTTCCTAGAAAGTTTTTATAAAGTACTTCTTTTGAGATTTTTTTCATAATTTTAAAACTTATGGTTCAAAAGTTAGAGGGGGAGACACATTTTTTTTACTTCTGGAGCGATTATCTTCTAAAATATTAACATTATCAAAAAATGTTTTTACTAAAACCCCACACGTTAGGGTTGAAATGAAAAAGAAAATCACTCCTCACTTTACGTATAGGGGAAGTACCCTAATAAAACATTTTTTCCCACTTTTTATTTTACCACTTTGTCGGCACTTTTGTTCACCTAATTCTTTAAGTCCTATTATTGGAAGTCCGAAAATGTTCTTCATAAAATTTTACGCTATAATAATCGTTAGTCCTAATAATTCTTATTCCTAACAATCGTAAGTCATAACTACTTGAGGGCATAATGACAATAATCATAAATTTCTCAAATCCTAATATTGATTTTCATAATTTTTTTCATCATAACACTGACTTGTCCGTTATATTTAAATTCATAATGACACTAGTCATACATTTTTAATCCTAAATTTGTTTTTCATAATATTTCTCATCATAAATGTTACTTGGCGTTATCGGAGTAAATAAACGTGTGGTTTTTTTATCGCAAGGTACAAGACTAGGTCACAAGACTCTAGCTAGACGCTAAGCAAGCCGCCTGTCTGTGCGGACGTAGCCTAAGGCAGGTCCGTGTAGGTAAGACGACGAGCGAAGCGAGGAAGCGTGTTAGTTGTACCGCGACCCTACGCGCGCGAGCCGAGCGAGCAAAGCGAGCGTGCCGCGGCAGCGGCCGGCGAAGCGCCAGAACCGATTTTTTTTATTTACTTAGCGAAAGCGTTTATTCATTAGGAAAAACAAAATTAGGAGTTGAAGTATGTTCTTAGTTATTATATTAGGACTAACAAAATTATGATGCATGTTCGTTATGAAGAAAATTGTTATGATTAACAAAATTATGACTTCAAGCAAGTTCTTAGTAAAGAAATTAGGAAGAAAAATCATAGGACAACTGATCATTATGACTTCCAATGATAGTTACAGAAATTTAGGAACAAAAAAGTTAGGACGATAAAAATTAGGACTAGCGATGATTGACTACAATACGTTAGTACAAAAAAAAATAGGATCACGAATTTTATGGCAGCCAATATGGACCCGCGTGATTGATATACATATTATGTAGTACCGTGTTCAGCTTTCTAGTGCTATCGGTTACTGAGATTATTTGCGGATGGACGGACAGACATAAACTACAAGGGTTCCTAGTCGACTACGGAACCCTAAAAAGACAAAAAAAGGTTACAAATACAGGATTATATGAAAAAATATAAAGATAAATTATGTATAATTCGTTTCAATCATTTTAATTTGAATAAGCTATCGAAAATTTACGTTTTCCTGTGTAAGTATTTTTTTTATTGTACGGGAAAAACATGAATTTTTCGTAATCGTTGTACTGAGCGATTTTCAGATAATGGGCAGTTGGAGGTATTCAGATGTAAAAAAAAACGTATCAAGGAAAAGGTTTGCGAACACTGAAACGGGGGTAATTGGGTTAGGTACACGGAACAGCCCCTATGGTACTGACGCAGATTGAAAATCTAAACCTCATAAGTATACTACAACATGAGAATGGTAAAATAATAATTTAAAACGCCCTCTTTGATATTTCACGTCGTGAAAGTAGTTAAAATTAATATAACTAGACCAGAGTTATTGAAGGTCATGTAGTTTTAAAAAAATTCAAATAAACGCATTTTTGCAAAGACGCTTTTGCCTCGGTTGCCCTTAAACCTAAAAATCTATTGAAAACTAAGATCAACTGTATAAATGGTTTATTATAAACAAGAATAAACCATGTTCATGGCTCTGTATACGTTACACTTTTAATTTATTGCCTTTGCATTTTAGCATCTTCCCTTCTGAATATTCGATTGCGTTTGGTTTTACAAATCAAACGCAAGGAGTAATGCAAGGACGGATTTAAAGGAGAAGAAAGAAGAAGTAAAACGTTTGTATGGGCAATTGAAGCAAAAGGTAAAAAGTGTGATCTTGAGAAAGAAAGATGATTTGCAAGAGAAGATGGATAAAAGATTCTCTAAAGATTTCAAAACCAACAAAAAATTGTTCTGGAAAGCTGTAAAAGCGGCTAGAGGCTCAACAACAGTATCAGAGCTAGGAATAATTAGAGATGAGACTGGAAGTATAGTGAAAGGGGAGCAAAACGTACTGAGAAGATGGAAAGAATATTTTGAAGGCTTGTTTGAAAGAGAGGAGAGAGACACGGTAGAGCCACGGAACTCTGAGGTGACTCCCAACCTTGAAGGTGATGAAAGGGAGATAAGCATGACAGAAATTGTGGATGCGGTAAAAAGTATGAAGTCAGGTAAGGCGGCAGGGTATGATAGGGTAACTGCTGAGATGATTCGGAGTGGTGGCGGAGTCGTTGCAACCCTGCTGCACCGACTCTTTAACTTGTGTTGGAGATATGGCAAGGTGCCGGACGATTGGACTAAAGCTGTCATTGTTCCAATTTACAAGGGAAAGGGTTCGCGCCAGGATTGCAAAAACTATCGTGGCATCAGTCTTCTCAGTGTGGTTGGGAAAATGTATGCAAAGATACTGATAGAAAGGGTAGTGAAAGAGACTGAGAGTAAAATGTGGGATGTGCAAGCAGGGTTCAGAAAGGGGATGGGGTGCGTGGATCAGGTTTTCTCTTTACGATGCATCACCGAAAAATGTTTGGCCAAAAACCAGAAGGTGTATTGTGCGTTTGTCGATTTGGAGAAAGCCTATGACAGAGTGGTGAGGGATGTTTTGTGGTCAACTCTGTCCATGTATGGGGTAAACAACCAATTGATTCAGGCATTAAAATCCCTCTACGAGGGATCTAGAGCATGCGTAAGGATCAATGGTGGCTACACAGACTGGTTTAGCATCCAAAGAGGTGTTAGACAAGGTTGTGTGGCCTCGCCATGGTTGTTTAACTTATTTATGGACAGTTGTTTGATGCCTTTAAAAGAGAGTGAATGTGGTTTAAAAATGGGTGAGTTACTCGTCAAATGCCTCCTATACGCTGATGACCAGGTGCTCATTGCGTCATCAGAGAAGGAGCTGCAAGAGATGGTAACTTGTATGGATGACTCGCTGAAGCGGAAGGGTATGAAAGTCAATGTGAGTAAGACAAAAGTGATGGTATTTGAGAAAGAAGAACGTGTGACTGTGTGCAATATTCTGATTGACAGTGAGAGAGTGGAGCAAGTAAATGAATTTGTGTACTTGGGTTCCTTATTTACGAGAGACGGAAAGTGTGATGGTGACATTGAAAGAAGAGTAAAAGCGGGAAATCAGGTGAATGGAGCATTGCACGCGTTTGTGAGCAGCCAAAATATAACAAAGAAGGCTCGACTCGCGGTTCACAGAGGAGTGCTTGTTCCTACACTGATGTATGGTAGTGAGACTTGGGTATTTCAGAAAAAGCATGAGAGTAGACTGAATGCAGTTGAAATGAGAGCGTTAAGAAGTATGTGTGGAGCTCGTTTGAATGATCGAATAAAAAATTGTGTAATAAGAGAAAAATGTGGAATAGAAGACGATGTAGTGACTAGGATTGAGAAAGGTACGCTTCGGTGGTTTGGGCATGTTGAGAGGATGTGTGAAAGTAGATTGACTAAGAGGATTTACGTCCAGGAGATGGATGGAAGGGTCGGTAGGGGGCGGCCTAGGCGAGGGTATCATGACCAAATTTCAGCAATACTGTTAAAAGGCCAGGTCAGGAGTACCCGCAACCGACGAGCCTGTATGAGGAGATGTATGGATGTGATCGAAGCGAAAGAAGTATGTAAGGACCGTAGTATTTGGCGTTCCTTAGTCTCTGCCTACCCCAATGGGATACGGGCGTGAGTATATGTATGTATGTATGTTACAAATCAAACAATTTTGTATATGAAATCCGTGCCCCCGACAAGTTGAGCAAAAGAGCAAAAAAAGCACGACCGTACCTTTTCTCGAATCCATTCGGGCCATTTCGGCCCCCTTATGACTTAGTTGTGCAAAAAACTAGAAGCCTATATTTTAAGACCAAAAGAGCATTACATAGCTAGATATATTTCCAAATACATGAATTTTGAACCAGTAGTTTAAGAATTATTGCAAGTTCCTCCATTTTGTCACTGACTCACTTACCTACTGACCGATCATCAAAATTCTAAAATACTTCTAGCAGACCTACAAACTTGCAATTTTGCACGTGGTTAGTGTTAGGTGTACAATGCGCTAGTAAACTATAAAAATGTCATTTGCGGTTGATAGAATAACATTTCCATACAAAGGCTATGCAATAATATTTTAATATTACAACTTTTTACGTTGGAAGAGTTTCGAGACTTGGTATATTTTTTACATGGAATATTTTTTATGGGATTGAAATAATTTTACGCAAAGTCTGTTTGGTGCGAAAATTGCTTCCGTAATATAATCCAGCTATATAAATGACTCATTTGTTTAATGAAAACCCGTGATTCAAATTAACTTCTATCGATTGTTCGAGGAAATGAAGTGTCAGTGAAATGAAAATTTTTGGTACGTGCCTGTGGAAGTGACATTCGATTAAAACTTTGTCGGCAATTCAAGGGTTGGTAAACCGTTCTACTGACACTTTTGTACGAACTACATTAGCATTTGACAACAATGACATATCTTACATTGGCGTATAACGAAATGAAATGAAAATAATGTATTGACGAACAAAGTATTACTTAATTAAATGATTGACACGTTACAAGAAGAATATTCGTTTGCTATTCCGCTAAAAAACAGGCCGGTCTATAAGCTAAGATGAGATGCAACTATTTGGGTACCTAGGTACTTTTGCATGCAGTTAATCCCCACCCTCCCTGCGGAACATAACAGAAAACCACCACCAATAATGACGAAACATCGACACGCGTTTCGCCTCTCTACGAGGCATCATCAGGTTCACTGAGCAAATGGGCCATCCGGTTTTTTCAACCTGACTGTTGCTATAATAGGACGGACCCAGCGGTCGAACTGCGTGGTTGGAGGGTGGCCTGGGGAAAATCCAGGGGAAGCCTCCGGCACGACCACGCGGGGAAGGAGCCATCCATCTCTCCATATATTTATCCATATATTTTGACCCCCCATACTACCATACATGCGTGAATGAGATGGAAGAACACGTAACAACGGTGATGACGCAACATACAATTGTTCGTTAATAATAACGCCTCTATTGTTGTACCTAATTAATCTAAATTTTTCGAAAACACTTAAACGGTTTTTCGCAAACATGCGAGATTTTGAAAGAATGATTGTCAGACAACGCATGGCTGTTCTCCAATAAATGTTTTTGGAAATTTGACTTGTCCGGGTAATTTTATTATGCCCCGAAAGTTGATAGAATTATGTGATTATGTTATTAATGAAGTATTACATACTTAAAAACTTAAGGAAAACATTTGCTTAGTGAATTATTATCTCAAAAAAACTTGACAAAGTAAAATGATGCCAGATCATAAGTTGACCAAATTAATAAAATGCGATGTGTAAATGTGCTCAAGATTTGCTCGGGAAATGAAACTACTACATTAAGTTTTTTGGAAAGTAAAGGCAAAAAATGTCTGGCCGAAACGGCAGTACCTGTGTCTGTAATTACCTATTAATGAAAAGTGTGCAATTGTGCACGACCTTTTGGAATTCGCTACTTTTAAATTAGATACCAATATCTCAATGAAAACTACGTTAAAAAACTACGTAACTTATTATTTTTATACAACTAAATAAGAAAAGGGTCCACTTGAAAACTGGAAATGTTGTCAATTGCGTCGTTTTGCCTATTAAATCACATAATACAACTCAATACCTCGATTTCGCAACCAGTTATCCCGTCAATAGCGAGCCAGAGAAGCAATTAACGCAGAAGGATAACGAATGGCCATTCGTTGACAAATTCCATGAAAAGACTATAGATTACTTTCATCAATCGTCTGTTCCTAATTAAAGCAATTTAATTCGATGTTTAAAAGTCGCCGAGCCTAAATAGGCCCTCGCGCATACAGATGCAGATGGAGGACAACCAGTGTTCAAATGGGTCCCAAAATGATATTCCTGATTCAATTTTGCCAATACTACAGAATAAATAATAGTACTACGTACATAAGGTGCACGTCAGGATGGCGGTTGGTAGACCTCGGGAATTTCAATGAAATAGTTACCTACAGATATAAAGGATTGCACTCCGGGAGTGCCGGCAGAAGTGAAAACTTGAATATTTTGACATTTTGAATCGACGAATACCGATACCGTAGCGACAGAAGTAAACTATTTTACTTGCAAATTAGCCCGTGAGAACTTATTGGGTGTCGGCCGAAAGGGTAAGCGCCGCGGATTGCATTGATTGGCGTTTGCGCCCTTTTTCTCGCTAACTCGAATGGCGCAGCCAGTCTCGTACTACGGCATCGGTCCCCCCCCACCCCCAAGCCTCGTCCCGAATCGCTCACCTAAACGGTCACGTGACCGATCGAAAATCGAAAACCGTGTCGAGTTTAACAATTTTCCCCATCCCATAAAGTGCACAGCGCCGCTAAAGAAGTTTTCACTTCAATAACCATTTTTCCAGTAATCATCATTTCGGATTCGAAGCTGATGCCTGATATTGACAATTCGTAGATGTATCTAGTATGATTTTGGTTGGTACCTTTTAATTAGGTACCTAGTAAAATTCGGTGTAGGTACCTCTCCTAAAACAAGCTATCTTCAAAAGTAGTCAACATATTTAATACAACCGGTGATGGTCCCCGCCAGGTGCAAATACTATTATATTATGCACTATTGTATTACTATTATTTATTATTATATTATATTATTATTATTATGTGTCTTTTGTGTAGTGAATAATTCTCCTTTCCTTCTTTCAGTGCAGTACTGTGATTGCGATGGAAATTAAGGTCATGAACGTTGGATGCTCTGGATAATGGGTTATGGCAGGAGACTAGCGGACACCTGCCGTGACAATCAGTCTCAGAATTGTAAAAAGGCAGGCGGTGAGTCGCCTGCTCGCTAAGTGGGCCCCACACAACAGTTGCATAGTGCAACAGCTCTGAGCGGCTGTGTGGTTGTCGAGAGGTGAGTCTGCGGTAGCCAGATCCCGGTAATCCGTTCAAGGGGCGCCGGCGTTATGAACACTGTGTACGTTTGTGGCACACCCCCGGCCATCACACGGTGTCGCGGCGAACTCGTTGAGCAACCGCTCGCAAATCGCAAGTGTGATAGGACCCTTAATAGGAAGCTTATTGGAGTGTTCTCTTGGAAAAGTATCTACGGAAAACCAGCATTAGGTACCTTGAAATAAAGCTGAGGGGAGACGATTTAAATGTCGATTTTAAATACATGTTTCTTCTCTTATGTACTTTTTAGTCTAAATTTTAAAGTTAATGAACTCCTTTTCCTTCTTTCCTCTTGGCAGCAAGTCGAACTGAGCCTCCCAAGTTTATTCGAGAAACTTGTTGAATTGGAAAATTGTATTCTCCGTGCTCAGACCTAAAAGAAAAAACAGACGGAGCGTTACGAACAGTCAAGTGAAGCCAAACCACATACAAACAAAACCAAGCTACATCAATTTTAGCACACGCTCACGCACACATATACGAACAAAATTGCACAAAACTCTTCAGCACGTGTCGCAATGCTGTCAAGATCCTTTATTTCCTGTTTTGTGCGATTTAATTTGTTTAGCGTGTGCTAAACTTATAGGGCTTGGTTGAAAACCGGTTGGCTTCACTAGACTCTTCGTAACGCTCCGTCTGTATATTTTCTTGGTCAGAGTCGCCGTGTTCGCTTGTTTCTAGTACTACTAGTAAGACGAAAGAAGACCATTGCACGCGATAATTTTCGACGTTTCCAAACCCTTTGAATTTCAATATTGTATTATAATATAACTCACTCGATAGGATCGTGTTCCCTCGAGCGTTACTCACAGCTTAAAGTTTGGTCCATGATTTTGCATCGCGGACAGAGGCTCTAGTATAAGTTATACCGAAACAAAACGTTACGGCCGCGTTCGCGTTTAGCTGTCAAATCCTATACAAATTGAGGGTAAAACGCAAACGCGATCGTAAAGTTTTGTTTTGATAAAACTTATACTAGAGAGTCAGTTGAGCAAATAAAACTATTGAGTCACCAGTTTAAAGAATTTCTGCAGAAAGCGATAAATTTAATCAAAACTCTCACATTTAATTCGCTTTGCTTCGAGCTTCGTTATTAGGAATTGTACCTTTGACTATGTGTACAAAGCTTTAGACGCAGATCAATAGGAACAAAAGAGCTAATTCTCTGACGAGTAGGTACGGAGTTTCCAAGCATGTCTCCTAAATGGGCAGACCAACCTTTAAAGAAATTTAAATGGTTTTCGCTGCAAGGGTATAGTTTTGAGGTTTTAAACAAGCTTATCCATTCAACCGCTACAATCGCTTTGTTTTCAGACAACAGAATTGTGAAAGTCAGATCTTTTGATTATGACGCTCTCTACAGTCAACTATTAATGTTTTATTATGGGTGCGTAACGATGCCTACAATTTTTTTTTATAATATTAGTTGCCATAACACTCTTTTCATATAACTATTGAGTCATACAGGGTGACATTTTAATCAGTGTCCAAATTCAAGTATTAGATTCTTCAGCAAAAAATTTAAATACGTGTCAACAAGGTCATATCCGCCCGTCTGTCTGTCTGTCCGTCTTCGGCTTAGCTCAGTAACCCTTACAACTAGAAAACTGCAATTCGGCGTGGGTATATAGACCAATCACCCCGACAAAACAGTACAATAAAATCCTGATTTTTTATTTTATTTTAGGGTAAAATGTAAATTGGTGATGTATTTTTTTTTCTCGTTAAACCTATAGTGTGGGGTATCGTTGGATAGCTTGTTCAAAAATATTATTGGTTTTTTACAACTATTTTCAAACAACAAATTCAAACGTGTATGTCAAGTCCCCAACCCGCACTGGGCCAGCGTGGGGAATACTGCCCGTTCCCTCTCATCCATGAGAGGAGGCCTGTGCCCAGCATTGGGACGTATATAGGCTGATTTATTATTATTATTATTATTGTCAATTGACATTCATGAAAATAACACACATATGGTCGATCTTTTATACGCATATTTGTGCTAAAAGCTGCACTGGACTTTGCGGCCAGTCATTATAGATTTTGACCCGTGAATAATTAGTTCTTGGATTTTTTTTCATAGGTCCCTCGTGGGGGTCACTGGGAGTGTACATTAAAAAAGTAGACCGAATCGGGCTTCTGCGTATATTCGAAAAAAGGTTTTTCTTGAATAACTCGGCCATTTTTGATTTTACAGCAAAACCGTTGGCATATGTTTAACGGACCACCAGATATCGTAAAATATAACGCCAAAAAAATACTTTTTACTGCCAAAAAGACTAAATGATCACCAAAATTTTATCTCCATTTTAATGTGAAATGTAACCCAAATTATAACGTCTTACTACCCTATTAAACAAAATGCTATCCAAATAAATCATTGCTAATCCAAAAATAGTTAAGTGATCACCAAATTTTTATCTCCTATTAATGTGAAATAATAACCCAAATAATAACATCTTACTATCCTATTTAAAAAAACGCTATCCTAAAAAATCATTGCTAACCCAAAAATAGTAAGTGATCACCAAAATTGTATCTCCTATTAATATGAAAACATAACCCAAATTATAACATCTTACTATCCTATTAAAGAAAATGATATCGTAATAAATCGTTGCTAAATTAGAAATAGTAAAATAATTTCCTAAATTCGACGCATCCCCGCTTTCGTTTCTAGGACTCAATCTCCCGCCGTCCGCCCGGGCTCCCGCCAGAAACTCCAGCTTCTGGCTCCGCGAACTTTTATATATGTCGGCGGCCGATCGTAAAATCCGCCAGATCATGAAATTCCTAGGCATATCGTGAAACGCCGCCCTTTCATGATTTGGCTGAGTGACATACGGCATATCGTTCAAAATTCACCATTTAACGATTTGCCTATAGACGTTTAGGCCGATCATGAACTTCCTAGGCATATCATGAAACGCCGGCATTTCATGATTTGGCTAAGCCAGTGACGTTTAGGCTGATCATGAAATTCCTAGGCATATCATGAAACGCCGCCATATCGTTCAATACTCACCGTTATACGTAAGTAGGGTGTCCAAAATTGAAGTCATCATCATCATCATCATATCAGCCGAAAGACGTCCACTGCTGGACATAGGCCTCCCCCAAAGAGTGCCAAAGTGATCGATCCCGCGCCACCCGCATCCAGCGGACTCCCGCAACCTTTACCAGGTCATCAGTCCACCTTGTCGGGGGCCTACCCACGCTGCGCCTTCCGGTACGTGGTCGCCACTCGAGAACCTTGCCGTCCCAACGGCCATCGGTTCTACGTGCTATGTGCCCCGCCCACTGCCACTTAAGTTTAGCGATCCGGAGGGCTATATCGGTTACCTTGGTTCTGCTGCGGATAGCCTCATTTCTGATGCGGTCACGCAGAGAAACTCCCAACATGGCCCTCTCCATTGCCCTTTGGGTGACTTTGAGCCTTCTTATGAGGCCCATAGTAAGCGACCACGTTTCAGTGCCATATGTCATCACTGGCAACACACACTGGTCAAAGACTTTCGTGTTGAGACACTGCGGAATATTGGACGAAAAGATTTGCCGTAGCTTCCCGAACGCTGCCCAGCCGAGTCGGATTCGACGATTGACCTCTTTCTCGAAGTTGGACCTACCTAACTGGATCGTCTGTCCTAGGTATACATAATCGTCTACAACTTCGAGCGTAAAGTGTCCGATTGTAATGGGAGTTGGTACTACATGGGCATTTGACATGATCTTCGTCTTATCCATGTTCATTCTTAGACCAACTCGCTCGGATGCTTTACTGAGGTCATCGAGCATCGTACTTAAGTCCTCCATGGTCTCAGCCAAGACTACTTTATCGTCAGCAAACCGAAGGTGAGTGATGTACTCGCCGTTGATGCTGATGCCTAGCCTTCTCCAGTCCAGAGTCTTGAAAACGTCCTCCAGTGCAGCGGTGAATAGTTTTGGAGAAATAACATCTCCTTGCCTGACTCCCCGCTGCAGCGGAATAGGTTTCGAGTTCTGGTCCTGGAGTCGGACTGACATAGTGGCGCTCTCGTACAAACACTTCAGCACTTCGATATAGCGATAGTCAACTTGGCACCGCTGGAGAGACTGTAGTACAGCCCAGGTTTCAATCGAATCGAAGGCTTTTTCGTAGTCCACGAACGCTAAGCAGAGAGGCAGGTTATACTCCTCGGTCTTCTGTATAACCTGACGAAGCGTGTGGATGTGGTCTACGGTACTAAAGCCTCTTCGGAAACCGGCTTGTTCGGGAGGCTGGAAGTCATCTAGCCTGCGTACGAGACGGTTTGTAATGACCCTCGAAAACAGCTTATAGACATGGCTCAGAAGTGAGATGGGTCTGTAGTTCTTCAGCAGAGTGTTGTCACCCTTTTTGAAGAACAGCACCACCACACCTCTATTCCATGCCTTTGGAGTTCTCCCTTCCAGTAAGACGGAACCGAACAACTTCTGAAGGGCCGTAAGGACCGGTTTTCCACCCGCCTTCAGAAGTTCGGCTGTTATTCCGTCTTCACCGGGTGCTCTGCTGTTCTTGAGCTGTTTAAGAGCCATTACAATCTCGTACAGGCTGATGTCCGGGATGTCGTCGGTATAGTGTCGGGTTAGTCTAGCTCTAGGGTCTTCCGCCTGACTAACTTCGGGTCTGAAGTAGATAATGAAAAAATAAGGAGTGCGGACTGATAATCTCCAGCGAGTAGACGCCACCCCGCTGCGCGGGGTGTCTATTTCTGGTTCGAGGGGCACAAGTGAACCCTAACCTAACCGACCTAAGACAAAGTTCGCTTATGACAAGCCATTTTTGTCCGCCCTGATTATTGGCTCCCAATAAACACGGCCGCCATCGCATACCACGCCACCAGTGGCCAGGAAAGAAACTATTTTACAATGTGCCCGGTATAGAGGTAGGAATATCGACAAATGCGTTGCTCTAATCGATCTGCCGTATTGTTTATCAGGCACATCGTGATAAGCCTGGCCAACTTTTAGGCATATCATGAAATGGCAGCGTTTTACGATATGCCTAGGAATTTCGTGATCTGGCGGATTTTACGATCGGCCGACGACATATACACTCCAGGGGTAGGACAGACAAGTCCACGTGGAAGTAGCGTGTGCTGATTCGGGTTTTGGTATCAGTTGTTTTGGCATCATTATACTTTATTTGGTAATACTCATATATTTTATGGCAATCATAGTGGGTTATTTAGGTAGAAGTATTGTATTAATTTGGTCGCAAAGATTTGGTGATCATTTAGTCAATTTGGTGTTCGAATAAATTTTAATGTGCATTTTTTATTAAAACATTACATATTGTAATGGTAGAATTATTATTTTTGGTGTTCAGTATATTTTTTTGGTAAAAGATCTTAGGGTATCAAAGCATTTTTTGGTGGTCATTATATTTGATGCCAAAACCGTTTGGACAAAAATTGTAGAAAATTTGATTTTCTACAAGTTTGGTTCTACAATTTTTCTTCTAGGATCGATATTTTGGAAATTTTAAACCTGAAAAACGCGACAAATTCAAAATATTATCATTATCTCCTATGTTTCACGTTTTACGGCATGAATGAAGAGAAACAAAGTTGTAGAGAATCAAATTCTGAACAATTTTGGTTCTCACCTTTTTCCCCCCAAAATCGATATTTTGGAAATGAAACCTGAAAAACGCGACTAATTCAAAATATTATCATTATCTCCTATGTCCTACGTTTTACGGCTTGAATGAAAAGAAACAAAGTTGTAGAGAATCAAATTCTGAACTATTTTGGTTCCCACCTTTTTCCCCCCAAAATCGATATTTTGGAAATGAAACCTGAAAAACGCGACTAATTCAAAATATTATCATTATCTCCTGTCCTACGTTTTACGGCTTGAATGAAAAGAAACAAAGTTGTAGAGAATCAAATTCTGAACAATTTTGGATACCACCTTTTCCCCCCAAAATCGATATTTTGGAAATTAAACCTGAAAAAGCGACCAATTCAAAATATTATCATTATCTCGTTCCACGTTTTACGGCATGAATGAAGAGAAACAAAGTGGTAGAGAATCAAATTCTGAACAATTTTGGTTTCTACCTTTTTTCCTCCAAAATCGATATATTGGAAATTAAACTTAATTAATGAATTACCCATTTCAGGTTTTGGGACTTGTTTCACCAGTGTGCCCCAGACGCTGGCGGCACTGGGTATAGTCATCATCATCATCATCAGCCTATATACGTCCCACTGCTGGGCACAGGCCTCCTCTCATGTATGAGAGGAGGCCTCTGGGTATATTAAAAAAATAAAAATAAAGAAAAAATGTAATGATTGTAAGGGATCATCCATAAATTACGTCACACGATTTCATGAATTTTTGTCCCTCCCCCCGTCCTTGTCACAGCTGGTCACATTTGTGAGACTCCCCCCTCCCTAGTGTGACGTCACATATTTTCCAAATTTACATTTTAAAATTATTGAATGGAAACAGCGGTTCCGAAATCAGTTTTATTTCCATTTAACAAACAATTAACAAAACAAAAAAAATAACAAAAGCAATCAATAATTCTTATTTTGTGTGTAATTTAAACAATAATCGAATGTAATCACTTATCGTTTCCACCCTGTGTACATACATCAGCAATACCTAGGTAGTCAGTTTAGTTTGGTTGTTATTACCAAATTCAAACTTACTTTTACGCCTTCGGACTCCAGGTGTATTTGTGATGTTGACAAAGAAGAAATTTGGGGAAAAAAACAGAGGTGTCGCTTTCTTTCTCGTTATCTTTATTTGAAATTCTTTGATTTTAGATTCCACTTTACCTTCAACATCGTCACTACTTTTAAAACTTTTCCATAAGTTGTTAACTTCTACTTGTACAATTTGTTTTTAGCAGCATAAGCTGCAAAACTAAACTGTATGAAACCAGTTTACGGTAAAGATTACTTAAATAACTTTTTTTGATCATTTTAAACTTGTTTCGTAAGTTAAAAATCACAAAATAGCAGAACTAAGAACGACGTTGTTTCATCCGCGAAAGTCAGTGGTATAATAGATTTTGAAATGTGACGTCACGAAGTTTAGGACCCCTACCACCCCCTTGTCACACAATGTCACACTTCGTCGACCCCCTCCCTCCCCCTTAACGTGTGACGTAATTTATGAATGGCTCCTAGCTAGTGCTTGGTACAACTAAGTTAAACTTAGTTGTACCAAGCACTATCTTGTGCTACTGCTAATGTTAGTGCTTCACTCATACATGTATACATATATTAAATTATTTTGAATTTTTTAGTTCTTTTTACTCCCCAGTAATAAAAGCTTGTTTTTAAAAGTTTTTTTTGTTTATTTTTATTTATTACTTTTTAGTAGATCAAAGGTCTCATCAAGACGAATTAAACGAGCCCAAACTCGATGGCGGTTATGTCGTTTTATTACGGAGATCCTATGGCAACCTTCCAGATCCATCATCAGACCTTTGTTACCATCTAAGGTTAAAGCTCTCATCAAGACTTAAAAAACGAACCCAAACTCGATGCAGTTATGTCGTTTTATTACGGAGTTCCTATGGCCCCTATCTTCCAACTCCATCATCAGACCCTGGAAACTATCTGAAGACTCATCAAGACGAATCAAACGAGCCCAAACTCGATGGGGTTATGTGGTTTTATTACGGAGTTGCTATGGCAACCTTCCAGCTCCATCATCAGCAGAACCAAAATTGTTCAGAATTTGATTCTCTACCACTTTGTTCCTCTACATTCATGCCATAAAACGTGGAACAGAAGATAATGATAATATTTTGAATTTGTCGCGTTTTTCAGGTTTAATTTCCAAAATATCGATTTTGGGGGGAAAAAGGTGGGAACCAAAATAGTTCAAAATTTGATTCTCTACAACTTTGTTTCTCTTTATTTATGGCGTAAAACGTGGAACATAGGAGATAATGATAATATTTTGAACTTGTAGAAAATCAAATTTTCTACAATTTTTCTTCTCACAGTTTTACTGTAAAATCAAAAATGGCCAAGTTATTCAAGAAAAACCTTTTTTCGAATATACGCAGAAGCCTGATTCGGTCTACTTTTTTAATGTACACTCCCAGTGACCCGCCCGAGGGACCTATGAAAAAAAATCCAAGAACTAATTATTCACGGGTCAAAATCTATAATGACTGGCCTAAAAGTCCAGTGCAGCTTTTAGCACAAATATGCGTATAAATGATCGACCATATGTGTGTTATTTTCATGAATGTCAATTGACAATAATAATAATAATAAATCAGCCTATATACGTCCCAATGCTGGGCACAGGCCTCCTCTCATGGATGAGAGGGAACGGGCAGTATTCCCCACGCTGGCCCAGTGCGGGTTGGGGACTTCACATACACGTTTGAATTTGTTCGTGGATGTATGCAGGTTTCCTCACGATGTTTTTCCTTCACCGAAAAGCTAACGGTAAATATCAAATGATATTCCGTACGTTCCGAAAAATTCATTGGTACGAGCCGGTATTCGAACCCACGATCGCCGCTTGACAGCCGCATGCCTGAACCACTAGGCTACCGTAGCTTTTAAATTTTAATGTCAATTAAATTAAGTCAATAATGAATAGTAATTTATTGACTGGCATAAAATACTACAAATGCACGGGAGTGCCACATATGAGAAATTACCCTTTATTATTAGTAGGTAGTAGGTAGGTATAGGTACTGAGTATGCTTACGAAGGAACAGGAGTAGTTACGAGTACGTAAGCATATCTACACTTAATCATTATCTTAAAATTCTCTGCATATATATGTCTTGCTCTAGAATTAATTATGTATTCGTTTTTAATATATATGTTGATTTTACATTAAACAATAAATAAATAAGTACACCCAAATTTGGACAGTACGGCGATTATCAAAATTCATTTCGAACGAGAATGTACCTACAGCTGTCACCCGCGCACAGTCCCTCCCTGGGCGCATAATCGGTACATAAATGAGTTTTACTTACTTTTTCTTCATGCAAGCGTTTAGCATTGCTTTTTCGCCAACCTCTTCTACTCTTTGATTTATTTACTATGTTCCCCATAGTGAAAAACCCAAAATTTGTCGTTTAGTTTTAAAGTCCGTGCGTAAGCAAAAGCGACACATCCTCCCCGTCCGACAGCCGAAGCAAGACTTAAGCGGATAGGGGGGAAGCGTGGTGGCTCTAGCTAGAATGGGCGAAACGTGCGCGAATTTAGTTATTTCCGTTGTATTTCTAAAATAATCCATATTTTGAAATTGAAGAGCATATACGTCATAGGAAACATGAAGTTTTGTTATTATTCAAAAACTGTTGACCTTTTGTGAAGTATTTACGACGTACTAATGTTATATTTTCTTTATTAGAGGTAACTTTGAATTTAATTTCTATCGAGGAAAGTATACGTCATCGTATTTCTAAAGCGGATGACTTATAGAGTGAATCCTTAAATATCTTATATAGGAATAGCAAAACTAAAGCTTAAGTAATAACAATACAGCAATGTATCAAACGAACGCAATAATTTCGTAATTTCCTCGGTGCAGCCTTAACAGGGTCCCGTTTTTACCCTTTGGGTACGGAACCCTAAAAATGTAGGTACAGTATTTCTGTTTGATATTGTTTTGATGTTTTCTGGCATAGTGGTTATCGGGTACCGTGAAACATGCCTACTTTGCCACCAAGCAAAACTTTGCCCAAAAAACTACTTTTAAACAAATCTGGCAATGAACGAAAACACAACATATTTATGCCAAGCTTACTATTTTTAGTAGAAACTAGATTAAATTTATGACTTTACTTTGAGTCGTACATGTCTTTAACTTCAGCCAGGAGCTTGCAGCAAATTGTGGAATGTGAGGTGTATGGATTTGTATGGCAAAGTTGAAAACACCTAGGTAACATTACCCATCTGTACTGAGTAAAACTTTTCCATATTAAGACCGAGATGTTAAAATGGAACGCTATGTTTGCCCAAAAATTTTAACTGAGTCTTGTCTCAACATCGTAAGAGCTATAGTTGCGTTAAAAATTCGACATGGTCAATGTTGGCAAAAGTCCATATAGGTAACTTTACCCGCGATCAAAATCGATTAAAATTTGGAACACGTGTTGATTAAAAAAATATTTCTCCTAATGAACATATGTGTATGACTACGAAACATTCGTTAAGCAAAAAAAAATCATCCACCTTATAAAAAATATGAGATATTCGTGTTTTTCCGAAAAAAGCAATGTATTGTTTGTTTATGCTATCATTCACTTTATATCAAACTATCTGCCTGCGCAGCTATGCCCGCGTATTGAAAATAACAAAGGCAAATCGCCGGGAAAAAATATAGCCTATGTTCACCTAGAAAGTAAATTCTTTACGC